>VZQC01014607.1:697029-751755 GCA_009823505.1 Rhizomys pruinosus | reverse complement strand
CCTATAATTTTTTTAATTAATTTACTTTTTTTTTTTTTTTTTTTTGTGTATGTGTGTGCACATGGCACATGTCTTCATGTGGGGGCAGAAGGATGACTTGTGAGCTGGTTCTTTCCTTTCACTCTGTCGTGGTATTGTCCCAGGGACAAACGGCGGGGTGACTGGAGTTAGAGTGGCTCTTCCCACAGGTTTAATACTGTTAATAAATTAATGACAAGCATCATTACCTAATTAACGCAATTAGATAAGTTGTGGGAGTTGTATGTCATCCCATGTGTTTTGCTTGGGGCTCAATAGGCCACAAACTATTTCACTCGGTATGGTATGGTGGTCTTTGTGAAAATGACCACCGACTTCATTGGTGTTCTGGCAGGAAGTTAATCATTTGATCGCAATCTTTTCTAAGGGATGGCATGTAAGTTAGTTAGACTAGGGATGTGTTCACAGAAAGGGAAAAAAAAGGGCTTTCGCATAGAGGTGGAAGGCTAATTCTCCAAGCTTCCAGGATTGAGTGTACCTAGATAGTTCTTGGGTATATAATTCTTGCTCTCCTGCCAGGGGGCTTTCGAACTGAGTGGGGTTACACGCAGCAAAGACCTATTCTAGAAGCTGTCCCATGGCACACAAGAGAAGGATGCTTCCTCTTCGCAGTTGTTGACCCCTCACAGCGTGCCTTGGGGGGCAGGAAGCTCTATACAGACCATTTCGAATATGGAGGAGCTTGGCGGAGATCCAAGGGGAGGAAGAGCCAGGGGCTGGGAAGCATTGAAGCCATTTGCCTGCAAAGTTCACGTGCAGGCAATGGGCCCAGAGCAGCAGAGTGGATTCCTTGCTGGCTGACATTTATGGTTTAGCTTCCAAATGGGCAAAGTGAATGATTTCAAAGGCAATCGAATTCTGTGATTCTAGTGGGATCAATGCCCAAAGGCAACAGCAGGTCAAGAGTTCCCAAGGCCTGACGGTGCCTCCTGCTGACAACAAACGGCACACATCTTGAGTTTCCACTTCAATCATTCATTCTGCAAAACTGCAGTAGAGGCCTACAAAGTGCTGTCTTTGCCAAGAGGTTGGAATTCATTTTGGGGAAAAGCAAGTCCTAATCACAGGGAATCTCCACTGAAGGCACCGAGAAGACCAGAAAGCCTTACAAATTTACCAAACTTAACACCACATAAAGAGCCATATGTCAGGTGACCATAAGATCATCTGACACTTGAGTGTAGGGGCTGTGTGCAAACTAACCTCAGCATCTCTCTGTCAATGTGGTGATTAAGATGGACAGATGACTGCTTGACTGACACCAAATAGCATGTGCTCAAGCAAGATGGTCTTTCTCCACCACATAATGGCCCAATCAGAAGGTTTCAGGATGGGTGAGGGTTGCTTCACTTCTTTTTTTTTTTAATCCTTCTGTATGTTATGACAGGATACTGTCTGCATGTAGTCTGTGCACCATGTCGTGCAATGCCACTGGAGGTCAGAAGAGGGTGTCGGATTCCCCTGGAATGGAGTTCTCCTGGAATTGGCAAGTTTTCAATCGGTTCTCAGCCACCATGTGGGTGCTGGGGATCAACCCCGGGTCTCTGTAGAGCGGTCGGTGCTCTTAACCACTAGGCCATCCCTCACTCCCGGCATTGCCTTCCTTCTAATAGTCATCTCACGCATTGCTCTTGTCATGTGATCAAACATGGCTCACCACCATATTCATTTAGCCAGGAGGGAAGAAGAGAAAAGAATACCCCATGATTCAGAACTCATTTCTGTTAGCATTCTATTAGTCAGAGCTTAGCCATTGTGTTTAACTTGCTGTAAAGGATATAAGAAAGAGTGGCCTTCTCTGGGGCTGAGAGAGACACAGGATTCAATTACTAATCAGGGGACAGTATAAAGTAAGTAAACAGGAGCCACTGATGAGATACTTCTTTTCCCCCTTCTTTTGATCATGAGTTCAAGATCATCCTCAGGCTACATAGTGAGTTCAAGGCCAGCCTGGACCTCATGAGATCCTGTCTCAAATAAAAATCAATAAATCAATAAATCGATAAGCAAACTGCAAGAAGCTCCTTAGTTCCCAGGCAGCAGTGACCAAATGAAGAGCTGGAACCATGGTGGCTAGTACCCAGTAGAGCTGGACCCACAGAAGAAAAGGCTCTCTCTTTGGAATAGGAACCAAAGAGAAAGTACAGTCACACTGAAGTGACCACTAGAGGCAGCGAGACCTTTGCCTCTTCCCTCTTCATGTTAACACTGACCATTGGCCTAAGTTATCTGGAAAGACCTGAAAGATTTTTTTAATGTGTCTGCTTGTATGTAAGTTCACCTGTGTCATGCAGGTGGAGTCCAGAAGAGAGCATCAGATCCCATGGAACTAGAGTTATGGACAGTTCTTAGCTGCTATTTGGGTACTGGGAATCAAACTCAGGACCTCTGCAAGAGCAATCAGTGCTCTTGACTGTTGAGCCATTTCTCCAGCCCCTGAAGGGGATTCTTAGAAACATTAAGTTCTCAAAAGCCAGGCGTGGTGGTGCACATGTTTAATCCCAGTACTTGGGAGACAGAGGCAAGTGGATCTCTGTGAGTTCAAGGCCAGCCTGGTCTACAAAGCGAGTTCCAGGCCAGCAGGGCCTACAGGGAGACACTGTCTGAAAAAAACACACACAAATAAATAAATAAATAAATAAATAAATAAATAGATAAATAAATAAATGTAAATTTCTCTAGAAGGGGGCAGGCAAGGGAACAAGAGGGTGGGCATGAACATAAATAGGCTGGTACGGAGCCTAGAAGCACCCATGAGACAGAGCTTACAGTTTACTATCCAAAAATTCTATTTTGCCCAGACCACATCTAATTAATATAGAATAGTGGACTTTGAGTTTTGTGGAATTGGGTAGAAACAGGAGCCTCAATTTCAGAAAAGACTGAAGTACATTTTTTTTGTTTATTTTTAAGGGATTCTACAATATAGTGACACAGTTGTTTGCAGATAACATTGATGTTACTCAGTATGTCATACAATTAGGTAATTGGTGCATTTTGAAAGTATCTATGTCCAAATTTTGAACAACCCAAGGTTCCCATAGACCAGTTGGAGACGCTTGTATGCACAGGCATGTTGATCAATTAGGAGTCCAGACTATATTCCTGTAGTCTCATGATTCACCCCTATCTCTCTGCAGCCCTTACAATCTGCCACGCCTCCTCTTCCGCAGTTTGTTCCCTGGGCTTTGGGAAAGGGGCACAAGTGGGTGAGAAGAAAACAGTCTAATTTATTTGGAGTTGTCATTATGGACTTAAGTCTGTTCAGGTTGTTTCCCTTCACAGATTGACAGCTTTCCCAGTGATACCCTTTTCAGTCATACTAACAAAGCTCAAGCTATTGGATGTACAGGCATTTAAGCAGTACCACTTATTGTGTCAAGCTAAGCTGTGAGCATAGACACAGATGTTTGGATGGTATGCTAATCCGCAAACTGTGGTTTCTCTATAAAGGGTGACAAGTTCTTATTGTGGCTTATAATCTCTAATTGGAAAAGAGGAAGTCAACGCTTATCCCTTTTTGCTGATGAATGATGCATTAGTGCTAACTCCCCAAAAATTAATGATTAAAGCTAGTAGAATCAGGAAGAACAAAATAAATCAAAAAAAAAAAAAAAAAAAAAAAAAAAAAAAAAACAATCAGTAGCCTTTCTCTACACCAACAGTAAGCAGCTGAAGAAAGATACAGAAAAAGGATACAAGGAGACCTTCCCACTTAATAAAGAAGTAAAAATGCTCAAAAACAATAAAATGATACCTAGGAACAAACCTAACCAAAGACAACCAAAGATCTCTACAACAAAAAATTTTAAAACCTCTGAAGAAGGAATTGAAGAGAAACATCAGAAGATGGACAAAACTCCATGCTCATGGATTGGGAAAATTAAAATATAGTAAAAATGTCCATTCTACCTAAACTCTTCGTATACAGATTTAATGCAATCCCCAATCAAAATCCCCAAGAGCTTCTTCACCAGGTTTGGAAAAAAAAAAAAAATAATAAACAAAATTTTTTCATTTGGAAAAACAAAGACCCCGAATAGCCAGAGCAACCCTGAGCGAAAAGAGCAATACAGGGGATCTCATACCAGATTTAAAACTATACTACAGGCTATAGTCATAAAAACAGCTGTGGTACTGGCACAAAAACAGACCAGTTGACCAATGGAAATAAAACTGAAGATCCAAACCTGAGCACATACAACTTCAGCCACCACATATTTGATAAAGGGGCCAATAAGCCCATGGAGGAAAGACAGCATCTTCAACGTTTTGCTGTCAAAACTGGATCACCACACGTGTAGAAGAATGAAATTAAACCCCCACCTCTCCACCTTGCACAAAAGTAACGATTCCAGATGGATAAAGACTCATCGTGAAACCCAAAACTTGGACGGTTGATAGAAGAAAAACTTGCAACTACAAGACATGGATAGAAATAAAAACTTCCTAATCAGACAGCAGCGTGCACAAGAAATGAAGATCGACAATTGACAATGGGACCTCTCATTAAACTCAAAAGCTTCTGTACATCAAAAGAAACAACAAAGGAAGTAAAGAGAAACCCCACTGAGTGGGGAAGAAACCTTACGCAGAATATGACAAAGCAGTAATTTCCAGAGTATTTAAACTACTCAAAAAACAAAGTAAAAAGAAAAAAAGCAAATCAAAGATGGAGCAAAGAGCTGAATAGAGACTCACAGTGAGGAATAAGATGGCTGAGAAACATCTTAAAAACTGTTCAACAGTCCTAATAATTAGGAAATGCAAAATAAAACACTAAAGATACACCACTCAGATACAGAGGGCCAGGATCAAGAAACAAATGATACCAAGTGATGGAGAGTTTGTGGGAAAGGGAACACTCAATCCCTTGCGTGGAATTATAAACTTTATCCCCTGCTATGGAAAGCAGTGGTGGAGACCCTGGAAACTCAAATTGAGCTTGCCATTGACCCAGTCATACCACTCCTGGATATATACCCTACAAGACTCTCTTACTGCCAAGAAATACATGCACTGCTATATTTATGCAGCTCTGCCACAATAGCAAGATGCTGGAACCAACTCCAAATGCCCCCTCAACTGATGAGAAATGATAGAAAAATGTGGTACATCTAAACAATGAGTTGCGAGGCAGCAATAAAGAAAGATATATCATGAACTTTGCAGGAAGTATAAGCTGGAGAGCTATATATCTTGTGACAGTAACACATCCCGAAACCACACGACCGACCTGGTATCCCTATATGTAGGTACTACCCAATCAAAGATAACCCCGTTTATTAATATTTCTTTGTGAAGAGGGATGCATATCAAAAGAACAACAAAGCAGAAGAGACTGCACATCAGACAAAACTGATGAAATGGTGAACCGGAGGGGTGTGAGGGGGGGGAGCAGGGCCTCGGGCGTCCTATTCTATTAATGTACCTATTTAATTTAAAAATCTCATGCTTTTCTACTTTTTTTATTTTCTAAAATTTATATAACTAATAACCTTTGGGACTTAACATATACACAAGTGGTTCTCTATATTTTGTTTGTTATGCAGTATCACTTGCTAACATCCTGCTTTTAACCTATAGGATAATTTAAACTTAAAGAGACATTAAGTTTGCTTCCCAACATTAACAACACTACAGTCACCCCCCAAAATAAAAACATGAAGTGACATTTTTTTAACCATCTAGAGGTCTTGATCTTTTTTCTGTAAAAATAAAGTAATTAAAAGACCAAGAAAGCTGGGTGAGTCGCGGCATGCCTTTAATCTAGCACTCAGGAGGCAGAAGGCAGTCGATCTGTTGTGAGTTCAAAGGCCCGCCCCCCCCCCGCCCCCCCCAGCCTGGTCTACAGATAGAAGTTTTCAGGACAGCTGGGGCTACAGGGTAAAAAGCTGTTCATCGAAAATAGAACCAAAGAGAAAAAACAAAAAAAAGACAAGACAAAAATACTTGGACACAATGGGCAAGCAAACTTTGTTTAAGTAAAGAAACACACACATATGTACACTAACATAGAAAAGCTCTCTGTAAGTAGAGAAGAATCCAGAAACCAAAAAATTCAAATGCCCTGGGGGNTAGGGCATCATCTTTTAAGCATTCTTGGTGGCATAGAGCAGGTTCCCCATCCTAATTTTGAATTGATAAACAAAGAAGGGAGAGCTCATGGGCCACAGCTCTAAGCTGAGATTTGTAGAAAACTGGCCTTGGCTAAACTGATCTAGATTGGTCAGCCGGAAGAGGGTCCCTGCCCTATGGGCAGGAGAAGTGGAGGCCTTTGTCTCAGGTGGAAGAAGAGGAAAGTGCCATCTTTGGTACTAATCAGTGGCCCAGTTTGACTGTCAGAGACTTAGTCCCTCACATTGAAAAATAGAACATTCTTATGTTAGTTTGTGATTACTTTTCTGGTGAATGACTGTACAGGTCTTAGCTTAAAACCACATGGATGTATCATCTGACAGATGATACAGACGGGTTCTTCCTGGGATAGAAGCAAAGTGTTGGCAGAACTGTGCTCCTCTTCCAGGCTCCAGAGGAGACTCCATCCCTTGCTTTTCTAGGTGGCCACTTTGTTTGACTCTCTACCACATTACACCAAACTCAGCATATGAAATTCATGCAGTATGGGCATTGCATCACTTAGGAATGCTTTGGGCTGCAAGCTACTGAAAATACAGTTTCAATAAAGCTTGTTAGTTGTTTGGTTTGGTTTTGTCTCTATGCGGCTGCTGGCCTCACTTCAGTAGTCACTGATGTCAGACTGGCATCCTTGTGAGTCTCTTGCTAGTTCCCTAATGCGTTTGCTGCACAATCACTAGGTGTCTGTCAAGTATCAGGTTCAAAGTCTGGACAGAGAAGATAGAGATATTGGGCCCCACCACTCCATCCCTGATATGAAATCCAAGGTTTTCCAGACTCTCCAGCAAATTTTCACTTATATTTTTTTAACATAAGAGTCAAGTCACTGTCCATGCAGCAATGGAGGCTGAGAAACAAGTATTTGACATTTCTAGCCTCTGTTATGACACTGGGTGAGGGGAAGGGTTAGCCACAGGATTCATCAAACACAGCACTCCGTTTCTTGAATTCTCGTGCTTCCAGAACACAATGCGCAGGTGTAATGTTGTTGGTTGGTCGTGCTCAGTAGCAACCTTTCCTCCCAGCTTTCGTCTTTTTACTCCTATGGTAAAGTCAGCTCTTCAGACAAATGTATGTCCACAAGGACATGGTGACACAGGCCTGTAATTCTAGCTACTCAAAGGCAGAAGCAGGAGGTTGGCAAGTTCAAGACCAACCCAGACAATTTAGTGAGATCTTTCTCAAAATAAAAAAAGCAAAAATAAAAAAAGCACTCTAATCCATTGGCCTGGATTAGAGTGACTGCCTGGCATGGGCAAAACCCTATGTTCAATACCCAGTGCTGTAAAAATGTCTATGGCCAAGGTTGGCAAGTTCAAGACCAACCCAGACAATTTAGTGAGATCTTTCTCAAAATAAAAAAAGCAAAAATAAAAAAAGCACTCTAATCCATTGGCCTGGATTAGAGTGACTGCCTGGCATGGGCAAAACCCTATGTTCAATACCCAGTGCTGTAAAAATGTCTATGGCCAATCCACACATCTTCGAAAACAGGCACCCAGTAGACTAGAGATCATATTGCATGACTTTTCTTAGGGAGATGTGAACAAACATCTATTCACCCTAGATATGTCACCAGTGACCCAGAGAGTAATGATTCCATGCAAGCCCAACTTGATAAACCAGTGAGTTTATTGAGTGAAGAGTTACTTAAAGGAGTATGAGTAACCCTAAAATAACTGTATCACCCAAAGTCCCCATCCCATAATGACCATAATGTGGTGATGACATCATGGAAGATGCTTCACTGAGTCCCTCCTTTAGTTAATCTTCCACCCCTTATATACTCCAGTAGTTCCTAAGATCAGGTATAACTGGGAGACGTGAGGGAATAATAGCAAGGTTCCATCCAGGTTAGGTTCCTGTGACCCCCCCACCTATGGAATGTTAATATCTCTGTTACCATCAACAGCGACCTAGCTACTACTGTTGTGTTTTTTTCACTCTTGTGACTGTGGAAGCCAAGATTATCTCTACTCTATGATGGCAATGGGATTGTCATGTTATATCTAGAGAAAAAAATTATACTAATACTTTGGGCTTTCTTACTCTGTCTAAATCCCCCTCCTGCCCATGTGGCTGCCGTGGGAAAGACCTTCAGTGACACAGAACCCATGGCTTTTTTTCCTCTCCTCTGGGCAGTTGATGAGATTTACAACTGGGCTGTCCTGGGGGATTTCTTTTTAAGCTCTAGTAAAATTATCCTCAAGTTTCCATTTGATTCCATTCTTAAATTTTTCTATTAATGAGATTACGAACACCAAGAGGGAGTACTTATTTCCCCAGTATCATCTGGTAACTGAGAAGGGACTCCCCCAAATTCCAATAACAGTATAAAATTCTCAAATAGATAAATAAAATAAAATGTTTTTTTTTTAAATCACATGAAGTGAGCTCTATTATTCTTCCTATTTTTTGAAAGGAGGAGACTGGGACTTGGAAGAATTGAATAGCCTATCTCAAAGTGGCAGCACTGACAAAAGCCTTAGGTTTGATTACTATGCTGAAACATCTCCTGGAATTCACTTTCCAGAAAAAGAAAAACAAGAGGCAGAAAACCTCCCAGGACTACGAAGGCCAGAGGAGGGGTACGCCAAGGGAAGTGACCCCAGCTCACAGTAGGGAGACGCAACAGGCACAGCCTGCACTTAACCTTGCCCCACACATCACTAATCACCCTCAGTTCAAGAGCAATTATCATGATTATACCCAGCCCAGTCCCCCTGATTAGCTGGGTTATTTTCAATAAAAATGAGAAAATTCACATCTTCCCTGTGATTTCTATGGTCAAGGTTGAGAGATCGGGGCCATTCATTTAACAAATCTTGTTTAAGCTCCTACTATGTATTAGGCACTCTCCTAGATTCTGGAAATCCCCCAGGGATCAAAATACATTTTTAAAAATCCGTGTTTTCATGCACTAGAGAGACAGGCAACAAACAGAACACAATGGTAAAATATAAGTTCCATGGTGTTTCACACTCCTGGAAAAGCTGATTTTTCTGTAATCATGGTGACAAGTTTCTATCAGAACTGGTTTTAAACATGTCTAATTCATCAATGACAATGCTATAATCTTGAGTCAAATAAGCCAAGAGCTGTTTTAAAATTGATGAACAGATGAATGACAACTTGCTTCAATGAATACATTTCCGAAAGCCAGCCCATCAGAGACAGCCTTATGGATGGAAATCAACCAATCCCTGCTGGACCCATATCTGTGAAGATTCTTCTGAGGCTGGCCTACCTCTAAAGCCATCCTAATCCAAAACACTTTCTTAACAACTCTAGAAATTTGCTCTGAGAAATCTGCCTGGTTGGTATGGCTCTTCTTTACTTAAATAAGTTTAAGAAGATACTCAGATGTTGAGTGACAGCCTCCATCTTTTATACATTTGGAAGTTCCTTTGAGATTGTTTTGAAGATGCTTGGTTGGCTGTATCCCATGGGACACCCCTCCCCCACCAACCCCCAACCATCACATGGCCTCCCGAGACTTCTGTGCCTGATCACACTTACCCTGTGGCTATCCTTGACATATTTGATTAAAATGCTTTTGCTGGATTTATTTCTGTGGTCCTAGGATTTGAAACTATTTTTTCCTTTGTTCATTAAAATTCAGTGTTTGTATACGTAGAACTTTTTTTTTTAGTTACATCAGTTTGTGAATACTTTTTGCCATTGAGCTGCTTATTATTTTTCCCTGCCTGCTTAGCTTTGGTTTTGCTTAACTATTTGCACAAAATTTCATTGTATGCACTTTTTTTTAATCTTACTTGTCTGGTTTTGGTCGAATGCACAGAGAACACTCCATAGGGAGGGTGAAAACACAGACTTCATTTCAATCCAAGCCAACCCCCAAGGACTGCGGGTGACCAGCAGCAAGTCAGTCTTGATGGACTGGATTTTTTTCTCTGAGTCACCTTCAAATTTTTATGAGGATATTTCCTGCCATAGCTATAAAAAGAGTTTTGCTTTGTTTAATCTATTCCAAGGCTGACGATTGTTGAGACACTGAACTCGTGGCCTCTTCCAAGTCTCTGCTAGGCTAGTGAATATGAACTTTCCACATTTCTATAGCGCTCTCTTTGTCATAGATTTGGAATGTCAAAGCCTCACTATCTTCTTGACTATCTTAGTCAGCCTTCCGTCACTGTGACAAAATACTTGAAATAATCAGATTTGTGAGGACGAAAGGTTTATCTGGGGATCAAAGTTACAGAAGATTGATATGGTTGCTCAGCACTGTTGTTTTGGATCTGTGGCACCCTATGATGGGGCAGAAGAGGCTTGCTTACTTCGTGGTCGCCTGGTAGCACAAAGAAAAGACAAGAGGCTAGAGTCCCCATAGCCCCTTCAAAGTGTGTGTCCCTAGCAACCTAACTTCTGTGAGGTCCCACCTCCTAAGGGTTCATTCACACTCAATAGTGCTACAGGTCAGCAGCCAAACCTCTTAACTACAAAGCACAACATACTGGCAGAGTTTCTCAGTCTTCTATGAATTTGTATTCAAATCAGAGGGCAAACAAAATTATTTCACTAAGTGTATTAATTTGTTAGGGTTGCCGAGCCAGAGAACCATAAGCTGGATGAGTTACACAGCAGAAACTTATCTCCTCATAGCTATGGAGGAGACAAGGTATCAACAGGACTGTTTTCTTTGTGGGCCCCTCCTTGGCCTATGGAAGGGCAGCCATCTCCCATGTTTCCACATGGTCTTCCATCTGTGTCTGCATCCATCGTAATCTTTCCTTACAAGGCCATGAGTTGTGTGGATTTAGGCACACAACAATGACGTCACTTTAGCTCCATTGTCTTTTAAGGAACTTATCTCCAGAGTCACATTGTGAGGTACCTATGGTTAGAATTTCAACTTGAGGATAACTGGTATTTATGGGAGAGTTTTTGCATCCCAATGGCAAGAAAGTAACACATTTAACCATAGCTCTAGAAAATTATCACTACTTAACTTCTTTTATGCCAAGGATTAAACACAAAACAAGTCAAAGAGAGTTTCAAAGACTCGATATCATCTTCTGTTTTCTGTTACCATTCGTTTATTTCCATCTGTTTCTTCTACTTTTTCTTCTGACCTTGTAAATAAATTTGTCTTGAGAAAGAGTAAACACATAACAAAATATGCTCTGGAAACTACCAGACCAGAGGCACATCTTAGGAAGATGAGTTTGGGTTTTTGGTTGGTTGGTTGGTTGGTTGGTTGGTTTTTGAGACACGGTCTCTCTGTAGCCCCAGCTGGCCTAGAACTCACTAAGTCAACCAGGGTGGCCTTGAACTCAGAGATCCACCCATCTCAGCCTCCCAAGTGCTGGGAATAAGTGCATGCATTAGCACTCCCAGCCAGAAAATGGATTTTAACAGGGTCTAGAGGTAAACTGAGGGCAGTAATTCAAGTATTTGTGTAAACTTCAGGAAGGAAGACTTAAATTTGCTGCAGAATTCAAGATTTTATTATACTGATTGTCCTGGGCTTTGGGATTTACACCAACCAATTCACTGAGGAGGGAAAATATTGAAGGCTGTAGTGTGCAAGAGACGAGCAGAGAAATCAAGTGACCTAGAACTAGCACAAATGTTAAGGGACAAGACGTAGTGAAAATTACTAAAGTAAGGCCCTTTCTGAAGGCGTTTTCTTAGAAGCAGTGGTATGCCGGTAAATGTTTGACCACCTGGTCCCCAGGAGGCTGAGGATGTGGGTAAGCCATGAGTTATGGTATTTGCTGTGTTCTGTGGTATAAACAGCCTACCAGGGCCAATTTCAAAGGAACAACATGACATAGATGAAGGTGGCATTGGTCAGATAGATTCAAAGGCTGAAGCAACTGTTGCTCAGGGAACCTGGACAAAGATCTGGAATTGCGAACCAAGTAAGGGAGACTCCAAAAGCCTTTTGAGCAGCATTTTGACATGAACCCTCAGTTGAAGCTGAGGGAGGGTTGGACTGACTCTCTCTCAATGCTCCCTGACCTGAAAAGAACAGGAAAAAACGAAATGGGAAGACAAAATCATCAGCTTAGGAGATTTACAATATGTAGCCTTATACAGAATTAAATAAAGTAGAAATGGAAATAAATATCTGGTTTCCTTGGTTAAACAGCTGACCCAGTGATAGAACATGTCTTGTCTGCTCAGAACCCAGAGTTTGTTGAGAGGACCTTCTGCAGAGATGCCAAGCAGGACCTTTAGGAGAATCAATGTCTTTCAGTTATTGGACACTGAACACCTACCAAATATCTGTCCCACGATGCCTCTGAGACAGACATTAGTACCCAACCATGGCTACCCTTCTTTTCCCTAAACTCCACAAATAGGCATTTATTAATTTGTCTGTTAGGTACCACTGTCTCTGGAGTCAGACCCCACTTGGCATTATGTCTAAGTGAAGCTGATTCAGGCTCCTGGTTCTCCTCCTCTAGTCTAGCAAGGGACTCAGAGGTATTTGGTTAGATGCTCCCTCACCTTGGTTCAGTGCTGGTGAAGAGACTCAAACTTTGATCTCTGTGATATCATGGCTTCAATGGAGAGTTAAAATGGTTGCTCAGTAGGGAACTGGTACTCACTTGTCCCGCCTGGGCCTTCCTCTGCTCTGCCGGTGCCTCCGCTTCTCCTTCTCCTGCACTGCATTATCAATGCTCCTCCTCCCTCCTCTCACTTTCTTACACCTACTGCTTTCTCATGCTGACTGCTGGCCTTCCTAGTTCACAGCCTTCCTAGCTCTGTGCAGAGTTCGGCTTCCGGCCCTCCCACCCGTAACATGGAGCATGCCCATTTGGGGACTACTGTACTGCATATCTAGCACCCTGAGTACCTTTGAATAAATGAATGATCTTTGTCTTTCTCTGGGTTTACCATTAAAATATTCTAAGAAATGGGATCTGATTGGACTAAGGGTCTATCAACTTTATTTGGTCCAACCCATTAAGGCCAATGTCATGAACCACGTAGCAAGACCATCTATGAATAAACGGTTCCCTGTGCTATGTGAAGGCCCCTAGAAAGATGGACATACAGCTTTTTACCCTAGCCTGTTCAGCACACACAATCTATGGGGTTGACCAGGTTATGATACAGCTCCAGAGATCCCTGGCTTCTGGTATTCACGCCCTTGTGTAAACCCTTCTCCTTGGATGTAGGCTAGATTTGTGACTTACTCATAACCAATAGAATATGACAAAAGTGATGGACTGTGACTTCTATAATTAGGTTAGAAAAGACCATGGCTTCTGATTGGCTAGTGTTCTCTCTTTCTTCTTTTAGTGTATGTTTGTCGGATGGACAGAACCATCTGTAAAGTTGTTATGGGCCACCTCTAGACAGTAGCTGGAAACTGACCGAATGTCCTATGATTTTGGAAGTATACCTTTCTCAACAAAGTCTTCTTGATTCCAGACTTTAAGTGACTCTGAGGCAGAGGACCCAGATAAGCTGTGTCTAGATTCCTGATCAACACTAATTGTGAAATGATCAATGTGCTACTTTAAACCATTAAATCTTGGAATTACTTGTTATGCAACAGTAGCTAATCATTTCTACCTTCCCTTTATAAATCACTGCTCCCTTAAACATTCAGGCCAGTCCTCCTGGGTTGAGCATTCATAATGACAGAGCCAACACCTCTTCAGACTTACGTTTCAAGGGCCAGAGGCAGTGGGAGGTCTGACTAGAAGTCCATGCAAAACCTCTTGGCTTGAGCCTGCATCTAAGCAGCCAACCAAATCCTTGTAGCACCAATATTGGGAGGAGTCATTACACTGGGAGTAGGTGATCCAACCTCCTGAAAGTGGCCTGGGGCATCAGTGACAATAAAGATGACTTGTGTTGGAGCTGAATCCTCTTCCATCCCTATGTACCATGGTCTTTATTTGGGGCCAAGAAGGCATCTGGGATCCCATGTTTGAGCCTCCGAAGCAAACCTGAGCTGTCAGTGGGCCAAAACAGAAGCCATAGCTTGCCAGCATCTTTGTGTTGCATCTCAAGCTTCTTGCCTTGAATGAGTGGCCCCCGTGGAAAGCCTGGGGAGTTATCACCTGGATCCTTCTGACCTTTAACCTGAGCCAGCCATGGAATGCCCAGTGTCTTAGTTACTTTCTATTGCTGTGATAAAAACACAGACCAAAACCAGCTTGGGAGGAAAAGGTTTGTTTGATTTATAGCTCACAGTCCATCATCAAAGGAAGTCAGGGAAGGAACCTGAGAGGGAGCTGAAGCACAGACCATGAGGAACACTGCTTAGGAGACATTAATTTTTTTTTTAATACTGGAATTTTTAGGGGGGGCCTTTTGAGACAGGGTCTCCCTGTAGCTCCAGCTGTCCTGGAACTCACTATGTAGACCAGGATGGCCTTGAACTCACAGAGATCCACCTGCCTCTGCTTCCCGAGTGCTGGGATTAAAGGCGTGCTCTACCACACCTGGCAAATACTGGAATATTTGAAGACTGTGATCTGCACTTCAGTTCCTGCCCTGGATTTCCTCATCCATTACATGATGAACTGTAAGCTGAGGGTGAAACAAACCCTTTCCTTCCCAAATTGGTCTTGGTCATTGTTTTTAACACAGCAATAGAAAGAAACTAGGACAGAAATTGTTAGTGAGAATGGGGTATTACTGTGAGGGATCTGACCATACGTGTCCAGGAAGACTGTAAAAGCTTTTAAAGCTTTGGACTGAAAAAGTGCCTGGAGCTCAGTAAGTTGTCTGTAGGAACTTGGAAGATAATGCAGAAAGAGGTGTAGACAATGGTAGCCTGGTTTGTGAAGCTTCGAAGGGAAGCAAAGACTCTATCTGGGCTGTTGTATGGAATTAAGAATTTTTGGAAGAGAAACCTTTTGTGCTTTACTAGGACAATTGAGGCTGGTCATAATTAATACTTGAATATATATGTGTATATATGTCTATCTGTGTGTATGTATGTGGTGTAGGCACTTGCTGTCATGGGTGTATGCATGTGTGCATGGACATGTAGAGGTCATGCACACATGAATAGGCCATTGTTGTCTCACCTTATCTTTTGAGACAGGCTCTCTCACTAAACCTACTAGGCTGCCTGGCCACCGAGCTCTGGGGAATCTGTCTTCTTTGCCCCTTGCCCCAGCACTGAGATTTGACACACAATGCCATACACGGCTTTTAGGAGGGTGCTGGGACTCTGAGCTCAGCTCCTCAGGATTTCATGGCAGGTATTATGCTGATTCAAACATCTCCCCAGTCCCCTAATGGAATATATTTAAAAATCTAAATCAGTAAAAAGAATAATGGTAGACAAAACATCCCTGAGGGAGTTCCTGCTCAATAAACGGTTATGAACATTGGCAGCCTATATTTAGACATTTCAATGAGCTGGAGAACGTAGACCAAGATAGCTGGTTTTAGTCCAAGTTCAAGTGCACCACCCTGGTTTGAACTGGTTAGTACAGAGATTAGCTAAGTAGGTGGGAGGTAGGAGTTCGGGGGTGAGGGGTTGTTGGTGGGGGTGGGGGGACAATAGACCAAATCTCATCCTACCTTCTCTATTCCCCACCTCTGTCACCCTGGATAAGTTATTTTACCATTCTAAACTTCGGTTCCTTATGTGTAAATTAGGGATTATAACGACACTATTTCCACCAAAGGGTTTTGTACCTGACCGTAGCAAGTTCTCAGTCACTACGGCGGCATCATTTATCCGGTGCCAGGAAAACATGAAAATGTTCTCTCGGCTGAGGAAGGAGGAAACAGGCTGGCATTTAGCGGATCCCTGCTCACTGCCTTTGTGGGCCCCTTCGATAAGACGCATCTGCCCAGCTTTCTTGTTAATCAAATATGCAGCTGGCCAGGGAGCTGCTGCCCGGGGCTGCCTTCACTGCTGTGTTTGCTGCCATCTGGATATCAGAGGGGGCACAGAGAAGGGAGCACTGTGCAAGGCAGGCACAGCTGGGCAGAGTCCAGGCTGAGGTCTGTTTGCTGCACATACATTCAAGATGCACAGATTCTGGCAAGGAACAAAACACTATCCCCAGGCTACACTGAAGGAACTGTCCTCTGCTTTCTCCTTCACAAGCAGGAAGTAGGGGGGTTGGCCCAGTTTTAGCCAATCATCTGCTCTGAGGTTGAGCTGTCCAGTTTAGGACAGAGTGCATTGCAAGGAACTCCGATAAGCCAAAGAAAACAGTTTCAAAATCATTCTGGGCGAGTGTTTTCCTTTTGATGCTTTTCTGATGTTACGGGGTAGCAGGGCTTGGAATCGCAGCTCTGAGTAGGTAGTGATGTTGATTTGTTTCTTTAGTGAGATACAGGTGTACATGAAGAGGAGGTGGACCAGCTGGGGGGACAGAGAAGATACACAAAGGCAGAATTCCAGATTCTCGAACTTTATACCCGGTCTAGGAGCCACCTGGAGAGCTCATTAAAAAGCAGCTCTGAGCTGAGGAGCTAGCTCTGCTGGTAAAGGACATCTTGCAAACACAAGAACCCTCAGAACCCATGTAAAGAAAAGCTGGGCATGGTGGCTCATGTTTGTGATCTCAGCACTGAGGAGGGAAAGATATGCATTTCATGTCAGTGAGAGACTGTATCTGAAAAAAATTGTCGGTGGCATGCACACATATGAACACACACATACAACTGTAGTATTGCCTCAGTAGGTATGGGGTACAAACCAGGAGTGTGCATTTCCACAAACCCCCAGGCGACCCTCATGCTGTAGGTCCCAGGACCACTGGGATTAGTGGATCTGGGCTCTGATGTCGCACTGCCCTGAGTGGAGTCCAAACCAGCTCAGCTCCTTAGGGACTATAGGGCCTTTGGCAGCTTAATCTCTCTGTGAACCGGTTTCCTCATCTGTAAAACAGGTATGACAATAAGAGTTATGCTCCATGGGGTTTATATGAGTGTGAAATGAGCTACGCACACTCAAAGGCCTCCTGGCTGTGTGTCTTTAGCGGCTAAGCACCTTGCAATTTGAACTTCACGCGTGTGCTTTTATAAACAAACTAAGGATGAGCAGGGACGGTCCCTCCTGCACAAAATAGCTGCGTATCATTTCGAAGGTCTCCCTGGCAGTGCATCCTGCTCACGCTCCTGCTTAAGTAGACCATAATAGTTTTTACTTTCATGATATTTCTCTTTATTCTTTTAAAATTCACAAAGAAAAAAGAGAAAAAAAAAAAACCTTAAACAAGTTAACAGCTCCCATTTTTGAGCTTTTTCTCCGTGTATGGCCGTGGCAGGGGCTCTGTAGTCTGTATTCCTTCGAAGGCAGTCACTGTCGTTCCTATTCTACAGACAAAGTGACTGAGGCAAAAAAAAATTTGCTGAGCGTTAGGCCCAAGATTGAGTCCAATCCTATCAGACTCTGTCACCAAGTCTCTGTTCACTTTCTTAGAGCAATTTCTTCACCAGCTTGTTTAGAGAAATGCATTTAGCAAAGACTAAGTGACCAGCCCCACAGGGAACAAATGAAAGGCTGTCCTTGATCTCAAATAACTTAGATATAGCTGAGGACCGAAGCTGAGCCTTGGGGCTGGGATGCACCTTAGTGATCCAGAGTGTGCCTCGCTGCTCACAGCCCTGGGTTCAGTCCTCGTATAACAATAAACACATGGCTAGATAATCATAATAAAAATAATGGACGTAGACAGATACTGCTGTGGTTCCCCTGGGAGTCATTAGCTCTTCACACGTTCCCTTGCAGCTGGATGGAGATTGGATCTGGCCAGTGAACGTGGGTGGGCGTGAAAGATGTGACTGCAGGCATGGCCCTCGTGAACATGCACCATGCTCTCAGCTTTCTTTCCGTGCCATGTGTTCTTCCAGAAGATGCAGTTCAAAGGCAGGAAGACAACTCTTTGGGCATCAGATTGAGACAGGAAGGAGAAATGGACCTCTGGGGGAACCTATGAGAGCTTTGGCTACTGCAGCACTATGTGGCCTTCTTTGTTCAGCTAAACGAGATCGCACAGATTGTCAAAGAGGAGATCCAAGAAAATCAGTGACTCCTCAGTGTCAAGATTAGGAGCCCTGAAACCCCCACGTGGGATTGACTGAAGGCCCCATTCTACAGCCAGTGAGTCAACATACTTAGGAAATGTACCAGAGATGTATAATTTTTTTTTTTTTCTTTTTGAGACCGGTCTCCCTTTAGTCCCAGCTGGCCTGGAGCTCACTATGTAGACCAAGGTGGCCTTGAACACACAGAGATCCATCTGCCTCTGCCTCCCAAGTGCTGGGACTAAAGGCATGCGCCACCACACCCAGCACACCAGAGACATTTTATTTTTTTTAATTTTATTTATTTTTTTATGTGTATGAATGTACTGTCTGCATGTAGGTCTGTGCACCCATGTCGTGCAATGCCTCGGAGGTCAGAAGAGGTCTCGGATTCCCCTGGAACTGGAGTTCTCCTGGAATTGGAGTTACAGACAGTTCTCAGTCACCATGTGAATGCTGGGGATCGAACCTGGGTCCTCTGCAAGAGCAGTCAGCGCTCTTAACCGCTAGGCCATCCCTTCAGCCCCGAGACATTTCATTTTTAACTAGCAAAGTCTGAGGAGTCCTGAAGTGTGAACTCCTGCACGATTCAGTAGAAAAATTCCCACAGCAAAGACACTGTCACATGACCACTCAGAGGTCAGGTTTGGGCTAGAATACTGTTTACTTCCTTCTAGCTGTATAACTTTAGTAATTAAAGAATCTACTTCATTCTTAGCACTAAAACTATTTTGTAAATTGTAATGATTTGGTATTAGTTATTGTTGCATAATAAATTACTGTAAAACTTAATGGCATAAAATAAGAACAGTCATTTCATATCTCTTGAAGTCTATGGATCAGAATTCAAGGGTGTCCTCCTGGGAAGTTTTCGGCTCAAGCTGTCTCATGAGGTTGCGTCACATGTTGTCTGGTGTGGTGTCATTTAAAGACTCAAGTAGGATGGATGATCCCTTTGCAAGTGGCCTTATTCACATGGATGCTGATTATAAGCCTCACCCCAGGACTGCGTAGTGGCTGGATTTCCTCAGAAAAATTGGTCCAAAGAATAAGGAGAAGGCAGTGACAGATCCACACCAGTCACATAGTAGGATATCTTGGTACCCCCAGGTCATCCATGACCCAGCATGCGAGGAAATCAGGCCAAGGCAAGAATCCCAGGGGTAATAAGGATCAAGGGAGGTGGTGCATCTGTGAGGCTGGATGATATAAACATTTCTGTTCAATACTTCAGACTGTGCCTGCCACATAACTAGAACTCAGTAAACATGAGCTGCTTATATTAGAAATAGAACGATCAGGGATCTCTCACTCAGAACACCATTTTATCTTGTATTCATTCCCCCAACAACCTTCAAAACATGTGTGGTCTTGTGTACTGTACACTCTCAGAAGGAAGGGATCCCACCTGGGTACCTCTATATTCTTGGAAGGAAGGATGCTAACAGAGACTAGAGAGATGCTAGGACCCTGCTTTCCTTAGGCATGTTCACTTAGATTATATCACTTGAGAGACATGAGATAGAGAAGTTAAGACCTGAAACTCTGGAATGAGATTGTCTGGGAGCAATGTTCAGCCGTCCTTAGTTGTGTGACCTTGCGCAAGTTACTTGCCTTCCCGGACCTGTTTTCTTCTCTGTTATAAATATGAATAATAACTCTTCTTTCATGGAGTTGTATGAATTACATACTCAAAGCATTTGAAAGGCTCAGCACAGTGTCTGGCTTGCAGCAAATGCTCATAAATATTAGCTATTATTCTTCCTCCTCAAATTATCTAGAGAAAGAAATCAAGGACAGGACAAAGGGACAAGGAAGTCAAGAAATGCACAACTGCTTGGACTCGTACTCATGACACGTCTACAAGTGCCAGGGAAAGCTGGTGTTAAACTAGATTTCTAGTACTTTCTCCAGGCACCCTAGGTTGGTCGAAAGTGTTGGACATAGATCTTGAACAAGTGTACGCATGATGCTGTGTGTCACAGGGCTGGGCACCTTCTCACTTCTCAGCAGACTTCCTGACTGGGACTTAAGCTGCCTTCCAACTCTCTGTGTGTTCCCTGGCTTGGTTTCCTAATCCCCTTTGTTTCTGATAAGCTTGGAGTTCCTGAGTGGATTGCCTTCCTTTGATGCGGAGTGGCAAGAGAGGAGGGGCTGGAGGCCCAGGGTTCTGTCCCAGTGGGTGGAGCGAGGCAGGGCGGCAGGTAGGTAGAGGAAATCAAAGGGATCTAGCATCAAAGGAAAGAAGTGTTCATCAGCTGGAGGATTCTCTGTCCTCTGAGATTGGATCTGCTCTCTAATTTGTGAATCTTAGTTAAATTTCAGAAAACAGAAACAAAGGGCTGCTGAACCTTTTGCCTGAAGAAGGTGGTGGTTGAACAGATTCAAAGGTATAACAGACACAGTTCCCATGGAACTCTAAAGGGAAGGGGGTTGAGTTCCAGAGGCTGGGACACCACATAGCAAAGGGTGTGTGCAGCCTCTGAGCTCCTGGAACTTGCCTGCAAATCACGTTGGAAAGTGTGATCACGAGGAGGAACACACTGCTCCACCTCAGGCTGTGTGGTGAAGGAAGCTTCCTAAGAGGCTGTTTGGGCTGGACCCTGAGCACCCACATGTAGAATTACGTGGGGGTGGAGTGTACAAGAGTTTTCATGTGGTTGAAAATAGCAGGGAACTCTGGGGGGCCAGAGCAAAGTGTGCTGAGGGGGCCTATATAAGCGGGGACCAGCCTCAGAGGCTGCAGGGGGCGCGGTATATGGTTAGTCCTGTGTCAGCATTTAAGTCTAAGGTCGAGGACATCAAAATGGTTAAAAGTGATCACTTGGCTACCAGATACAGAATGGATTTCAGTGGGTAATACAAGTGGGAAGGTTTATAGAGGACTTTAGGAAACCAGGTGTGGTGGTAGATGGTAGGTGACTGGGTAGACAGTGGACCAATAACAACAGGGCTTGCTGGAGTCTCATTATAATGACAGAGAAGAGAGAGCCTCTCCATATGACTACTGAGTGACAAACCACCACAAAGGACCCTTGCCTGATGTTGCTACATAATGAGACTCTAAGGAGAGCTAGCACGCAGCTGGGTATGCAGTGTAGTGTTCAACAAACAAAGCCCCTTCCCAGCATTAGCCATTCTGTTTCATTTTGGAGCTTAGCCAATGGAAGAACTGAGGTCACTGTTGATGGCTGGCCTTCTTTCTGGCAAGGGAACCCCATATAAATTCATTAGTGCAGAACTTGGACTGTAAGAAGCATCGAGAGGTTTGGAAAGGGGGACTGCATTCCATGAAGTCAGAACGTATGACCTGGGGCTCCACGTCCGCATCACGGTGTGCTCTGGGCCCTGGCAGCCCCTTCCCTGGAGAAAGCCATCCCTGTGACTTCCACCCTTGCTCTGGATAGGCCTGTGCCCCTGTAGCCGAGTCCAGAAGGAAAGAGAGCAGGGCAGTGTGTGCTGGAAGAACAGGGAACCTACAGCGACTCCCCTGATGTTCTGTAGCTATTTGCTCCAAATTGAAATATTCTCTCCTGGAGGGACTGCAAAGGCTCCTGAAACTCAGGAAGTAAAGGAAACATACAAAGCCCAGGAAGTAGATAAACCTTACAAGGCGCAGGAAATCTCCTGAAACTGAAAAGATTCACTAGAGCCTTTCCAGGGTTACTTAAGCAGTGAGTATTGCTGGAGAGAGTACTCTCCCACAGATCTGCCTGCAAGTTGTACAGGAATCCCTAGGAAGGGAGCTTTCGTAAGTTGTCACCCGTTCTGGGGTGTACGTCCCAGTGACGCACCTTCCTCTGAGTCACCCATGCTCCTGTTAGTAACTCCTATTAAGTTCAGTGCTTTACCTAGCTAGGCTTGGGTGAAATTGTCCCTTTGGTCTACCGTCTGTGTCCTATCCAGAGTGACTAGACATTTTCTTG
Organism: Rhizomys pruinosus; assembly: GCA_009823505.1. Lineage (NCBI taxonomy): Eukaryota > Metazoa > Chordata > Mammalia > Rodentia > Spalacidae > Rhizomys > Rhizomys pruinosus. The sequence goes on along the minus strand of VZQC01014607.1, from coordinate 729,667 downwards.
TGTCTCCCTAGGAGAAGAACCCCTCCTCCCACATGAGCCAGAGAATATTACACAAAAACAGCCAGCATGTGCTTCCCACTGGGAAGGCCTCCTTGTTTGGATTATCATGAATCCGGGAAGTGGCCTTTGATACTAGTGAGCCTTCTTTTTTGTTTTCCTTTTCTGATCTTAACTATTCCTACAAGGGCACAGATCCCCAGACCCCTCAAGAGTTTTCTTTGACCTTTAACTGGCCTGGTCTTGACAGAAAACAGCTTGGTGACTATAGCTGACCATCGCTGTGCTCCTTGGGGACATCTCAGTGAGTTTGACAATTTTATTTTCTGAGAATGATCTTCTCTCATCCTGTGACTTCTGGTGCATTCATCTGTCAACTGGACTTGGGTTCAACACCAGTTGTGTGACCTCCAAGGCTTGGTAGTACTTTGTGATTGAAGGATGTGGATATCAGACAACGAGAATAGCACTAGCATCGAGGACTGTTGTGAGCGTTCAAGGACCTAGAGCGCATGCCTGCTGGGTGCTCCACATGCCAACTCCCACTTGAAATAGCCTCATCTCGTTGGATTGTCAGAAGTGTCCTGGAGTCTTGAGGATGCCGCTCAGGACTGAAGTCAGTGTGAAACACCCAGATGCCCTCAGCGTCCCTGTCACAAAGTGGTCAGAATGCTGTGTAGTGGCAGGACGGAGCCCAGAGCCACACACTTGGGACCAAGGGGAGGGCGTTCAGAAGTGGCTCGTGTGGAAACTCAAATGTCTTCTCAGGCCTGACAGCTAGCTACCTGGTGCTGAGCTCGGGAGGGTCAGAGTAAGAGACCTTAGCAGGCAAGAAGCCAGCGAGGTGAGCGGACTGCCACATGCGTTTAGCAGCGAGGGAGAGCAGAGGCCGGGCCAGCAGGGCACCTTCTCCATTAGCCAAATGCTTATGAGAAGACGAAGCATGAATCTCCTCCACTGCCACTGAGAGAGGCCACCATCCAGAGGTGACCACAACCCCCACAGTCTTTCTTTTAGTCTGGTTGTACCTGAGCAGAGATGTGAGTGGCATGGTTTCTCGTTCCCAGGACACGGGCCATTGCTTGTTTTTACTGAGGACTGTGATCTCTGTTCACGTCACATCTGCGGTCAGGAAGCAGAGGAAGGTGGATGCTCTTGGTTGCCCAGCTTGCTTTCTCCCTTTTATTCACTCCAAGACTCCAGGCTATAGAGTGGAGGTACCCGCATGTAGGGTGGGTCTTCCTAACTCAACCCAATCAAGAAACTCCTTCACAGACACGCCCGGAGATTAGTTTCTAAGGTGATTTTAAATTTCATCAAGTTGACAATCAAGATCAACCATCACAAGCAGCATGAGCCGGATTCTCAGAGTACTTGTTCTCCTGAGAACGTTGGTACAGAATGGCCCAAGTCAGCACCAAGATTCCGACCCTGGGCCGCCCTTCCCAGACACCAGGACAGAGCACAGTTGTGTTCTGGAGTTTTACTCTTGGTTCCTTGGTCCACAGTTCATCTTCTCTTAGGGTTTCATAAAAATTCAGATATCACACAATGGAAGCTCTGCCTGACAGGAAAGAACACCCACCCACATTCTTTGTGCCCACTCCTTGGCCATTGCCCTTGCCTGTGTCCTGACACCCGTGCTCAGAAGCTCCTTCCTCGGTAATGATTCCCAGCAGATCCAATGGGAGATTCAAAGGTGAGCTCAAGCAAGCTCCTGAAGAAACAGTAAAGGTCCTGTGGAGTTTGGATGACAGAGAGCCACTGATTTACAAAAGTAGAGCCTTGACACAATGCCTTACCTTCATTTAACAACTCTTTCTTGAACCTATCTGCTGTGCTAAACTTTTGCTGGGCTCCAGGAATGCAATATGATCAAACCAAGCTTTTCAGCCACATCCAATGAGGAGACAGACTGTGACTATGAGAAATAACTAAGAATGCACACAAGTTCATTTAATGGTCATTTTATTTGGGAATGGAGGAAATCAACCAGTGAGTGAACATGCAGAGGAACCCTCTTTCAGAGACCACGGCTTTGGAGTTTCTCTGAGGAAGTAGCCTTCTAGATGAGCCCCGAAGATGGAAGCCGGTCTTTTGAAGAACTGGGATGCAGGTATGGGAATCGGAACTGTGAGTACAAGGCTTTGTGGCTGGAAAGGCCATGGGAGACCTTGTAAGTGATGGAGGCAGGGAGGGGGAAGCGATGGGAAGCAGCAAGATACTGAGAGGCAGCGGCTGGAGGGCATCTCATATTGTGACAGCATGGATAAAGAGACAGGGGAATGAGACAATTTCGTATATTAAGAGAAAGAACCAGCAGGATGTGCTGGCTCCTGGGTTTACGAGCTGAGGACTGGGCACTCCCAGGGAAGAAGAGATGGCAGAGGTGTACCCCATGTTCAGGTTGTAGCTGGAATTTGCTGAAACAGAGAAGCCTGGGAAGGTAGGACCAGGTTTGGAGGGCAAAGCAATGCCAGGCTTGTCAATGGCTGTAGGGCGATGGCCAGAGACACAGCCCCACCCTGCTGCCTGCATCTGCCTAAGGAGCGCTTTTCAGAGTCCTCGACTTGGGTAAACCCAGTGCTCTTGACTTTGTTGCAGAAGAGTCTCAGGATGAACCACTATGGAATAGCGTTGGCATTTATTAGGGAGAGATTTCAACACGGATTTAAGCACAGCACCCAAATGTGGGTGTGGGCTTCTTAAGGGAGAGCCTTGCTTAAGTGTCAGCAGTAAGCATATGCACTGTTTTGGTAGCTCTTCAGTTATATCTCAAAGGGCTGCTAGGAAACTCTCCCCGTCCCACCACCACTTTTTCTTCCTTCCTTTCCATGAGAGTATAGGGTTGCTTCAGAGGTGACTTGGCTAGGCTATAATCTGATAAGACAAAACCATGGGTTACAAAGGCTGCTCAAGGGGATTTAAAACATGTCTTTTTCTGGGGGCTGGAGAGATGGCCTAGCAGTTAAGAGCACCGACCGCTCTTACAGAGAACCTGGGTTCGATCCCCAGCACCCACATGGCGGCCAAGAACCGTCTGAAACTCCAATTCCAGGAGAACTCCAGTTCCAAGGAAATCCGACACCCTCTTCTGACCTCCGTGGCATTGCACGACACGGGTGCACAGACCTGCATGCAGACAGTACATTCATACACATAAGAAATAAAAAAAAAATTTAAAAACATGTCTTTTTCTGTACATGTGGTTTCTTGTGAGATTCCTAGGAAAATCATGGATTCACATTTGGGAAAGGAGCTAGACCACACTGAAGGTCATATATGCTTAGGCCTGAAGGTCATATACACCTAGGCCTGAAGGTCATATTTATTGCTATTTTAACATTCTTATTTGAAACACCTCTATGTAAAAGATGAATACCGTTCCCACATAGCCAACCTTGACAGTAAATGTTGTGATGGAATTCTTGACTGTCACCTGCCAAGAGACTTCAACCAGATTTCGGGCTGAGGCCTCCTTCCCCTTCCCATGTCCCCTCGATTTTTCCTGTCTTTCTACTCAGCTTCAAGTTGGCTCCCTGGAGTGTGAGAAGGCTGGATTTGAGGACAAGCAGGCGGCAGGCAGCCTGGTTAGAGGATTCCAGGTGAGAAAGGAGGATGGGCCCGGGTGGTAACAGAAAACTGATCCCCTTCTAAACAAGCAAAGACAGGGATGGAGGGGGCTGTGGCCCAGGCCTGGAGCATTGCCACACATGGATTCAACTCTCAGCTTGGGGGGAAGAAGACAGAGAAGGAGCTCTTAACCTCTCCCAGTGCTCTAGGTCTCCATCTGCGAGGCGGCTGTACAGGCCAACCAGAAGGAAGAGCTCTTTTTAGAGAACATTGAAATGAAACCACCATATGGAGGGGAGTGGAGGGGAGGCAAGCGGTGTAGAAAATGGGGTCAAAAGAGACCATGCTGAGCTTCAGCGATGCAGCTTCAGCAACGCAGCGTCCTCCACTTCTGACTGACATGGTGAAGAAGAGGGGCACCATCTGTGCCAGGGAAGTGCCATCCTGGGAAACAGATGGCTGGACAGCCACGCCCACACTCCCTGGCTGACCAGGGCCCTGCAGCCAGGGTGACCTTCTTGGGAGGTTTAGGATGGAGCATTCTGAGAGCCTGTGGGCACAGCAGGCTCTGGGATTCCTGCCCTCCATGTTACCACCCCCCGCCCCCACCCTTAGCTGGGCTCAGGCTCCATCTCTTCTTGGCTGAACTGTTCTCTAAGCAGTTCCCCTCCCAGCTTCTCAGATTAGCAAAAGGCAGGTGCTGGTGAATACCAGAGGAAATCAGTCAACCGTTGGCACTGTCAGACCATCCTTCATTCTCATTCACCGATTCACTGATTCATATCTGTTCATGCTTGCATTCATTCGGTGAATACTGAGCATCTATAACTGCAGGCACTGTCCTAGGTACTAGGGTCAAAGCAGTGAGCAAAACCCAGACTCAAGGAAAGGTGTGTCAAGAGGGCTGGTCACCATGCCCTTAGCAAAGCCGAGGCAAGAGAATCGTAAGTTTGAGCTATATAACAAGACACTGTCAGAGAGAGGGAGAGGAAAAGAGAGAGAGAGAGAGAAAGAGAGAGAGAGAGAGAGGCAGATAGAATGAGAGAACGAATGGATGAATGCAGCTTCTTCTTCCTCGCCCTGTCCTCACTTCCACTTCCGTTCTTAGTATTTGGAGCTCCACCCAGTCTCCAGTGCTTGGACTTTATGCCGTTAACTCAGATTTTTTTGTTTCAAGAGCCTAAAATATAAGTGTAAATCTGGTTATAAAGGACATGGGGTATCATTTTTCTGAGTTTAGCCTTCATTCTGTGGCCAGGGGATGCCATTAGACTCCAATCCGAAGACACTCACATCAGAGGAGAAAGGACCGTGGCAGGAGAAAGATGCCATGCCCAGCAGCAGGAAACTCAGATGAGAGATACGGGGACTCCTCGGCACCCCACCTAGCCCCATCACACCAGACCTCCACTCAGAACAGCTCCAACGCCCCTTCCGACCGTGGGGGACTCATCTACTCATCTACAACAGGCAGCTCACAAGTAATGGAAGTTTAACCGGAGTTGATGGGCAGCTTCCATGTTTCAGATATCTTCATGCATAATTAATCCCCCCCAAGCAGTGTTGTCAGGAAGAATTAAGCTTCATCTCTTTCTTATGCAGATGAAAAACTGAGACTTAATTCCATACATTGTATTTGAATTCTGTCTCTAGCATCTGAAAGTATAGACAGTCCCTCCATTGGCAGGGTCCTGGACTTGTTTGAAGGGCTGTATCTGATGGAGCCTAATGGTGCATCCATACAACCTGTGGTAGCATCAGCAAGGATGCAGTGTGTAGAGCGTGGGGATGGAGGCATGGGAGACGGTCCTGAAGGAGCTCCCTGGGGCCTGCCGGGCCTGTCCTCCACTTTCCAACCTTTGCCTCTGTGAGCCTGAGGGGAGAGTGCTGTAGGTGACAGGCCCAGGATGACGGCATTTTTTTTGACAGGGGGTCCCTCTCTTCCTTGCTGGGGCGCCAGGAAAGGTCTACTCCCACCCCACCTTTCCCACTCTTCTAGTCTTTGTTTTCATTAAGCCTGGATAAGATCAAGAGGACAACTGCGCCATCTGCTGGGTGCAACAAGCAAGTTGCAGCTGCGCCTGGCTGAGAATGCAGAAATTTTCACCTGGATTGGATTTTTTTTTTTAAAGGAAGAGTTTTTTTTTTTAATTTTTTATTTATTTCTGTATGTGTATGAATGTTACTGCTGCATGCAATTTGTGCACCCGTGCGTGCATGTGCCGGAGGTCGAAGAGGGACTTGGTTCCCCTGGAACTGGAGTTCTCCTGGAATTGGAGTTCAGACGGTCTTACGCAGCCATGTGGGTGCTGGGGATTGATACCGGTCCTCTGTAAGAGCAGTCGGTGCTCTTAACCACTAGGCCAAAGCCAGTTTAAGTCGCCGGCAAGCGTATGGCCTCTTGACCAGTGATGTCTTTCATAGGCATAATCCCACGGATGTTGCACTAGTTTAAATGGTGAGAGGACACTCAGTCCCAGCAGAGGCTGCTGATCGTCTGTGTGCTCAGGTGTACAGGGGAAGGAAGTACAGAGATCGTTAACACCCAGGGTGGTCAGGGGAAGGGCAGGGAAGGTCGGACAGAAGACAAGCCAGTTGGAATGAATTCTTGGGCCTCTGTTGGTGCTGCTCCTGAATTCATAGTCATAGGCGAGGGTCAAAGGAAGGCTTTCTAGCCAGAGAGCACAGAGAGCAGGCAGAGCCTTCTTGTCTTTACTCCTCTAGCAGATAGAGAGAACCCAGCAACTCTTCAGTGGCCCCTTGGACACACCTGTCTGAAACACTCTGAGAAGTGCTGGGAGAGCTCTAGGAGGCAACGTCTCCCCTCCACATTCACCACGCGGTCAGTTTTCTACCCGTGCTCAGGCTTCCCATCTCCTCTCCTTCTACCCAAGTAAAACTGTGGTGGTTGGCAGACTGTCATGAGAAGTCCATGCCCATGAACTTGAACTCCATGAAATCCAGAGAGCATGGTAACAAAATTAGCAACCGGCCCTAGAAAGGGAACTAGGGGCCAGGCAAAAAAGTTTTAGAGAGAACAAAGGTGTGAATTTCAGCTCTGTCAACCATCCATTCAAATCCATGCAGTGTTCTCTTATAACAACTCCAGATTTTACTAACAGTGGTCAAATCCTGAGTTTGCGGCTCACAATTAGATAATTAGTGGTTAGGCTACTGAGAGCCAGTCACTGTGGCAGATACGATGGAAACTAAGTTAATGACACATGATCTCCTTCCCAGAGAAGCATACAGATTGCCACCAACCCCTATGGTGCATTTCTGTTTTCCTCTCTATCCCCAGGAAAGTAACTGGTGCACTGAGCTGCTGGCGGCTGAAGGCAGCTGAGCAGGTGCTTATTGCAATCCCTGTCACTGTCTCTCCCTGTCCTTTATTTTAGTAACAAACCACACCCACTCTCAAACCATCTTTCTCCATCCCTAAGTAGTAGACACATGACTGCCTAGCCAGAGACTGTAGCCTCACCTCTGTACCACCAAGGACAGGCGCTGTGATTCGGAGCAATAGCAGAAGACTGGAAAGGATGCAAAAACGCCTGAAGTGCCTTCTCCCTTCCTCTTCCTCTCTCCATGGCTGAGATATGGCCTTGGTGCATCGTGGTGGGCAGACTATGCTCATAGTGATCAGCACCTAGCATTGTGAGGCAGAAGATGGAAGGAACTTGTCTCCATGGACTTGAGAGCAGAGCGACCCTAGCCACTCAAGCTTCTATCAGGCTTGACTTTCTTTTTTTTTTCTTTCTTTCTTTTCTTTTTTTAATTTATTTCTGTATGTGTATGAATGTATTGTCTGCATGCAAGTTTGTGCACCCGTGACGTGCAATGCCACGGAGGTCAGAAGAGGGTGTCGGATTCCCCTGGAACTGGAGTTCTCCTGGAATTGGAGTTTCAGACGGTTCTCGGCCGCCATGTGGGTGCTGGGGATCGACCCGGGTCCTCTGGCAAGAGCGGCTCGGTGCTCTTAACTGCTACGCAATCTCTCTCCACCCCAAGGCCCCTGAACTTTCAATATTATAAAACTTCTGACACACACTTTTTACACATGATAATAAGGTGTTGATGTCCGCCTCTGTGTAATATGCAGCCAATTTTTTTTTACTTCAGTAGTTTATGATTTTATAATATATAAATATATACTTATTATATATATATATTGACAAATATGATTGTAGTACATAATAGAAAGTCACAAACGGACTGGCGTGCCTCTCGCACCGTAGCTCACACATATACCTAAGGGGAGTCAGCGGAGGAATCACCCCACCAAGAGCTCATGCATTTTGCCTACACATGTTTTTCATTTTTTTCTGAATCTTTCTCCAAATTATTGATGCAGAAGTTGACTGTTTGAGCAGAAGTTATTTTCTGTTGTTGTTGTTGTTGTTGTTGTTGTTTCCAATATGCATCACTCCAAACTACTTGGACAAAAGCTCAAGAAGCCCTGCACAAGAGATACTTACAACTAGGTAATTGGCACTAGCATCCACAGAGGAGGGATATCATTCATCGTTTGTTTTCCTGGGACTGTTACTTCACTTAACATAATATCTTCTCGTTCCATCCATTTACCAATGCAGCCAAATTAATACCTAACTGCTACACTCAGTCTTCTTCCCTGAAGCTTAGTGAGGAGACAAGTCAAGCACCCTGACTAGCAGCTTCAGCAGTCTCTGAAATCCTAACTATCCCCTAAGGATGAAGACTCTGTAAGTCATAACAACTCCCATAATGCCTGCTGACATCCTGAGACATCTCTGCATTTATATGTCACTTAGTTCCATTCTTCACTGTGTGACATGTACGACACTAACACCAATAGCTAAACAGATCCACTTTACAGCCAGCAGGCCTCTGTAGTTTACTGCGATCCTATGAAATGCATTGTCTAATTCATCTCCGTATCTCCCCTTACAGATGAGGTCCTGAAACCTCACAGAGCCTTTCCCCAGCATTCGGGGCTAGTCAGAATCTCTCCTTGGAGATCAGGGTTTTCTGGTGCCAAACAGAGACAACTATTAGCAACTGTTTTTTTTTCTTCTTTCTCAGAACTGTAAAGTGGGCAATTAAACCTTAGAAATGTGAGCACTCAAGAAAGCAGGAAACTGTGTGAATGTCAACAGCATGTCGTTGGGAGCACATTCAGCAGCTATTGTTAGTTGGAAGTAGGTGGGACAGGTTCAAAATGATTTTTGTAAGTGGCTTGAAAAAAATCTTCAAAATGTCAGGTAGCCAATAACTTCTAGATTAAATATAAAAAGGAAGTGGCTGGAGAGATGGCTCAGCAGTTGAGAGTACTGATTTCTCTTGCAGGGGACCTAGGTTCAATTTCCAACACCCACATGGAGGCTAACAATGGTCTATAACTCAGTTCCAGAGGATCCAATATCCTCTTCTGACCTCCATGGGCATTGCACAACACACATGCACCAACTCTAGCCTACATGCAGGTAATACACTCATACGCAATACATATAAGATAAAAATAATACATAAAATATTTTTAAATATATAAAAAAGAATAAAGGAAAAAACCAAGGAGAGTTTCTTGTGTCAGTGCCTCAGCTTTCCCGCCACACTGGACTCACTTTGTGGGAATTTGTGCACACAAATGATTTTGACTAGTGGACACGGTGTTCATGTGTGCGCAGAGACCCAGCTGGGGTGACTGGTTCTGATACCAGTTTGTCTTGGGAATATAACTCACTAGAAAAGGCAGGTAAAGAAGGACACCTGTGATCCCCATGGAGGTGGTAAGGGAGGGCTGATGTGGGCGGCTTGAAGGCACCACATTCTGGGAAACGTTAGGACATCTGTGGAGAACTGCAAAGTATTTTTCTTCTTCTCACATTGAATCAACAAGATTAGAGAGGAGGCTCAGTCTGTACAGTCCTTCCTGTGCAAGCACACAGACCTGAGTTTGGATCCTGGGTATGGGGAGACACACCTGTAGTCCCAGGGCTGGGGAGATGGAGATGGGAAGATGCCCGGAGGTTGCCAGTCAGAATAACACTTGGCAAGTTCCAGGCCAATCGGGAGCCCCTCCCTGTTTCAAAAAGCAATAAGGACAGCCCTTGAGGCCCAATACCACAGGTTAACCTCTGGCCTCCACAAGCATGGGGAGGGGCTTGGGGAGAGAAACGGAAAGACGACTGGATTTGAGTTCTAGCTGCACTCGGGACCTGCGGAGCTGCTGAGTCATCTCTCCAGCCCCAAGCTGCCTCTTCTTACTGGGTTGCACAGACGTGAATCAAGTCCATTGATCTCAGGAGCTTGTGGGGAAGATCTAAGCTATCTGGGGAAATGCTTCAAGCGTTTTCACATGCCACACAGGCAGTGATGGGCTCGTCACCAGAAAAGGCAGAGATGGGGTGGGTATTCATTGGTGCCCACGCTTCTTCTGTTTGTAAGTGCAGGCCATTGTAGGCCAACAAATCCTTCAGTTTGAGTGACAAGATAGAGGACTCATGAGAACCCATCACGAAAGTCTCAGTTCTTTCTCTTCCTGGCACAGGAGAGTTAACTTCTCTGTCTTCTTTGAAGTCAATGTATGACCACACGACTTGCCCATGCTCCCAGGCAGTTTATTACCCTGGGCACAGCTTGTCACGTTCCTTCAATCTGCCTTGGTGGCTGTGGAGGCCTGGGCTGAGATGGACTTTCAATCATCCCGGGTGCCTTCTCGGCTACAGTGAGCAGCACACACACTCTCTGCTCCATGTAACATGATTAAGACCCTTATGTTGTGTTGAAGGCCACTGTGACTTCGGGATTGTATGCTACGGCAGTGTGCTCTTGTGTCAAGTGTGTGGTTTGATTCTCTGCATGTTTGGTGCTCTCGTGTACAGGGCCTTTATCCTGGAGAGCCTGTCTCTATCAGGGCTAGCAAATTCCTGCAGTGATGACTCTTCCAGGAGCAGGCCCTTGATGCACAAACAAACCAATCCAGCACACACACTCCCACCTGCTTCCTTTATCAAAGGCACACACTAAGACAATAATCTCTCTCCCTGAAGTTATTTTAGAGCCAGATACTGGGCCACTAGAGCACACCCTTACACCCTCAGAACCCACCACACTACCCAATCCTATTATTCAATCTACCCAATCCTAACTTTATTAAGCATGCCTACTTACCCTGCCTTGACCATTATTTCCTATCAGGACCCTACCAGGGCTTTGGCCTCACCCTCCTGTCCCTGGAACAATGTCAGCCTTGTTCCACATGGTTCTACATGTCTTCCCTCAGGACAATCATTTCTGTGTCTTTGTGTCTTCTTGATTAAAACAAATCCATGGTACATGTTTTCAGAATTGTACAGCAAGCAAGGTTGTTTGATAGCAGATGGGGATGGTAAGGAAGCCCTCAGACTACTCCCGGCTTCCTGCTGGGTCCCATAGGCAGAAGCCTCTCTGTGGAAAAACGTGTGTGGTAGCTTACGGCTTGGTGGCTGCATTGTGCTATTTGGGTTAGCTGCCATACAGTCTCAACCTACAATTCTGGAGCTGAAAAAGTTAGGTCCTAGGCTGGGCATGGTGCTACATGCTTTTAGTCCCAGCACTTGGAAGGCAGGTGAATCTCTGTGAGATGGAGTCCAACCTGGTGTACACAGTGAGTTCCAGGTCAGCTGGCGTTAAAAGGAGATTGTGTCCCCCAAACACAAACACAAAACAAAAATACCCCACAGAAAAGTCCATCTTGAGCTGCCTCGTGGGTTACAGGATCAAGTGTCTGTACCCAGGGCCATCTGTCGTATTTTACCACGTTGGTGGCATGTTCAGAATCCAGGATTGGACATCTAGGCTTAGGCAGGCAATTGGCTAAATCTGTTTCTTGAAAAGATCTCTCTGACCCATGAGTCTCCAGAAGACAGTTGTATTATACATAACTATAGGGTGGAATCAAGGCTCAGATTTCATCAAATTTACCCATGTTGTTTTGGGTGACTATATATGATTAACTTAGGGAGCAAACTTAATTTTTATGTTAAATCATCTTAAAGAGAATGCTACAAGGTGATACTGTACAACAGAGAAACTATAGAGAACATTTGTATGTGCCAATCCCAGAGTTATTGCTCTACAAATTTTATGTAAAACAAATGTGGACAACAGCGATTTATATCTCCATTTAACCTGGATGCATTACATTTTTATCAGAGTCTGTAAAACCATGTTGTTTAATATACACAATTTACTTTTACTAAGTCCAAAACACAATGTATCCTTAGACAGTGTCTGGGCAAAACTGGGTATTTGTTGAACTCACGTCAATTAAATATGCATTAATCGAATATACACCCCGTGTCCCTCACCCACCCCTCCCCTTCCAATCACATATTTGGTCCGTATTCTGATGCAGTCTTTTCGTTGGTTGTTCTTGTTCTACTGCATCTCTCCCACGAGAATATTTTATATCTGGGTTATTGGTACTAGCATCCACATATGGGACACCATTTGTCGTTTGTTTTTCTGGGACTTGTTACTCACTTAACATAATGTCTTCTAGCTCCATCCATTTACCTGCAAAGTTCATGAATGTTGTCCTCTTTACCAGCTGCAAGACTCCATTGTATACATGTACCACATTTTCTCTATCCACTCGTCAGTTGAGGGGCACCTGGGCTGGTTCCAGCTCTCTTTGCTATTGTGAACAGAGCTGCATAAACATAGCTGTGCATGTATCTTTGTAGTAAATGTGTCTTTGGGGGTATATACCCAGGAGTGGTATGACTGGTCAAATGGAAGGCTCGTTTTGAGTCTTCTAGGTTCTCCACACTGTTCCATAGTGGCTGTACCAGTTTACATTCCCACACAGCAATGGATGAGGTTCCCTTTCTCACAACTCTCCAGCACTTGGTATCATGTGTTCTTGATCTGACCAGTCTTATTGGAGTAAGGTGATTATCTCAAAGTGGTTTAAATTTGCATTCCTTTAATTATCAGAGATGCTGAACACTTCTTAAGATGTTTCTCGCCATCTCTATTTCCTCTTGTGTGAAGTCTCTATTCAGATTTTGCTCCATCTTTTGAGGTTTCATTTGTTTTTCTTTCTTGTTTGTTTTTGAGTTAGCTTTGTATACTCTGGAGATTATGCTTTGTCAGATGTGTTTGCATGAAGGTTTCCTCCACTCTGTGGGTTTTCTCTTCACTTCCTTTATTGTTTCTTTTGATGTACAGAGCTTTTGAGTTTGAGAGGTTCCTTTGTCAACTGTTGATCTTATTAAGGGGGGTACAGACATGAATCTTATTAAGGGGGGTACAGACATGAAACTTCTCGTCAAAAACCTTTGCAATTCAAATCTTAAACAACTATGGGGAAAAGATTTATGTGTTGTTCCAACAGGACAAAATGTCACCATTACAAGCTGAGAAAGAAAAGATACAGCTTTGCATTGAGTAGGATGTACAGAAAGTGCAACTGAAAGGTTGACCCGTCTGAACATCGAAAGGAAGAAAAGCCTCAGATTTGCTATAACACTCAAACCCCTGTGGCCCCTACATGTAACAATTTATAATGAGTTCTAATGATTACCTTTAGTGCCGCAAAGGTTTTGTGAATTGAGAGACTTCTTACCTCCACCCCCCAGAACAGGAGAATATGACGATGATGAGGTCGCTCTGCCAACTGTAAATTGGAGCATTATAGAGGTAATCTCTTATAAACTGGTAAAACTGCCTTTTTTAATTGCTAATAGACATAAGAACTGTGAAAAGGATTATTCTCTGTTCAGAACCAAATATAATAACTAAAGTCCTTATAGCTATGCATTAAGCAAAATACTATCAATACAGGAGTCTGAATCAGTTATAGATTATTCTAAGGGAGAGTTTGGCCAGGGGATCTAAGGCCACAAAAGGTAAGGCTCCTTGCCTCTAAACTGGGTACCTGCAAGAAGAGGGGGATAAAGCCCTGCTGCTGAACTACCTGAACGTTAACATGGAAAGATGTATTGAGACCACAAATGCAAGTGTACAGATGGCTCTGGACACCAGAGAGTGTTACCAAGAAGGCCACTAAACAATAAAGCAAATACGGTCTCCTTGAGTCAAGCAAAACTCCACCGTCAACACCAGCTACACCTCATCTGCCTGGAATACTGTGCAGCAGTAGGAGCCATATGCCTGTATTATTCCCAAATCTAATTGGCTATTGTGCTCTTTCTTGGAGGAATAACCCATAGGCTGATGCACAGCAGCTTACAATCTCTCTAAAGGTTAGGAGATCTCATAAGCCACAATAAGAACCTGTCAATATTTAACAGGAAAAATGGTAATTCTGGATCAATAATACTAAAATATTGTGCTCTATACCAAAGTAACTACATAACTACTTTATTTTTTTTTTTTTGGTCTTTTCCGAGACAGGGTAGCCCTGTACAGTCCCAGCTGTCCCTGGACACTCACTTCTGTAGACCATGCTGGCCTTGAACTCATAAGATTCTCTGCCGCCATCCCAAGTGCTACGATTAAAGGGGCACCTACATAACGATTAATGCTTTTTTAAATACCTATATTCTAATTGCTGTGCTTTCATTAGTAGGAATCGAAGGGTATATTCCTGGGACAAACTGTCCAGCCCATGAAAGGAAAACACCAGAATTGACCAGAGTGCCAAAGTCAAACACTCCAGAGAGGAGGACAGTTTTACTTTCTCATCACCTTTGCCCCTTTTCTAAGCCCAGGGAATAATCTGCGAAGAGGGGGCGTGGTAGAATGTAAGGTCTGTGATTGGGGTGAATAGTGAAACTATAGCAATGTAGTTGTGGACACTCATTTGATCAACACTGATTGAAACATACAACCCCTCACCCCACGCTGGAGTGGGGCTGTGGGGGTTTCGGCACAACAGCCTGCAAATTGGTTTTAACATGAAGGATGCTTGTATCATGGATTATCACTTATCTTAAAAAATGGAAAAAAAAACTGAGAGAAATATGCTGGACAGTTATGGCAGAATGCCTGATCTCGGTTGGGGTGGGGGTGGGGGGGAAGGGAAAGGGAAATATGCCTGACTGAATTGGAAAATGATGTATGAAATAGCACAAAGCACAATAAAAAAAAAAATGTTAAATAAAAAAAAAAAAAGATCTGAGAAGAGGTGAAATGAATGACCACCCCCCATGTTCCTGGGGACAGTTCTGTCCATTGACAGGGTAGCACTGACCATGTGGGCCACATCTGAACAATTTGGATGAATGTGCCTTGTGTCTGGGAGGTTATATGCTCCCAGGGGCACTTGATAAATCACTTCCTCTCTCTCTCTCTGAGCTTTGCCAAATCAATTTTCAGCCAGTTGCTTGCAGAAGGAAAGCCCCATTTTTATGTCCATCAATTAGTGAGTCTCTCTGACCTCATCAGAGTTTCTCTGTGCAGTGGAGGGCGGTTAATGCAGAAACTTACAACTGGTCACAGTGAAGAGATTAAATATCTGTGGAGAGCTTGGCCACAGACAGGACAACTATAGGACACTCCCTTTCCCTAAGGCTCAGGGACCACAGCAGAAGAGCGGGTGGAAGACTGTGAGAGACAGAAGTCCGAGAGGACCCAAGCCAGACGGTGTCTTCTGGATGTGACACACTGGCTGTACTCAATGAATTCAGAAGATCAAATCAGTGGACTTTCTAGCATGGAGGGGTAGGAGTTCAAGGGCCCCCACACCTAGCTGAAGAGCTATTGACAGGTTATGGTTTGGGGGATTGGAAGACCCTATTTCCTTTAAGGGCGTGGCCCCTGAAAGGCAAACTGCCAAGTTCCAGGGGATGCTTGACACCCTCAAGTATCAGGGGAGCACGAGCTGGACTTGGTGGCTTACAAAGCAAAATGAAACAAAGACCAGAGGACGTGAAGGTGGGAGGAGTTAGGGGGAGGAGTGGGGGGAATATGATAAAAATATTTTGTATGCATGTATGAAATTCTCAATGAAAATATTTTTGCTAGGTGTGGTAGTGGACATCTTTAATCCCATTCCCTGGGAGGCAGGTAGATCTCTGTGAGATGGAGGCCAGTCTGCTCTATATAGTGAGTTATAGGCCAGCTGGGGCTACAGGAAACCTGTCTCAAAAAACAAAATTATGTATATTTTTAGTATTTTATTTTTATGTGTATGAGTGTATTGTCTACATGTGTATATGTGCACCTGTGTCATGCAATACCTCCAAGTCAGAAGAGGGTGTCAGATCCCTAGAACTAGACTAATAGACAGTTGTTAGCTGCCATGTAGGTGCTGGGAATCGAACCCGGGTCCTCTTCAAGAGCAGCTAGTGCTCTTAATTGGTAAGCCATCTCTCCAGCCCCCACAAAATTATATTTTTCAAGAGATCAAGCTGCTTAGTTTCTAAGAGACAGTCAGGCAAAGAGGAACTTGGAGGTTTTGTCTCGGCTCCACGGTACCTCACTGGGTGGGCAGTGGGTAGATTTTTCATCCCTACTTCAGATTCAGAATTTTCCAAATGGAGCCAGATATAGAACTCCATGTCCCTTGAAGAGTCCTGTGTTGCAGAGAGAAAGCTATCTGGGCCCAAGTCCTAATGAGGCCATTTACCAGCAGGTGACTAAAGCGCTATGAGCTGGCTTTCTCATCAATAAAGGGAAGAGAACAGCCTTCAATCTCATACAACCAGGTTAGCGTGGACTATACAAAGAATGCCAGAGCTTCTAATGCTGCTCCTACTGACAGCCAAAGCTAACATTACTGAGCATTTCCTATTAGTTGTCCCACTGCTAAGTGCTTTCAAGGTATGTTAAGCCATTTAATCTTCACAGAGTCTTATAAAGAAGGCACAATCATGTGTCTATTTAATTACAAAAGAAAAACAAGGATGGGTGGGTAGGAACTGATCCTCAGAGGTCAAGCGCTTTACCATTGAGAAGCAGGTCTGGCTTCTTGGCCTGGCTGCCTGACTCTCAAGTATAAATTCTTCACCAGCAGTCCTTCCCTTCCTACCTCCCCCTTGCAACACACACACACACACACACACACACACACACCCACACACACACACATATGAGAAACTGCTAAAACAAAGTGTTAAATAAAAAGCACCCCAATGTTGTGTGGGGACCATCTGAAGGAGAAAAGATCTTGAGACGTGGGGTCCTATGGCGTGTGAGGCACATGACAGATGGTCTCGCCTGGCGAAACTCGCCGAGTTTAGCCTTGCCTTTTGTTTTGCGTGATGGGCAACAGCCCAGAGCACGGGGTGGTTCCTACACCTGGCTTTGTATCATAACAAGGGCTGTAAGCTTAGGTGGAAATTAGGAAGTGGGGGTCATCTACCTGAATGAGACAGCAAAGGCTAAAGGCATCAACTTGGAAAAAGAATCTGGAGCAGAATCATAAAAGTACACTTTATTTCTAATCCCTTCCGATTCCTCACCCAGGGCCAGTGGGGAGCAGCATGCAGTTCAGATGTTCTGAGCTGGAGCTGTGGCCCGGCAGGGCTGCAGGGCTCAGGGAAGGATGCGAAGGGACCATGCTGAGGTGGCCCCGCTCCGGCAGCTGCCTGCCTGGCTGCTCTGATAGAGAAGCAGGCGCCGCCGGCATCAACCCCCATTCCCTCCATGTGCTCCGGCAGAGTTAATACTGGAGGTGAGCTCATTAGGTAAGCTCCACAGTCTGAGCCTGAGTTTCCCATGCCAGCGCAGCGGCAGCTGATAGAGAACCTGTTCCCGCACACTGCTGTGGCAGTGATTCAGCTGTGCACGGGGGCCTTTCAGAGACGGAAGCTTCTGCTTGTCAGCTTCAGGAAAGAAAGAGGACGGGGAGAACGATAAGGGGCTTGGCTGCTTCCTTCTGTCCCACTGTGCCCTCAGTATGGCAGCAGGCCCCTCCAGCCCACCAACCTGCCCTCTGTCAGCCACATGCTGGGGAAGTGCATCTCTGCTGCAGGTCCGTAGCTGGTCGGCTCATTTATTGGCCACGGCAGAAAGCTGGTCCCGGATGCGACCCAGCCCATCTAACATGGTGTCCAGCGTTTCTTTGCTCAGCTCCATGGTCACAGCAGAGATGGAGGGTTTGTCTCCACACAGACTGGGATCTTCTTGGATCTGCAAGAAGAGCGAGACCCAGAAAGTCAAAGCCACCCCACTTCTTCCTCCCTGAGTCCTCCTCTGCTCCTCCTGCTCTCTGAAGTGAGGCTCTCAGCGGAGTGCTACGGGACATCCTAGTCCTTTCACCCTTTAGCAGTGGACGATGAAGGAGATGCTCAAAGGCCTGGGTCGCTTTCCATGTGCACCAGAGCCGTGAGGTGAGGCTCACTCACCTCTGCCACCCTGTCTCAGCACTCAAGTGAGAAAATACTACCTCTTTATCCTCTACAGAGTGCAGTGCATAAGGCAACTGGGTGCAGGACAAAGATGACGAGTTCTAATTATACTTATTTGATCTTACAAAAAGGAAATGAAGCTTTACTAATATTTTGAAAGGGAGCTGTGACAACCCCCTCGCTTCTTCATTTTCTGCAGACGTTTAATTTCTGGGTGTCTAGTTAAGTAGATGCAGCAATATTAGAACTATTCTCATTCTAACTATACAAGCCCTACAAAATGAGTATGTGCCTTTAAAACATTCCTGAAAAGAACAAGGTGAAGAGGAGAGAAGGCACATGAATGGGAAAATGAAGAACTGACCCCTGACTCTTCAACAGGCTATACTGCAAACAGTGACCTCCTAATCCTCCTGGACAAGGAGCTGTGAGAGGCTACTGGAAAGACTCGGAGGCTATCTGACATCTCTCTGCACGACGGCCCTACTGTTAAAGCGGGACTAGACCTTTAGTGATCAGCACAAACCACCTGATACACACAACGCTCTGCACCCGTCACTCGGAAACATCTGCTGTCAGAGCCAGTTTCGTCACCACCGCATTTGCTAACACAGCCCTACTGCTGTACTTTGTGAACAAGCACCACATCTGGAGGATGTTTTGTTTTTTTTTTCTTTGACTACTGGTGTTTTGGATGACTGGGGTCGGGGCAACTCACTACATCCCTCTTTCCTTCTGATGAGCACTGGGTGTACCTTCATCTGGAGCAGGCAGGTGGGGACGGCCATGCGACTGATGCTGTCTGAGGAGGTTTTGATATCCACCCTCCAGTCGAGGTCAACCAGGCGTGGCAGAGAGACTGTGGAGAGGATGGCTTTGGTCAGAGCTTACGCTACCTCTGTCTCCCAAGCTTTTATTCTATGACAGGTATGTAAGGAGAGTCTTAAACATGGCTTCATGCAGTTGTTCTAAACAGTAATTTTATTTACTATTTTCTTTTTTTGCAATCATATATAGTACAAACGCATGCACGCACGTACTGAGGAGCGGGGGAGGGAAGGAGGCAGACAGCTCAGTACTCACTCTGGTTTGCTTGGGCTTCTGCTCTCCAAGTAGATCTGTGTAAGAGGGAAAGACAAGGAAGAATCAACGGGAGAATGATGGGGTGAGTGTCCATTTAACGAAGGGGACCCTGGGACCTCGAGCTGTAATCCTCAGGGGCTGGCCTCGGAAGCCCCTCTCTCCAAAAAGCAGTTTTTAAATTTGTTTTGCAAATCTCAGTTATGCTAAAGTCGTAAGCGCTGTTACTTTTTATAGCTTAGATCAAAAAAGAATAAGAGGCAGGGAAGCTAGAGATGGCTTAGCAGGTAAGGGCACTAGCCACTAAGCCTGAGGACCTGAGTTCAATTCCCAGGACTGGCATGGTAGAAAGATAGAACTAACTTCTCCAAGTTTTCCTCTGACCTCTGTATGTATATCCCTCCTCATAAACAAATAAATAAATGTAATAATTTTTTTTCTTTTGGTCTTTTTGAGACATAGTAGTTCCAGGACCTGTAGGCCCAGCTGTCCTGGAACTCACTATGTAGACCAGGCTGGCCTTGAACTCACAGAGATCTGCCTGCCTCTGCCTCCCGAGTGCTGGGATTAAAGGTGTGCACTACCATGCCCAGCTAATAAATTTTTTTTAAAGAATAAAAAAGCTTAATGCATTGTAATCTTTTATGATTGTTCTCAAAGACAGAACAGACTATAGACTCTCTCCACGAGCATCTACCACATCTTATGTAAAACACCACACAGGCCTGGCAAATGCTATAGCAAACAGCATCATAGCAAGGTCCCAAGCAGTCAGAATAATAAACTGTGCTCATGTAAAAGGGTTTTTTTTTTTTTTTTTTGAGACAGGGTCTCCCTGTAGCCCCAGCTGTCCTGGAACTCATTGTGTAGACCAAGCTGGTCTTGAACTCACAGAGATCCACTTGCATCTGCCTCCCAAGTGCTAGTATTAATAGTGTGCGCCACCACACCCAGCTTAAAAGGGTTCTAAATAAACAACAAAGCCCTTGGTAACTAGCCATTGCCAGTTACTAATGTTAGGCTCTGTGGTGGTTTGAATGAGTGTCCCCCATAGGCTTTAAGTATTCAGACATTTGTCTCCAGTTGGTCGCGCTGTTCTTGGAGGTCTTAGAAGGTGTGGCCATGCCAGAGGAAGTATGTCACTGGGGGCAGGCTTAGTGAATTTAACAAGCCTTGAGGTCTCTAGTCGCTCTCTCTGCTTCCTGTGCTCATTGTGAGATGTGACCCTCGGCTTGCTGCTCCAGCCCCGGCCACCAATGCTTCCCATCACAACGGACTCTGATTCCCTGGAAACATGGATCGTAAGCTCAAATAAGCTCTTCTTTTTATAAGTTCCTTTGGTCATGGTGTTTTATCACAGCAACAGAAAAGTGACTAATACAGGCTCCTTTCAAACTTTCTGCTAGACAATAATCACTTCTACTTAAGATCCTTTGTTTGGTTGGGCATGGTGGTGTACACCTTTAATTCCAGCACTCAGGAGGTAGAGATAGGTGGATCCCTGTGTGTTCGAGGCTAGTTTACACAATAAGTTCCAGGATAGTCAGGACTACAAAGTGACACCCTGTCTTGAAGGGAAAAAAAATCCTGCAGTATTTAATCCTATCCAGCTTAGAAGATATAGAAAATTCATAAAGGAAATAAAAAATGACTCACAACACATGAAAAAGACATTCAACCTCAGTAACATCAAAGACTCAAAAGTTGATATCAGGTAGCATTTCCCATTCACAGAATTGGGGAAAGAAATACTAAGAGAAAACAAATCCCTTTAGCGCAGACGTGGGGAAAACCCAGGCCTTATAGAGCATGCCTGCAATCACAGTGGGCAGAAGCAAGCGGCTCTAGGTTCAAGGCTAACCTGGGCTACATAGAGAGACCTAGGTTCAAAAAAAAGTGTTGGCAGAATGTTTCTGATAGCTAACTGGATAGTCAACTTGACAATACTCGGTAAACCCCAATCAATGTACACATAGCCTTTAACCCAGAAAGGAAATAAATACAGAGCAAAATTTCCAGTATAAAATTGTCACTGAAGTGACAAACTGTCAAACTGTCAATATCTTAAATGCCTAACCCTAAGGAATTTAAAAAATGATACCTAATTCTTCCATGTAATAGAACATACTTTACATTAAACCATTAAAAATGACCCTAAGGGTAAATACTGAAATGTCATTAATGTTAATAGTGTTTGAGGAAAACAGGCAAGTTATGGCATGGTCCTCTTTTGTTAAAAACAAAACCAAAATATCAGCTTGTCTGCACATATGCAGAAGAAACAATAACTAAGGTCTAAAAAGCTTTCAAGCTCTCAGAGGCAGCAGCACATAGCTGCAATCCCATTACAGGGAAGTGCTGGCAGAGAAACAGAAGTTCAAGATTATTCTTGGCTACATAGGGAGTTCAAGGCTAGCCTGAGCTGCAGGAGGCCCTGCCGCAAATAACAAAAATACCCAAATAAATGGCTTTTCACGAAAGAATGGATGCTGCTCTCTTCTGGGTGGTAGGTGCCAAGTGTCATCTTTTCTTCTTTTAGCGATCTGTATTCATTTTCAGTCATAAACATATTATTTCTAGAATAGGGATTATAAGAAATATAAGAGGTGAAAGGAGTGCTCAAGAATAGTACTCACATGTGTTCCAGCATGATTTTTGTTAGCAGGTTTTTAAGGTTTTGATGGAAATTCTCTGGAAAGAGAGCCAGAATCGCCTCAGCAGAGGAGAGGTCACGGAATGCCACCAGCCTGGTGAGGCGATGCAGAGCCTGGAGCAGCTGAGAACAAAGGACAGACGGCAAGGACAGGGATGGGGCTCAGCACGATGGTGCACTGCCACTGACCCTCGTGACTTACAGAAGAGGGGGGCTCTGCAGCAGACGCCACTGACCCTCATGACTTACAGAAGAGGGGGGCTCTGCAGCAGACGCCACTGACCCTCGTGACTTACAGAAGAGGGGGGCTCTGCAGCAGACACCACTGACCCTCGTGACTTACAGAAGAGGGGGGCTCTGCAGCAGACACCACTGACCCTCGTGACTTACAGAAGAGGGGGGCTCTGCAGTAGACGCCACTGACCCTCGTGACTTACAGAAGAGGGGGCCTCTGCAGCAGATGCCACTGACCCTCGTGACTCTGTGCCCCTAAGCTGTGTCACTTTAAAGGCAGATGCAGCTGCCTGACCTAGAAAGCTATCAGCCAGCTGGAAGCCCACTACTTGCAAGCGAAGGATTAGTATGCCCCTTTGCCTTCTGTGAGAGAGTCTGACCTTCAGTTAACTTTCTGGTCCTGTTTCCTTGGTAACCTGAGAGAAGTGGAGAGTCAGCCGGGTTACTAGGCAACCCTGCATTGGTCCAACGCCTCTGGACCTGGAGGGCTATTTAAACACCTGGCCACAGTGCTGAGTTTCCCTGGGTGGGGCTGTGTCCTTGTAAGAACTTGAATCTGTGCTTATTGAGCAGTAACAGGAGATACTGGTTCCCCTGGTGTGTGAGATTTGAATCCAGGGTGGTCAGGGTCTCCTGACCTTGCCCTTAAGCTGACACCTGGGAATGCAAAGAAAAATACTTCCTGGCAGTGGTGTGACTCCCTCTTGTGAAAGTGGGATCTTGGACCCTGCCCTGCTATGCATTCCCAACATATATCCTTGTAGGTTTTTAGTTTATTTTTGGTACTGCACAGCAAAAGTAAAGTAATCTGTAGAGCAGGTAAGTACTCTGTCACTGAGCTACACCCTTAACACACCATCCTAAGTCCTTTGTGGCTTACAGTTGACTCAGTAATACAATGATGCTCAGGGACCAAGCAAACTCTGCAGGTGCTTACTGCTCTGCTTTGTGGCTTTTTCTGACACTACTGGAGGATGTCTGACTATAAGTGGACACAACATAGGAATGAAGAGAAGTCACACTTGCACCAGTGAGGGTGGGAGCCAGTCCCATGGCAGTGAGCATCTTGGGCATGTGCTTCTGAGCTGCCTCGTCTTTGTCCTGTACGACTTTCCCCACTCCTTCCTCTGTTCTTTCTAGAATCACCTCTGAAGTCACTGGCTGTACTCAAGTCCTGGCTTCAGCAGTCACTGCTAAGGGCACCCAAACACTCTATAATCTTACCCCTGCCTTTACTTTTCTGTAGCTGACGTCCATGAACAAAGCTCTAGATTACAAAAGCAGTGACAGCAGGACCGTTTGGATGAAGACGCTCCTGGGTAGAAGCATCTCTGCCCTGACAGTGCTGCCAGAGACCTGACCTAACATGAGTCACCTTGTCTTCCTCTTGACCACCTGATGAGATGAAGTGAGCTGAGCAGGAGATGTCACTAGAGTAGAGGGACAGGAAGGGGTATGGCACGTACAGTATCCCTGGGGGAGCCTGATTAGGCCCAGCAGTGGGTATTCTCTAATGCCACTCAGGCCTCAGTGCCTCAGCTGGAAGATCCACACAAAGCCTGGCCTATGCTACCCAGGTGACAATTCATCAGTACCCACAAGTTACATGCTGGGCAAGAAAATCACAAGAGGTTGGCATTTATCCACACTGTCTAGGTAATAACTGAAAATGGTCAGGAACTCTGATTATTTATATCAGGGACTTATGTGTCATAAGGAAAGAAAGGCTCAAGGACAAAACCTTTTAAGTTCATTAATATTTTTAAAAATCTCTGTGAAGTTTGCTACACTGTCAACACCAAGGAGAAAGCATCTTTGGACATGTAATTGACTGCGAAGTCAAGAAGGGTTAACAAGTGATCCGGCCAGTGGCGGAAGGTCACTGCTGACACACTTACTTGCTCTGCCTCCTCCTGGGTCACAGACAAGCTGGAACTTGTGATATCCAAGAGTTTTTTTGAGCCAAGGGCTGAACTGGAAAAGCTTTCTTGACATAGCTGTCTGACAACATCTTTTGAGGAGGCCTATGAATTAATTCACAGAGAAACAAGCAGTCAGGCTCTGAAAACATTATTTGCATTGGTCATTATATGGCATTTTTGAAAGCTGAAGAGTTAAAGATTCACAGGACACATCTATTTCTAGATGCACTTTCCTCTCTTATTTCTGCTAAGTTCAACTAAAATCCCTGGGCATTTATAGAAAGCAAGCACAACTCTGGAACACAGCATGAAGAAGGCAGATCTGCTAGGATGAGACCCAAGGACGACGTGACGGTGAGGGCCTTGGTTTTCTTCTTTGCCTCATATATCCCAGACTTTGCCCTGAAGAGGTCAACCTGGAAATGACAATGGACAAATGAAAACAAGAAACTCCAGTAAATACTTTCTCTCTCTAGGCAAAGGACCAACAGGGGCAGCCTAGTAAGACAGAAAAGTTTTAGAGGCGTTCTACTCCAGCCCAAAAGAACAATGACAGAAAGAACTATGAACATGCCTACTGATGCCGACAAGGGCTAGGTGGAAGCCTAGTCCTGAGCAGCAAGACGTGTGCAAGGGTATACAGAGGAACTCCAACATCAAGACCTGTGCAAGGGTATGATGAGGAACCCCAACATCAAGACCTGTGTGAGGGTATGATGAGGAACCCCAACATCAAGACCTGTGTGAGGGTATGATGAGGAACCCCAACATCAAGACCTGTGTGAGGGTTCGATGAGGAACCCCAACATCAAGACCTGTGTGAGGGTTCGATGAGGAACCCCAACATCAAGACCTGTGTGAGGGTTTGATGAGGAACCCCAACATCAAGACCTGTGTGAGGGCTAGGTGGAAGCCTAGTCCTGAGCAGCAAGACGTGTGCAAGGGTATAAAGAGGAACCCCAACATCAAGACCTGTGCAAGGGTATGATGAGGAACCCCAACATCAAGACCTGTGTGAGGGTATGATGAGGAACCCCAACATCAAGACCTGTGTGAGGGTTTGATGAGGAACCCCAACATCAAGACCTGTGTGAGGGCTAGGTGGAAGCCTAGTCCTGAGCAGCAAGACGTGTGCAAGGGTATAAAGAGGAACCCCAACATCAAGACCTGTGCAAGGGTATGATGAGGAACCCCAACATCAAGACCTGTGTGAGGGTTTGATGAGGAACCCCAACATCAAGACCTGTGTGAGGGTTTGATGAGGAACCCCAACATCAAGACCTGTGTGAGGGTATGATGAGGAACCCCAACATCAAGACCTGTGTGAGGGTATGATGAGGAACCCCAACATCAAGACCTGTGTGAGGGTTTGATGAGGAACCCCAACATCAAGACCTGTGTGAGGGTTTGATGAGGAAGCCCAACATCAAGACCTGTGTGAGGGTATGAGGAACCCCAACATCAAGACCTGTGTGAGGGTATGATGAGGAACCCCAACATCAAGACCTGTGTGAGGGTATGATGAGGAACCCTGACATCTCTGCTAGGGTGGAATCCAGTAAGTCAAGAAGGAAGCTGGCTCTTCATCCCTACGAGCCTATAACCACCACCCTAACCCTGTGGAAGTCACAGAGGCCTCATGAAAGCAGTTCCCACCTCTCCTAGGAACAAGAAGACCGTGGTTTCAGTGCCAAGAGGGCAAGTGTGGGGTAATCAGCTGTGCCCCTTCTTATTGACTGTGCAGTGCCAGAGAACCCCAATTAAAGCAAGACTTAAGTAACTTAAATTCCAGGTGAAAGCATAGCATGAACATGTCCAGGATCTAATAGAAACCATGTGTGTAACTGGGAACCAGAAAGATCTAAGGTTGAATGAAAAAAGGTAGTGAGCAGATACCACAGGAAGCTGAGGAAGGAGGCCTGTGAGTTCCAGACCAACCTGGCCTACCCGGTCAGTCTCTGTCCAAAGGAAAACATTAAAATTATCTGACCAAGATTTTGAAGCAACTATATTTGCAATGTTTCGATAATTAACAACATACTTGAGGGCTGGGGAGATGGCTCAGTGGTTAAAAGTACTTGGTGCTTTTGTAGAGAACCAGGATTCAGTTCCTAGCACACACATGGCAGCTAACAACTATCCATAACTCCAGATCCAGGGGATTTGATGCCCTCTTCTAGTCTGTGAGAGCATTGCAGGCATGTGATACACTTACATACACAGACAAAACACTCAGATACATAAAATAAAAAAGAACACGTCTTATTTCAATCTGAAAATCCAGAGAATTCAGGAAACTATTTAATAAACAGCCATGGGAGGGGGAGGGGCTTCCGGGGAGGGGCAGTAGAATGCAGTGATATAAAGGGGGAGGGAAATAATAGAGTAGGAAGGGTTAGATGGGGTGGGAATGGGAGGGCAGGCAAGGAAGGAGTATGGGGGGGGTAACTAACACTCAAGACCAG
This sequence comes from Rhizomys pruinosus, assembly GCA_009823505.1. NCBI lineage: Eukaryota > Metazoa > Chordata > Mammalia > Rodentia > Spalacidae > Rhizomys > Rhizomys pruinosus. The sequence continues at coordinate 703,461 of VZQC01014607.1, read as the reverse complement.
TAGAAAAAGCCATATGGAACTGTTCTAGGATAGAAACTTCTTTTTTGTTATTTTTATTATTATATATATTTTGTACAAGATTATGTTACTAATCAAATCTAGACCCTTGTCCCCCACCCTACCCCCACACCCCACCAGAGCTCATTCATTCTGCCAAACATGCTTTTCATCTCTTTCTCAGTCTTTCTCAAAATTCTCCATGTGGAAGTTGACTGTTTTGAGCAGAAGTTCACTGTTTCAGTCAGTTCTTTGATGCAGTCCTTTCTGTTGTTGTTGTTTTTTCTTCCAATATGCATCACTCCCAACTATTGGACAAAAGCTCAAGGAGCCGTGCACAAGAAATACTTACAACTAGGTAACTGCACTAGCATCTCCAGATGAGGGATACCATTCGTTGTTTGTTTTTCTGGACGACTGTGTTATTTCACTTAACATAATATCTTCTACTAGCTCCATCCATTACCTGCAAAGTTCATGAGTCATCTTTCTTTACTGCTGCATAGAACTTCATTGTGTAGATGTACCACCATATTTCTCTCTATCCATTCGATCGGTTTGAGGCATCTGGGTTGGTTCCAGCTCCTTTCTATTTAATGAAGAGAGCTGAAATAAACATGGCTGGTGCATGTATCTCTGTGGTAGGATTGAGTTCTGTGAGTGGTACATCCCGGCGTGGTATGGCCTGGGTCGGTGGCAGTTATTCCAAGTCTTCCAAGGGTCTCCTCCACACTGTTCCAATGGCTATACGAGTTTGATTCCCACCAGCAGTGGAGGAGTGAGAAACTTCTAAAGTATATACATATACATATACATTATAAAAAGAGATGAAAAGGAATTACCTTTTTTTTTTTTTTTTTTTGAGACAGGGTCTCCCTGTAGCCCCAGCTGTCCTGGAACTCACTCTGTAGACCAGGCTGGCCTTGAACTCACAAAGATCCACCTGCCTCTGCCTCCCAAGTGCTAGGATTAAAGGCATGTGCCACCATGCCTGGCCGAGATGAAAAGGAGTTACCTTGTAATGGGAGACATCGTCCCTATTAGAAACCATATGCTAGCAAAATAAAAGCCCAGTACCAAGAATGGACTTCCTCTTTTGAAGCTGTTGACCAAGGGTCCCACAGACCCTCAACTAATACTGGCCATTGCCCTTGCTCGTGGTTACCCACCAGAACTTCACAGTAAGACTTGACTGCTGAAGACACTACATACATGAGCTGTAGAACAAATAAGGAGAAATCAAGCTGGTGCTGAGTGCAGAGCCTCGTCTCTACTGGCTAGCGCTCACAGTGCTGGACGGTGCTATGCATGCTACCTGAAGAGAAATGTAATCATCAGTCTTACCTGGCTATGAGTCCTGTGAGCTATAACAACTGGCCTGGAGAGATATGCCCCCTGGCGCAATAGTGGCATGAATATAATGAGAGTAACCAAGCACTTTCTAGTAGGATTTAAGGTCCACTTCAGTGGATGGAGCTGTACCTGGCACTGATATCAGACCTACGAATTTGAGGCCAGACTGGTCCAGGTCATGGGGAGAGCCTAATACAACTAGTTTTCTGCTAAGTAGATACAGTGTTAAACTGACTCCTAATGACGGTTATAACCGTGATTACCATATCTCTCAAGTCTCTGCAGAGAAGCTTCCTATGCATCAGATGGCCATTAACGCAGAGAAGCACAACTGGTCAGTGTACAAAATAGGACACTATCTCAAACTTCTGCCTCCCAAGGTTCAGGAATCATGGCAGGAAAAAGGATGGAAAGATTGTGAGAGCCACAAGGAAACAGTTTTCCAGACAGCTAGGAAGTTACATGAACTCACAGCAATGTGACAACATGCACAAGTCCCACAACAGCTCAAGGCAGACAAAATCCCAGCACAGACGTGGTTAAGTGGGTAAGAAACTTCAACCCTACCTGAGAAGTACTGGTGACCAATGGCTGCCGGGAGGGGGAGATTCAGTCTCTTTTAATGTTGAGACTCTTACAAGGTTAACCAGGCTCCAACCGAGGGACAGTGAAGGAGCATTTGGGGATGCACCGCAGTCTCTGTCTCAAGGGGAAGTGCAAATAGGGGAGGGAATATAAATGCGATCAAAATATTTTGTACGATCACAAGAATTTAATAAAAAAGTGAAAAAAAGAAAAACAAAAAACATGCTTGAAACAAATTAAAAGACTACAAAAAGGAAGATATTAAGAAAAGTAAAATATAAAAATGTCAATTTAATTTAAAAAATATTTTATTATTTTTATTTTACTTGTATGAGTTTACTGCATGCATGCATGGTAAGTGTGCCTTTGTTGCAGTGCCTGGGGAGAACAGAAGAGGACATCAAATCCTCTGGAACTGGAGTTAAGGATGGCTGTTAGCCGCCATGTAGGTGCTGGGAACTGAACCCAGGTCCTCCGCAAGAGCAGCCAATGGTCTTAACTACTGAGCCATCTCTCAGTCCCTATTTTTTAACTAAAAATATCTTGTTTATTATTTTTGACTTTCATGTGCATGGCATGTAAATGCACTGTGTCATGCAATGCCCACGGTGGACAGAAGAGGGTGCTGGATTCCCTGACACTGGAGTTATGGAAGGATGGTTGTTACCATGTGGGGGTTAGGAACAAAACCCAGGTCCTCTGCAAGAGCAGGCAGTGCTCTTAACTTCCGAGCCATCTCTCCAGCCCCAAAATGTCAATTTCAAAATTGAAAAAGATCGTGGTCAAAACCCAAAATATAAACAATCAGTAGATAAGCTCAGCATAACAAAATGGGAGGGGGAGAGAGACGAACCGAGAGATGGAAAACAACGGAAATTATCCGGTGCAGACAACAGAGAGAAAACTGACTGAGACTAGCCAAGGGAGCCTCAAGAATCTGTGGAACTACAATGAGAGATCTAATGCCTGTACCACTGAAGTCCTGGATGGAGATGAAAGAACTGAAGCAAATAACATTTAAAGAAACAATAGAACATATTATTAAACTTTTTTTTTTTTGGTATTTTTGAGACAGGGTCTCCCTGTAGATCCAGCTGTCCTGGAACTCACACTGTAGACCGGACTGGCCTTGAACTCACAAAGATCCGCCTGCCTCTGCCTCCCAAGTGCTAGGATTAAAGGCATGTGCCACCATGCCCGGCTAAACTTTCTATATTTAGCTACAGACCTACAGGTACATATTGCAACAACCCGAGCAGATCCTAAATAGCACAGTTTGAAAGTCTCATAGAGCATGATTAAATTTTTAAAATATTTTACTTATTACTTTTATTTTATGTGTATGTGTGTATTGCCTGCATGGTAAGTGCACTTTTGTCATGCAATGCCCACAGAGGTCAAAAGAAGGTGTTGGGTTCTCCTGGAACTGGAGTTACTGACATCCATTAGTTACCATGTGGGTGCTGGTAATTTAACCCAGGTCCTCTGCAAGAACACCCAGTGCTCTTAACCTCTGAGCCATCTGTCCAGCTGTAAGATTAAATTTTTTTTTAAATGAAAGACAAAGAAAAAAAATCTTGTAAGCAATGAGGGAAACCATGCTTTACTTGCCAAAAACAATTAGGATGACAACAGCTTTCACACTAGACTTCAGAGAGGCAGGAAAGTGATACTATTTCAGGTATTAAAACCTAGAATGTTCAGCCAGCAAAAAAAGTCCTACAGGAATAAAGAGGAAATTACTGATAAAAGACAAAGATAATTCGTCATAAGACTACCACAAAGAATGGCGGAGGTAAGTTCTGTCAACAGAAAAGAAACGACAGAAGTACAGGGAGCCAGTAACTGAAGCTACCTGGGCCATAGTCACGCTGACTGCCCGGCAGCCCTGGCTCGATTTCTCCAGTTTCCCAGCATACCAGAGAAGGGCAAATCCCGTAGAGTGGTACATGGAGCTTTGCAGGCTGATCCTGGCACCATTGGCACCCACAATATGCCCACTACCTTTCTTTAGTCTTCTGCCACTTTCTGACTATGACAAAAGTTCTTTCATAGATTTTCTTAGAATAAGAAGATAGAACTAAGCACGCAAAGATGTAAAAAAAAAAAGATTTTTCTAAATTATGTTTGAAGACTAAAGCCAAAGATTTGTTTGATACAGCTTTAATGTATCAGACATAATGTAGAAGACATTTAAGACAAATAAATATAGTATAACTATAACTGATGACACCAATGTACTGTGATAGACCACAGACATAATGTAGCTAGAAAAACTTTACAAAGGCTACATGAAGAAGAGCACCACAGATAAATCAAAGCAGGTGCTGTGTGTGGTGCATGTGCACTAGCTGCGAGGTGTGTACACCAGAAGGGGTGCTGCTCTACTTATTTTAGACCTGCTCTACTCTAGCGTTCTCCACCTTATGCCGAGTCTGGGTCTCTCACTGAACCTGGAGCTAGGCTGGCAGCCAGCCAGCCCCAGGGTTCCGTTTGTCTCTGCCTTTTCCAGTGCTGGGGTTACAGGCACTGGAAAAGGCACTGCATGGTCACGTCCAGCTAGTCTAAGTGGTGCTTTGGATTCAAACTCGGATCCTCATGCTTGCACAGCAAGCACTCTTACCTACTGAGCCATCTCCCCAGTCCCCTATGTAGAATTCTTTTTAAAATGTTCAAATAACCCATGAGAAGGCAGAGAAATGTAAAAAAAGAAACAAAATTTTTAAAAACAGGTAGAAAACAAAAAATGGAACTGACTTAAGTCCTAGTGTAGCAATATTTGTGTTTTTTTGTTGTTGTTTGTTTGTTTTGTTCTTTTGGTCTTTGAGTCAGGGTCTCCCTGTAGCCTCCCAGCTGTCCTGGAACTCGCTCTGTAGACCAGGCTGGCCTTGAACTCACAAAGATCCACCTGCTTCTGCCTCCCAAGTGCTAGGATTAAAGGCATGCACTACCACGCCCGGCTCGTAGCAATATTTGTATTAACTCTAAGTGGCCTAACTATTCTACTTAAAATATAGAAGTCAGCAGTGTGGATTAAGACTATTAAATGCTGTATACAAGGAACTCCCTTTGTGGATAATTTGGGCAGGCTAACAGTAGAAGGATGGATAAAGATAGGTCATTTCAACATTAACCACAGGAACTTAAGAATGGCTACATTGATAGCAAATAAAATAATAAAATGTATGGCATATGACTGACACTGCCTCCTAATGTCAGGGGACTCTATTTACCATATTGGAAAGTTATTAGCATCCTGTCAAAGAGTTATAATGCCCCAACCAAGATATCTCCAAGCACATGTGTCTGTACCCACAGAATAATTTGTTACAATTTTCAATGTGTTGCTATTTGTCTTTTATTACTAGAATTAAAGGGAGACTGCTAGACTCACCGGTGGGTCAGAACATGACGGGTCAGAACACGACGGCAGTCTCAAGAATTTAACCTGTCAGCTCAGAAAGGGAAGAGAGGGAAAAACGGGAAATAGAGGGGAAAGAAGAAAAATGACTGGGTCTTCTATCTTCTACCTCTCATTATCTCTCCCCTCCCCTCCAAAGCCCAGGGACTCTTGCAGAAGAGTTGGGTGCACCAGATTCTAAGGGCCAAGGAGGGGGATGAATTGTGAGAGTATAGCAAAAATGGACTGGATTTTATTTTTTGTGTAGCAAACCTCTTCACTGGGCTTGGGGACCTTGGACTGAACAGAAAACTAGATGCTGATGTAATTGGGCTGCTGTTGTCTAAGTGTACTTACTGCTTAAATAAGTAAAAAATTAAAACTGAAAAAAAAATAACAAAACGTTCTTTCCATCCAGAAGTTATCCTAAATGTGTATGCACCCAGCAGGAGGATGGTGAAATGCGCAGAGCAGTAACTGACAGAACTATAAAGAGAAAGAGATAGACTCACAGACGCAATGGAGTTCATTAATAACCCCCTTTCAACAACTGATAGAACAACTAGACAGATACAGACCAAGAATACAGAAAAGGACTCAGCAACATCATCAATCATGCTAACTGACATTTTTGGAACACTTTCCCAGTAGAACATAGAAAAATAAATGACACCAACAGCTGGCAAGACTGACAAATCAGACTCCAACAGAAGGAAAACCCTGCACACATAAACTTGACCGCTTATGCAAAATGGACACGTTACTCAAAAAACACCATCCATTATAATTCACTTTATATGAAGTAGGTCTTTGAATAGGCTCCTTTAACTATTCAGGAAATTAAATTCAGAACTTAATTAATAAAGAAATTTCTAGGCCTAGATAGTTTCACTAGCAAATTCTAACAAACATTCTTTAAACAAAAAATATCAGTTCTACAAATCTTTTAGAAAAGGGAGCTGGAAGGAACAATCTTCAATGCACTGTACGCCCAGTATTACCTAATACCAAAGCTAGGTAAAGACTCTCTGGAGACAGAGAGAGAGAGAGAGAGAGAGAGAGAGAGAGAGAGAGAGAGAGAGAGAGAGAGAGAGAGA
>VZQC01014607.1:645036-693965 GCA_009823505.1 Rhizomys pruinosus | reverse complement strand
CATGTAGGTGCTGGGAATCAAACCCAGGTCCTCTGCAAGAGCAGTCAGTGCTCTTAATTAACACTGAGCCATCTCTCCAGCCTCCAAATGCAGCAATCTTTAGGACAAAGACTATTAGCAAACTAATAGACACTGGGAGAGAGACAGGGACAGACTTTCCCTCAAAAGGAACCAATCCAGTCTATACCTTGATTCTGGACTTACAGCCTCCAGAACTGTGAGAAGATCCATTTCTGTTGTTTAAGCTGCCTAGCTCATAATGCTTTGCCATGGCGGCCCTGGCAGCATGATACATCTCCATGAAGAGATCTTATCATCTCCATGATAAAATAACACATTACAGATTTAAAGGGAAATATTTGTGAAGCATCTACTTGACAAAGGACTAGAATCCAGAATACATTTAAAAATTGTTTAAAAATCAAGATTAAAAAGGCAAAAATCCAATCAGAATGGACACAAAATACATAGAGACACTCCAGTGAAGAAGATACAGATGGCAAATAAACACATGAGAGGGTAGGCGTCATCGGGGACTGCAGAAATGCACGTTAAAAACCACGGATTTCATATGTTGAAGTGGTACAGACTGGAGAGAACAGCAGAGGAACAGGGACAGGGAACCAAGTGAAACAGTAAAGTTCCCCCAAGGACAATAATCCTCTGCTTTGAAAAACCTTTGAAAAACCTTTATCTGAAAAATCAGATAAAGATAGAGGGCAGGGGTGGCAGGATTCATGAACTCGGGTGGGGTGCAGGGCATGAAAGACAAGATGAGTCTAGATTGGACTGAGAAATGATGTAGGAAACACACGTAACTTCAATAAAAATGTTAAAAAAAAAAAAGAAAAAGAAAAAGCGTACTGAGCCAAGACACATCTCTCAGAATGGTTCAGATAGAATATAATAATTAAACCAAATCCCGATGAGGATACAGATATCAAGGTCAAGTAGTACAACCACTGTGAAAAGTTCCAGATGACCTAGCCTACACACGAAGCTTACAGCAACTTTTGTTGGTAATAGGAAAACACTGGAAACAATCTAGATGTCTTTCAGTAGTTCAACAATTAAACAGAACTGTACCACAGAACACTCTTTTTTATTGTTATAACTTTTTAATTGAATTTTTATGTGTTTCACACATTTTTCAGTCTTAATGGCCTGTATACCCGCTTCTCCACTGGCACCCTCCTACAGTCCTCTCTCCCTGGAGTTCACACATTCCGTCATTTGTGCTAGGGTCTATTGCACCAAACTACTCTGCCCACCTACTCCTCAGTGCCAACTCATCCCCTGAGCTCTCGTCAGCTTTTCCTCACCCAACCACAATCAGCTGCCAATATTTCTTCAGCCAGGATTGGGTTCTGCTACCCATTTCTGCAGCTCACCACAGAATACTCTTAAGCAATAAAAAGGAAGCAACTGTTGACACTCATGTTGGGGATAAATCTCCCAAGAATTACGCTGATTGTGAAAGGCCAATCCTCAAATATTAGACACAATAAGATGTACAAAAATTCTTTAACGGAAAAAAAAATTACAGAAGAATGCCAAAGTTTAAGGGAAGGTTCAAGGCTGACTAGAAGAGACTATAGATCTAAATGTAAGCCCGAGGGTCTTCTGGAGATAGAAATGTCCTGTATTTGACTATAAACACAGCTGGCCTGGAGGCTAGCCTCGATCTCACAACATCTACCTGCCTCTGCCTTCAAAGTACTTGAGATTGAAGACATGCCACACCACCATGCCTAGCTTAAATTGACTGTGCTAGAAGCAATCTACCATTAGAGAGCAGAGGAAGGAATGAAGGAGCTATGAGGGACTTCTGGGGGGTTTCAGTTTGTGATTTCCTATTGGCTACGTGAGCATATAGTCATTAACTTGTGGCTTACCTACTTTCAGTATCTATTGCACTTATTATTTCTTTTTAAGTTTATTAAGGAAAACAAAAGTGTCCAAAGCAAGCAGTCATGTGGAAGGAAGAGTGAAGGCAGCTACAACGAGGGCGGAAAGGAACTGGGCAGATGAGGCCTCTAGGTTTTTAGTCACGGCTCAGTTACTGCACTGATTCACTTAACAGCTATTTCTTCAGCACAGATTGGCTTCTAGAAATCATTCTACCTATTGGGATAGATACACAAGGAACAACAAAGTCAGTGCCTTCAGGAGTAGGACCCACAATGCTCTAGAATAAGTAACTGATGATGACAGGTCATGAGTGTAATCAACAGCCTTCAACTGAAGGAGAAAGAAACCAAACAGAAAACATCCCTCATCGATGTTACAAAAGAGACCCATTAATGTCAGCTAGCGTCAAGTTTTATAAAGGGAAGCAAAGCCGCCTTCCTATACAGTAACTCAAAAGTTCCAGCCCATCTCTCCATCTGGTTGTCAGGAAGTATGTCCCTTTCGGCCTCACAATCTTGCAAATGATTATCAGGAAAGTGTTCTGACCCTTCCAAAAGCTAAAGCCGATATAGACAACCCGGACCTCAGGGGTACAGAACGCATACCCCACTTGGGAGGACTGGGCTGTTGCAGAGGCGAAGGTTTTTAACCGAGTGCATATAGGGACCCGGATGAAATAGGGAAATGGTAGTTGCACCGCAGCGCACCAATTCGGAAAACCACACACAGACACTAATAATAGGGGCCACTGTACAGCCCTTCACATTTTACTTCCACCTTCTATGTTCCTATTCTGAGCGATCTGCTCCGGGTCGCACGGAGAAATACTGGCGGAGGGGCCGTACTCCAAGCCAGGGCCGATTTAATCCCAGTTCCCATTTTGTAATTTTGTACAAAGCCCCAGAGAAAGACAGCTGCACGTGTCCACAGCCCTCCAAATTACCTTCAGGAGGCTCTGGAGCGCCACGAAATGCTCTGAAGTAAGGGCAGCCATCTTTCCGGAATCAGGTGAGCCGCGGAGCAGTCGGGCGTGTCACGTGATCCGCGTCGCACAGCATCCCGGGAGTTGTAGTTCTACGGGGTGCCGGGATGTGGGCACCCTTTGGAAGTGAGAGGAACCAGAAAGTCTCCAGTATGGGATGGTAAATCCCGAGAATTTTAGGACTGAGATGCTGGGAGAACCCTGAAGTAGAATGGCCTTTCAAGGGGCATTGGTTTTTCAATGGAAAATTGGTTTTCCCTTGGCCCGTGTGGACGGGCTGCCTGTTATGCCCCTGGAGGCTTGGCAAGCAGCCTACTCCCAATCGGCAATTTAAATGAATCTGTGATTATTGGAAGTGGAGAAAGAGATGGGGGCGCGGGAGATGTAGGGGAAGGGGAGGGAAGGAGAGAAGGCAAGAGGGAGGGAGGGGGAGGGGGAGAGAAGGCAAGAGGGAGGGAGGGGGAGGGGGAGAGAAGAAGGAAGAGAGGAAGAGGATAGGAAGATAGAGAGGGGGAGATACGGGGGCGGGGGAGCGGGGGAGGAGAAGATGGAGGAGATGGAGAGAGAACCCTGAAAAATAGAGCAGGTGATTAGGAAAGGAAGAACGCCAAATGCAAACTATCGCCTGTCCAGTGTTGCTTGTCTTGGGCGGCTCCTCCATCTGCTCTGTTTCTCTTGAATCTTTTCCTATGGGAGCACAATGGAATGGCTTATGTGGTCAGGAACTGAGGCCAACACCTTCCTCAGAATGGAAGCTGATCCTCCAGCCTTAGTAAAGCCTAAGACCCCAGTGTCTGGGCCAACAGCTTAACTAGAACCTTGTTAGGGGGTGGAGTGTACCTCACAGCCTCATGCTTTGATTACTTGGATTCTAGCTTGTGGAACTATTTTGAAGAGTGTAGTGCCTTTGGGAGCTGGAGCTGGCGAAGGCAGGTGGCTAGAGACAGACCTTTGAGAGGTTTACTTCTGGTTCAGGCTCGTTTTCTTGGTGTCTGGTCTGCTACCGTGTAAGAAATCTAGGGTGTAGACCACTGCCACCATGCTCTCTGCATTGTTGGTCTGAAACTTCTGAAACCACAAGCTGAAGAACCCTTCCTCCAATCATTTCTATCCAGCATTTTATCATAGTAATGCAAAAGTAAATAACAGAAATCTGAGCCAGACCCACTCAGCTAAGTGTTCTAGGGTCTCTGGCCTTGAAACATTGTATAAGATTGTTCTTCAGCCTTCCCTGACTCCCAGTGGCGTTGTGAACTCCCTGTTCTAGGTGCTACCTGCTGTTTGCTGGTCAATCCCTCAAACTCACACCCCAGTGGAACGAAGATGGTGAGATGGAACAGCATCATATGTGGTGTCCTTTTCATTGGGTACACAATCTACTTCTGCAGGAAGAGGAATGACCCCAACTTTAAGTACAGGCATCGAGAAAGAAGAAACAAATGCTTGCCATGAAGTAAGCTGGGCTCTCCAAGTTACCAGACTTCAAAGAAATTATCCCTTGAAGAAATACAGCTTGGTGAAGGGTTACTAGCCCCAGGGGAATGTGCCAAGAGTGTAGACCGCCTGACATGCATTTGCTGTGTGGACAGTGTCAGCAGCTGCTGCAAGTGTCACAGCAGAATCTTCCACCACCAGTGTTCTAGATGCTTCTAGGTTTCCAACAATTAGTTGGAAAATTCTAAGTGCTCAGAGCTTGATTGAAGATGATGTGGAATGAGCCAGGTATCAACATAATAAAATATCATTTTTTGATGATTTAAAAAATTCTTGGAGTCTGAGCAGCTCTGGGGAAATAAGGACAGATGTGCTCATTATGGACTGTCCTACACTGAAATCTACCAAAGTGAATGTGTGCTTAAGTAGATCCATTTGACTGTTTTATAGTTTTCTCCAATAGAAAATATATTTTGACATTTTATTTATACAACGTAAGTTACAAAAATATCATGGATTTCATTTAGACCTTAAAAATACAATTAAAGATCTAGAAAGATGACTCAGCAGTTAAGGTCACTGGGTGTTCTTCCAAATGACCTAGGGTCTGTTCCTAGCACCCACATGGCAGTTAACAACCATCTGTAACTCCAGTTCCAGGGGGATTTGGTGCCCTCTTCTGGCCTCTGCAGGTTTGCACTAACATACATGCAAGCAAGACACTCATATACACAAAGGATAAATAAAAATAAGATGCAACTAAAATGTAACACAAGGCTGCAGAGATGGCTCAGTGGCCAGCCCCTTCTAGATAATTCCTCATCGAGATGTCCTTCTTGGATGATTTTAGATTGTGCCTCCCAAGTGCTGGGACAAAAGGCATGTGTCACCAAATCTGGCCTTTGAAAGATTTTTCTTTTTTTTTTAAACTATTTCTTTAAAAAAATTTTTTTGTGTGTATGAGTGTACTGTGTGAATGTAGGTTTGTGCACCTGTGTCATTCAATTGCCTCGGAGGTCAGAAGAGGGTGTCAGATTCTCCTGGAACTGGAGTTAAAGATGGTTCTCAGGTGCCATGTGGGTGCTGGTGCCCGGGTCCTCTGCAAGAGCAGTAGGCACTCTTAGCAGCTAGGCCATCTCTCCAGCCAGAAAGATTTTTTTTTTTGGTCTTTTCGAGACAGGGTCTCCCTGTAGTCCCAGCTGTCCTGGAACTCACTCCGTAGACCAGGCTGGCCTTGAACTCACAATGATCCGCCTGCCTCTGCCTCCCAAGTGTTAGGATTAAAAGTGTGCACCACCACGCCTGGCCAGAAAGATTTTTTAAGAGGTGATAAATGTTGGTTGTTTTGAACTATCAGATTTAGAATAATTTAATAATTTAATACATTGTAAAAAATAACTAGTGCAGCTGTGAGTTCAAGGCCAGCCTACTCTACATAAAAAGTTCCAGGACAACTGGGGCTACAGGTGGACCTTATCTTGAAAAGACAAAAACAAAACAAAACAAAAACAAAAACAAAACAACAACGAAGAAACTTGTGCATGGAGACAATAAAGCATAAGAGCTTTAGAACTCAACGTAAGTTTCAATTCCAATTCTGCATTACTAACTACACCTTGATCAAATTCTTGAGCTTCTCTGAGCTTCAGTTTCCACATTTGTAATGTGGCATTGAGCACACCTACTTCACAAGCAGAGCTGAGTGACAGGTGCTGCTCCGGAGGGAGGATACCCAGCTCTCCTTGCTTTCAGATCCCTTGGGCTCTAGTCAGTGGCAGGCAGCATCTGCAACCTCCTCCTCCTCCTCCTCCTCCTCCTCCTCCTCCTCCTCTTCCCTCCTCCTCCTCCTCCTCCTTCTGATCTTCCTCCTTTCTTCTCTTTTTTCTTCCTTTCTCCTTTTCCTCTTCCTCCTTCTTGTTCTTCATCCTATTCTTCCTCCTTTTCTCCTTTTCCTCTTCCTCCTCTTCCTCCTCCTCCTCTTCTTTCCTTCTTTTCCCCTCCTTCTCCTTCAGTATACATGACACACGCTCCACTGCTTTAGACATTGTGATCCCAGAAATATGAGGTATGCTTCTGACTTTAAATTTTCATTTTCCTGTGCAGTTTTCATCTTAAACATTGGTTTCTCTGATTTGAAACATTCTAGTGTGCTCTATTCCTGATTCTACTACTTACCACTTTCTGAACTTACATCCTAGTTAAGTTCACTGCCTCTAACACTAGCAGGTGAGTTCGTGAGGTCCAATACCTTGTCTTTATGTGTAAGCCTTCATTCCTATATGTGTGTACATATGTACAAGGATATTTATGTCCTTAAGTGCCACATAAATACTAAATTAAAGCTATAACTGTTGTCCTAAGACCCTGAACTTGTTCAGTTTTGAGTACTTACTCCACCAAGCCTCTGAAAGTCATGGCAATGCCATTTTTCCATCTTCTTTGAATGTCGCCTTCACACCTAACCTTCCCTGGGGTTTTCTGTCTCTCGTAAGTTGTTCTTTCCTGGAGGGAGGGTAAAGGCTGTCTATAACTTGCTGAATTTACTCTCCTCTTCCTCTTCTTCCAAACATTCCTGTGTTTGGGTCTCAGCACTGGTTAGTATCCAGCCTTGCACTTTATCCAGCCCAGGTCCCTTCTGTTCTTCTCCAGTTCTTCTCCATTAGCCTCGCCTCTAGTGCTCCTGTATGGCCATCAGCGATCTCAGTGCATGTCCGAATGGTTATCTGGGCACCGGTCATTTCTGGTCTTGAGCTCCACTTACCAGTGCTCTTAGCCTCCACTTCAACTCAGCCACGGGCTCCCCTAAACCCCAGCATTGCTAACACCTTCAACTCTTTATGCTTTCATTCTGTGTCTATCTAACCCCTCAAGTCTTTCTGACACACACCTTTCTGTTACCTTCCCGTCAGTATTAAGAAATGCAGTTATCATGCCTTCATTTGACTGTTCCTTCCTTCCTTCCTTCCTTCCTTCCTTCCTTCCTTCCTTCCTTCCTTCCTTCCTCCCTCCCTCCCTTCCTCCCTCCCTTTCTCTTTTCTTCCCCTCCTTCCCTCTCCCCTTCCTTCTTTCCTTCCCCTCCTTTCCTCCTTCCCTTCTTTGCATCCATCCATCCTTCCATCCACATGTAAACCACATGTATGCATGGTTACATGCATTTCCCTGCATGCTTAGGAAGTCCTTTGATCACTTTGATTCACTTTGATTGTTGCTTTCTCTTCTTCCCACTGCACTCCCACATTCTGAATCCTTTCCACAGGTCCACACAGAAGAGAAAACACGCAGGACTTGTTTCTTATGTCCTTCTCATGTGACTTAACATAGCTATCCTATATTGCCTTTATTTCCCAACAAACACTATTCCACCCTTCTCTGCAGTGTGTATGCACTGTGTTTTCCTTGTCCACTCATCTGTGCTGTCCCCCAGGCTTGTTTCATAATTTGGCTTTGTGAATGGTGCTGTGGGAACATGGAGCTGCAGGAGTCTTCATAGCCCCTGATCTAACCCTTCTTGTCTCTATGCAGCTTAACCCTGACAGTGCTCCACCATGGCCAGTCTGCTCTGTGTGCCATGACCCTCAACTTTCTGTCTATTGTCTTTCTTGTCCAAACAACTTTACATGAACTCACAGTAACTGGAGTGTTAGTCATTCCACCAGCCTTTGCAGATACAAACTTCTTTTTAGAGATTCTTGCTCACAGCAGGGAAGGACACCGGAACCAACATGCTCTCCTGTACATCTTCCATGTGACTCAGGTCCCTGCTTTTTGAGGTCCCTGAGCAGGCTTCATGAGTCAGAGCTGGGGTTTGGTCATTAGGGAATCTGGTTCAAGTCCCTGCCCCGCCACTTGCTGGCTGAGGCTTGCCTTCGGTTCCTTGGACCATCAGGTCATAGCCAGTATGATCTGAGGGGCTTTAAAACACCATCTGAAACCAAGCCAGGTAATTCTAGTTCCAACTGGTGTGGGGAAACTGATGGATCTATTTTTCCACATGAAATTTAGTGGCTGCTTCTAATAAAAGACCTAGGCAGGTCTTTGCCTTTGTCTCATTTTATCATCAGAAAAAGCCCATGAATCCATCACTGTCTTCTCCAGGGTTAGTGGAAGAATTGAGACCCAAAGCCCACCTTTGGGGACCCAGGACCATCCTCATGGCCTTAGGTCATTCCATCAATAGATGTTTTTCATGCATGGTATTTCTGAAGTTTACTAAGGAACTCTGAGTGCAAAGCCCAGCACATGAGTCGACAGATGTAAAATAATTAGAGATGAAATTTATTCTAACCAACAAATTTCCAGCCATCCTGGAGCTCTTTATGCAAATATATATGTATATGTATATGTATATGTATATATATATATATATATATATATATANCAGGAGGAAACAGATGTCCTCTGCTCTAAAATCAAGGGACAGTTTTCAATTAGCCCGATGAGCTCAGCCAGTGTCTTAGTCCATTTAGGCTCTTACAACCAAATACTATAAACTGATGGCTTATTCAGAGCAAAAAAAAAAAATATTGCTCACAGTCTAGAGGTTAAGAAATCCAAGGTCAAGTTACCAGAAGAGTTAATGTCTGGTGAGGAGAGTTTTTGTGTTTGCTGATGGCACTTTCTGGCCATATCTTCATGAGAAGGAAGGGCTGCGGGAAACTCCTGGGGTCTCTTTTATTAATATAGGGGCACTAAGCTCATTCTTGAGGCTCTGCCCTCATGACTTAACCACCTCCCATCGCTTTGGCAGTTGGAATGTCAACATATGAATTTGGGATGGGAGACACAAACATTCAACCATAGCACCGGGAACCTATAGGCAAGATAGGGACCAAAGATTTGTGTATCCGCAGGGATGCACCGGCTGGGAACTCCATCTGTACCCAGACAGGGCGTCAGAAACTGTGTGGTCTCTTCCTTTAACAAAGTCATCTTCTACAGTCTTGCAAAACTGGGAAACTTGATGTAAAAATCTAGACGTCTTTTTTGTTTTTTTAAAGTATTGGCCACCTATGTTCCCACCTATGGTATGAGCTTTCTCTCCAAATATGAACCACTACCGTTATGTCTCCATGAATCTTCATCACACACTTCATCCTGTCTTGCCCTGTGTATATGTGACAGTGCCAAGCTTCCCTTGGGCACTAATAGAATGAACTTAGACCACAATAGGCAGCAAGACTGTGAGACTGTCAGCATCTGGGAAGCTGTGTTTCCATCCATCTCTACACCATCTCCTCAAGAGTCTGAACAAGTTGCAGGTATAACATGAGCACCTAGTAAGTCATTCATGGTTTTGTTAACTTTCTATGAGCCACATACTGTTCTAAGAGTTGTGCATGTATTGACTCACTTAATTCCCATACTAACCCAGTAATAATCCCATTTAATAGGTAGAAAAACTAAAGCTCAGAAAAAAAAATCACACATAGGCCAGGGGTTGGAGTAGATGATGCATGTGTTTGGAGAAATGATATCTATGTTCTTTTTGGCTTTAGTATGTTGAGCCTCTGAAAGTTGGTAAGAGAAGAGGAAAGGGATAGTGGGGATTTGCCATCTATTGAAAAGTGGCCCCAAAGAGGCAGCTCACTCTTGAGGCAGTATCCCCTGCCTCCCACTATAGAAACCACAGGTTACACATCCCTCTCTCCTCTCCCTGCCCTTAATGGCTTGGTTGCTATGATTAGTGAAGTCCAGAGCACATTAGACCACAGAGAACATCATGGCCTCATTTCTCATCCACTGTTCCCAGGAGTAACATAGAAGCAGCTGATAACACAACAGCATTGTCCTGACACACACAGGCCCCCTTTGTTTCTCTAATACATAGACCAGTGGCTCTAACAATGGCCTTGAATGGCACTTCATCTTCCATTCTCCAGCGTTAACTTGTTTATCGATGGAATTGGCCAAACAATAATTTCCTACAGGGAAGACCAGATTTTTTCACAGTTTTCACTTGCTTTTCCATCAGTCTTTCAGGTCAGTGAGTAGTGAGCCAGGCCTAGAGAGATCTGGCCTCTTGGAAATGTCACCACCTCAGGAGGCTGGAAGGCCAGGATATCTCAGCTCTCCTTTGTAAGGAGGGAACTGCCCTGGAAGAAGAAACCAGACAAGGTAAGCTAGAGGGAGGCTGAGAGCCTGGGGCCAGAGCACTACAAGCGATGGCTGAGGGGGTAGGTAGCTCAAAGAGGGTGGGACTCTGGATTCAGGGTACCCTGTTTACTGGTAAACAAACAGAGAACAGCAACTGTGGTCAAGTTTGGCAGCTTCCCAGTTAGGGAAACAGATCCTGCTAGATCCATGGGTTCCACTTCTGAGAATGCAACCAATATGGGATAAAGAAAATTAAATTTCACCTGCATTGAACAAGTACAGACTTTTCCCCTTGTCCTTAGTTTATAAACAGCACAGTATAATGAACAGTTACAGAGCATTTCCTTGTACCAGATAGTAGTAATAATCTTAGTGATGATTTAAAGTACACGGGAAGCTGTGTATAAATATCATTTTTAAAGTAAGGGATTTGTGCATCTTCAGATTCTAGTGTCCGAAGGGGTCTTGGATCCAATCCCAGGGGGATAAATGAGGGACATCCATGCCTTTTGAGCTCCATTCAGTGCCTTTGAGATCTTTAGGTAAGTGGAATCTTTGGGGACAGGTGGGTTTACTGACATAATCATTTCCTAACAGTTGCTATTATTAAGCTCTTACTGGATATGCTACTACATATATAAACACATTACTGTATTATCTTGCTGCATTAATAGCAATACGAGCAAACACTTATACCATTGTGTTTCACATGCACGCATAATTCAGACTCAGGCAATCTGGTTTAGAATCTGCTTTCCATCCCATGCTCGATGTATAACATTCTTTACAGCATCGTGGTGCTAATAAACTGAGTTCATCAGTGGGTTTCGATTTGAGAAGTCATGAGATGTGGTGGTAGGGTGTACTGAACCCTTTGTCCTGGCTAGACACTGACTTAAATAGCTTTGTATCTATTTCTTCGTGTAGTTTACATGATAACCTCGTCAGGTGAATACTTCATGATCTCAATTTTGTGGATGAAGAAATAGATGCACAGAGACATGAAGTCATTCACCCAAGGTCACCCCAGATGAGGGTGACTCAGTTTTCTTTGCAGCACTATGAATTTTAGGTTGACCCAACCTCTCTCTGTGAACTGGAGTGTTTAGAGGGCAGCATTTAGTCCCTGATGCTATAGAATTTCTGTACCCAAATTATTAGCTAGAGGAATTCAGGGGGTGTTATGATCTGTCTGCTGTCATCAGTTTTGTCTTGCTTGAGGAAGATGGAACTGGTCAATGGTGACAGGAATGAAACTGGAATGGTAGTAATTACCCAGTGATTGGTTTTTCTTGCTATGAATGGACTAAGCAGCTATCTATAAAAAGACTTACATAGCCTAAACAGGACTCACGAAGTATATTCAGGAAGCAACTTTATTTCTGCCCGTCACTTGCTCTTAATCTATTTTCTGTTAGACTTCACTCTGCTCTTGCCCTGGGGTTAAAAATTAAGGAAAGTCTAATTTTTTAAGTTTTCTAGTTTGGGGGCTAAGGAGATGGCTCAGCCCAGTTAAGAGCACTGACTGCTCTTGCAGAGGACCTGGGGTTCAAATCCCAGTACCTACACAGCAGGTAACAACCATCTGTAACTCTAGTTCCAGGAATCTAACATCCTCTTCTGACCTCCATAGGCATTGCATGACATGGGTGTGCTTACATACACGTAGGCAATACACTCATACATGTAAAAAAAAAGTTTTCTAGTTTCTTACAGTTTCAGCATGGTCACAGCCCAACAACTGGTTATGTCCAGTCCTGTGTTAGAAGTCAAGCTTCCAACTCTTATCCTCCTCATGCCCTCCAGTGGACTTTGCCCCTTGGAAGAGAGTCTGGAGTTAACTTCTCTTCCTTTATGCTTTCCTCATTCCCTCATGTGGTTTTGAAGGGCACAGAGAGAAAGCAGAAGAGCCAAAAGTTCCTACTTGGTTCTCGTTATGGTGTGTTAATTCATTTTCTGTTACTATAACAAAATACCTGAACAAATCAACATTTTGATGAGGCAAGTTTCATTTTGGCTCATAGTTTTGGGAGGTTTAGTCTGTGGTCATTTATCCCCATCATTTTTGAGCCTGTGGTGAGGCAATATTACATCTTAGCAAAACCACATAGTGGAATAAATTTGTTCACCTCGTAGCAGCTGGGACACAAAGGAAAGAGGAGGAGGAAGCAGAGGAGGAGGAGGAGGAGGAGGAGGAGGAGGAGGAGGAGGAGGAGGAATAAGAAGAAGAAGCAGCAGCAGCAGCAGAAGCAGCAGCCAGGGTCCCTGTCATGGGCTATCCCACACTCCCCTACCTTCCACTATCCCCCACTTCCCAAAATTTCCACCACAGTTCCAATAGCATCTGAGGGTGACTAAGCTTTATTTTTTATTTATTTTTATTTTATTTATTTCTGTATGTGTATGAATATACTGTCTGCATGCAAGTCTGTGAACCCGTGTCGTGCAATGCCACGGAGGTCAGAAGAGGGTCTCGGATTCCCCTGGAACTGGAGTTCTCCTGGAATTGGAGTTTCAGACGGTTCTTCGCTGCCATGTGGGTGCTGGGGATCGAACCTGGGTCCTCTGTAAGAATGGTCGGCGCTCTCAACCGCCAGGCCATCTCTCTAAGCTTTATTTTTTTAAGGGGAGAATGCAAACGTGGTCTCCTGCTACTATAAATTACATGGTTGAGTTTCCTGCATTTGGGGAAATCACAGGGGTCAGCATACCCGGAGTGCAATGGATGAGACTCACCCTGGGAAAACCGCCTTCATGATCATGGTATCTCCCCTTCCAGGTAAGTATGTGACTAAGCTTTTAGCACAGGATACTGCAGATATGAAAATGTGATAAGCAGGTGTCTCACTGGCTGGGCCTGTCTCTTAGCATGATGTTGTGGACACTTCAGAGAGTACCCTCCTTCCTAAACTTTGGGCATCTCTCAGCTCTCCAGGAGGCAGGCTGCCTAGGCCTCTTTCCCTAGGCATCAGAACAGTGATTTATTAATTCAGTAGGGCTGCTATAACAGACTTGGTGGCTTATATAACTAGAATTTATGTTCTTATAGTTTTGCAACTAAAAGTCCAAGACTAGGAGTTCAGCTGTTGACACCATGGCCCCTCTCCTTGCCTTATAGGTGGCTGCCTTCCTGCCACGTACTCCTACAGTTTTCCCTCTGTGTGTGTACATTTTGGGTGTACATTAGTTTGGGGTCTACTATAACAACCTCATATTTTAACATAATCAGCTTTTATTTACATTGATTGTGTGTGTGTGTGTGTGTGTGTGTGTGTGTGTGTGTGTGCCACATGTGTGGAAATCAGAGGACTCTGTTTTCTTCTACCATGTGGGTTCTAGGGATCCAACTCAGGTCATCAGGCTTGGCAGCAAATGCCTTTACCCAGTAAGCCATCTTTAGAGACCCTGTTTCCAAATATAGCCACATACTGATGTATTGGGAATAAGGGCTTCAGCTCATAAACTTGGAGGAGATACAATTCAGCCCATAGCAGGTTTTAGCAGCTTCTTTATGTAGAAGAGTCTCTATTATAATCCCAGGATTTAAGAGCGTGAGGCAGGAGGATTACTGTGAGATTAGGGCCAGTCTGGGCTACTCATAGTGAATTCAAGGCCAGCTTGGGCTATAGAAACACAAACACAAAACAAAACAAACAAAGGGCCTCCAGACCACAGGTTGCCCATGGCATCTCTCTGATTTATGGAGAATAATATCCTTTTACCCTAGCAATCCCTAAGCCCACTACTCCCCGTCACTGTAGATGATCACCTCGTCTCTTGTCTCCCTTCTCTTTTGATGTCTAAAGCATGATTCAGTACTAAGTCCTTAGTGACAGCTAAGCCCCCCAGACGCTGTATCCTTTGAGGCTATGCTCTAAGAAACAGGGAACACAGCCATTGTCCTCTCCAAAGTTCCCCCAGTAAACTCTCAGATTTTCTTTGTCTGCTGTCCCTTGTGGGCTGGAGGTGGGGAGAGAAAGAGGAAACGAGTTCAAGGCACTTCTGTCCTACGTCCTGTGTGAAGGCATCGCAGCTTGCTTTGGAGTGTGCCAGCTATTCAGGGCACACTGAGACCAAAATAGCTTTTACATCCTGCTATGCAAACAACACCTCATTTTGCTTTCATAAGAAGGCCAGGATATTATTATCCCCAGATGGAAGAAGCACCTGGAGCTCAGAAAGGTTAAAGAATTCACCCAAGATGGGTGGTGTGCAAAGCAAAGGAGGGAGCGGCGCGTCCAGCTCACATCCATCCTCACTTCTCCAGGCCTTCGGCACCCTGGATCACTTAAGCTTTTTTGTTTTGTTTGTCAGAGTCTGGTCTGTGATGCATACATTTCCTCCTTAGCTGAGCATTCTAAAGGTAGAGGTCTTCTCGTGATGGAGGGCTGGTGACAGGGGTGACAGGTGCGTCAGGAACTTTCTTGGATACATTGTGAGATGAGATTCTTGTCCCAAGATGTTTTTGATAAAAATCTGTTTCACCTCATGTTCTAATTTAATTTCTGTTGCTGTAATGAAATACTCGACTGACAATAAGCAAGTAGGGGAGAAAGGGCTTGTTTTAGCTCATCATTCCAGGTTACATCCATCACTGCAGGGAAGTTGAGGCAGCAGGGACTTCAGAACAGCTAGTCAGTCGCATCACATCACAGTCAGCAGTGGAGGAAGTGAAGGCATAATGCTGACTTGCTTAGTGCTTGTACTCAGCTTGATTCTTCCACTCTTATTGATCAGGACCCCCGGCCTAGGGAATGGGGCCACCCACACTGGGCTGGGTCTTCTCACGTCAATTAACTTAATTAAGACAATCCCTCACAGGCAAGCCCCCAGACCAACTCAAAGTAGACTGTCTTCCCAGGTGATTCTAAGTTGTGTCAAGTTGACAAAGCTACCCATCACACCTCCGCACTGTGTAACACTAAAGCGGGAAGGGAATGTCTCCTTGTGGTATCAGAGCAATGATGTTTTCTGAGCATTGAGGCAGAAGAGAAGAGGCCATGTCATCTCATTGTCTCTTAGAAGATGCTTTATGCAGAGGAATTTGAGATGTATTCTTTTATTCTTTATGTAGAGGAATTCAAAACAATACCTTTTTTTTTTTTTTTTTTTGGTCTTTTTGAGTCAGGGTCTCTCTGTAGCTCCAGCTGCTCTGGAATTCGCTCTGTAGACCAGGCTGGTCTTGAACTCACAAAGATCCGCTTGCCTCTGCCTCCCAAGTGCTAGAATTAAAGGCTTGTGCCACCACTCCCAGCTCCAACAATACCTTTTTAAAATTTAAAAAATTATTTTCCAGCTGGAGAGATGGCTCGGCAGTTCAGAGCACTTGCTGCTCTTGCAGAAGACCCAGGTTTGTCTCTACCACCCTGTGGTGGTTTGAATGAGTGTCCCCCATAGGCTCTAGGTATTCAGACGTTTGTCTCCAGTTGGTGGCGCTGTTTTTGGAGGTCTTGGGGTGTGTGGCCGTGCTGGAGAAAGTGTGTCACTGGGGACGGGGCTTAGAGAGTTTTAACAAGCCTCGTGGTCCACAGTTGCTCTCTCTGCTTCCTGTGCTCTTTGCGAGATGTGACCCTCGGCGTGCTGCTCCAGTCTCCAGCCGCCACGCCTCCCGCCACAATGGACTCTAATTCCCTGGAACTGTCAATCGTAAGCTCAAATAAACTTTTCCTTTTATAAGTTCCTTGGTCATGGTGCTTTATCACAGCAACAGAAAAGTGACTAATACACACCCACATAGTGGCTAACAACAATCTTTAACTTCAGTTCCAGGGGATCCTCTTCTGACCTCTGCAGGCATTGCATGACATGGGCACAGTTAGATACATGCAGGTCTGTGATGTGATACACTCATACACACAAAATAAAATATTAAAATTATTTTCCTTAAAAATATAAAGAGGTGCCACATGTGGTGGCTCATGCCTTTGATCCCAGCACTCAGGAGGCAGAGGCGGGTGGATGTCTGTGAGTTCAAGGGCAGCCTGGTCTACATATCGAGCTCGAGGCCAGCTGGGACTAAATGGAGACCCCGTCTCAAAAAGAAAAGAAAAGAAAAAATATATATATAGAGAGAGGCCATTGTTGCCTTTCCTTCCCTGGGACAGGGAAGGCTACACATAACTCTGGCAGCCATTGGGAAGGTGTGTGCCAAGGCTGTCGGGAGGCCGTCTGACTCTGATGACAGTGTGGGCATGGGCTAGGATGAGAGGGAGCTGGGGCTTAAGCAACAAGACTGGGACAGGCTGGGGCTGCAGCTGGCTGGGTAAAGGGAAGGAGAGAATTTAAATTTTCTGTTCATACACATAGCAACTGCTTATTACTGTGCCCAAGGCTTCTGTGGTCCCTTACCAGGAAAGGGCAGGCAGTTGGATATGCCCCGGACAAGCAATGCACGAGCTTCTCTCCAGGTTATCATGGGGACATGAGGGGCTGAAAGGAGGGCATCACAGACAGTGGGAATGGAGGGACACAAAGATATGGTGTGCCTGCTTCTGAGTCGTGGGCCCAGGTTAGAGGTCAAGGGAGGGTGGGAATCAGGAGGGGGAGAAGGAAGGGTGGGGGGACCAGCAGGTTAGTGCTTGAAGCTGGACAAGGAGGGAATACAGAAAGTCTCAGACAGAAGAACAACCTGAGTGTATTTTCCTTGTAGAGGGCATTCTGAGGTCCAGCGGGGACACACCGGAATGGGGGAGGTGTCAAGGCTCCGGGAGATGAGCGAAGGGAATGCGGCCAGAACAATCCTAGAGGAGTTAAGACAGAGACCGGGTGCTGTGTGCGGTCAGCTAGAGAGATCTGTACCATAGAGGGTGTGTGATGAGGGGCATGCATCTCAGAAAGAAGGGCCCAGCCCGGATCCAAACCTTTTAGCTCCATTACTTCACTTAGTCCTTGCTGTGCCCTTAGCAAGTGTCAGCTAATTTTCAATTCACCTTTAGAGATGAGCAAACCTCATCTCTAAAGAGGGCCAAGTAATATGCCAAGGTCACCACAGATCTGGACACCCGATTTGAGCCTGACACCAGAGCCCGTGTTCTAAACTGTCCACCACACTGTGCTCCATCGGCTCTGCCCTCTGGGTGGGGCACATATAGTATTTCAGAGCGATATCAGCAGGTATTGGTGACTGAACAGTTATTTCAGGGGAAGTCAAAGATATTCCCCCATTTACAACCAGAGCCTCTATCATGTTGGTCTGAGAAACTGGATAGAATAGAGAATGCAAAGATGTTCTCGTCATTAAAAACTTGAGAAAGTACCAGCAGACTCTCAGCATCCCCTTCAACCGCATGGAGTGGCTGTCCACAGCTCACACTCCACTTCTGGCCTCTACTAACCATCATTTTTGGTGCAACTTGTCATTTGCACCTTTCGAGCCCTGTAATCTGCAGCTGCTGTGTTATGTAGGCCACTTTTGTACCCTCAGCTTACTGGCAACACCGTCAAACCGCGGCTCCTGAGAGCTTCTCTCTCAGTCTCTCAGCCTAGCAATTGTAGCTTTTAGCCTTGAGCAACATGGTCACCCACCTGTGTGTGTGCTCAGCAGAAGCCTTTGATCCTTGGGCCTCTTCAGAATACTTAACTGGGATGAAAAATTAACCAAATATTGAAAAACTATAGACAGAAAAAATACGCAGTCATGTCTTTCTAATGCTTATTGATTTGCAAAATCTTCTCGGGTGTGAAAACAAGACTCACCGCCAGCATCTGAACATTGGACTCTGTTCCCAGGAGAGTGGTTTATTGATTATATGGGGTTGCCCAGTGGGCTGGAGTGTTCGCTTGGAGATAATCGGCCTCCAGAGACAGAGGTCTGCTGGGAGCAAATTTCACCCACTTGAAGCAAGGAACTCTGTAGCTAGGCGGATCCTTACAGCGTACTTAGAAGCCACTAAGGCCATTTTTCAGTTTTTCACCAACTCCCAGAGGGTCTTAAGAGTTCCTGGGTGTTTTTTCCTACATCAGAAATGTAAGTGGAGCTGGAGAGATGTTTCAGCAGTTAAAAGCACTTGCTACTCTTCCAGAGGACCCAGGTTAGGTTCCCAGCACCCACATGATAGCTAACAACCATCTGTAACTCTAGTAACTCTGATGCCCTCTTCTGGCCTCCATGTGCATGGCATGACATCAGTGTACTTACATACATGCAGGCAAAACACTAAAAAAATAAAAATAATTAATTTTTTAAACAATTCAAGCTTCCTGTACCAAATACACAGGTCTGCAGATAATGCCAGGCATGGTGGTTCACGCCTTTAATCCTAGCACTTGGGAGGCAGAGGCAGGCGGATCTTTGTGAGTTCAAGGCCAGCCTGGTCTACAGAGTGAGTTCCAGGACAGCTGGAGCTACCGGGAGACCCTGTCTCGAAAAAAGACCAAAAAAAAAAAAAAAAAAAAAAAAAAGGTCTGCAGATAAAACACGAGCTTCTCTGCACAGTCCCATGCCTTCTGTGCCTCTCTCTAAAGGACTGTTCATTGAACAATAAATATTTGTTCAGCTGTGATTCTGTGCTACATCCTGCGTTGGGGACACAGCCATCCACAAAATGACAAAGTCTCTGCTCTCCTAGACTTTACATTCTAGGGGATATTGAGGCAACATCCTAACAGATACATTCATCAACATAACATGGGTTGAGATGTATGTGAACTGTGGCTGGATTGTCATGATGAAGCTCATTATGTGTAGGGATGAATAGACCATCACCATTCTTTGATAGATGCGTAATGGGGTCATGCACAGATCCAGGGCGAATGCTCAACAATCAAGAGGGTTTGCTGCTTTTCTAGAGGACCTAGCACCCATGACCTGCTGCTCATAGCTGCCCGTAACTCCAGCTTCGGGGGATCTGACACCCCCTTCTGGGCTCCATACATACAGGTGACAAACACACACATACACACACACAAATACAATTTATTTTATTTTATTATTTTTTTAATTTTTATTTATTTTGTATGTGTATGAATGTACTGTCTGCATGCAGTTTTGTGCACCCAGGTAGTGCAATGCTGCGGAGGTCAGAAGAGGGTGTCGGATTCCCCTGGAACTGGAGTTCTCCTGGAATTGTAGTTACAGACAGTTCTCAGCCACCATGTGGGTGCTGGGGATTGAACTTGGGTCCTCTGCAAGATCAGTTGGTGCTCTTAACCACTAAGCCATCTCTCCAGCCCCACAATTTTTAAAAAATATTTAATTTTCACAAATAGCATTGCAATAATTTTGTTATGATTTGTACACATAAATCTGCATGCTGAGTCATAGTATATAAATTATCTTCTCTTCGCCTCAGTGCCCTCATCAGGTGGTAGAAAGCAGATGATATAAAGAGAGAAAGGATAGTAACAGAATAGGAAATGTTAAATGAGGTGGTGAATGGGTGGGCAGGGCAGAAGAATATGGAAAGGATAACATTAAAGGACTTGTCTAAAGACAAGCCATATGGAAACCTATCACTATAGAAGCTTCTTAAAGTACAGACATAGCATTATTTTAGATGATTAAAAGGAGTTACCTTATAACTAGGGACACTACCTCTTCAATGCCAGAATGGACTTCTGCTGGGAGGGGGAGAGTCAGTCTCATTTAAGGATGAGACTCTTGGTAGGTTGACCAGGCTCCAATGGATGAACCAAAGAGTATTTGGGAGTACAAACTTGACTCTGTAGGCATATATACATATTAGTACAGGACATTGGGTGGGTGCAGATAGCGGAAAGGATCTGAATACGATCAAAGTATATTATATGAAATTACAAAAACCAACTGGAAAGGATCTGAATATGATCAAAGTATATTGTATGAAATTTACAAAAACCAACCAAAAAGAGTAAAAGAAATTTTTGATTTTCACAAATGGTATTGCCTATGATTTGTATGCATAAGTCTACATGTTATGAGTCATAGTATGTAAATTACCTTCTCTGTGCCTCAGTTTCCCCATCTGTACAATGGAACTAGTAATAGTAATATATCTTTTCTGTAGCCATCAAGGAAGTGCACATCAAAACCATAAGGATATGGCAGTTCACACCCGCTAGAATAGGCTCCAAAAAAGAATAGAATAAATAAGAAAGAAATGTTGATGCAGATGTAGATGAATGAGAGAGCTTGCATTCTGCTTGTGGGAATGCAAAATGGTGCTGTCACTTTGGGATGCTGTCTGACAGCTCCTCAAAAAGTTAAACACAGATTGTAATTTAATCCAGCAATTCCTGCTCTGCCCCCCTCCCCCACCTAGGTCTATTTCCAAGAGAAATGAAAACATGTCCACACAAAAATTTGCTCAAAACTATTCATAGCAACCTTATTTACACTAGTCGAAAGAAGGAAATAATCTAAATATCTATCCAGTAGTGAACAGATGAAAAGTATGGTGTATCTATAATCAGGACTCAGCATTAAAGAGAGACAAAGTGCTGACAGAGAGCTCCTCCAACATGGGTGATCCAAGGCAACGTGCTGAGTGAAGAAACACACCAGAAGCTACTATCTGGTGTATGAATCTATTTATATGAAAAATGCACAACGACAGAAGTACGGAATTCATCACCAAAGGTGTGGGAGTAAGGAAGGAAATAGAGTGGTTGCTTAATGGCACAGGGTATCTTTTTGGAGTGATAAAAATGTTCTAAACGGGGACTTGAGAAATACTGAAACTATTGAAATCTTAAATGTTTCCATTTTATAATAAGTGTTATGGTCTGAATGCTATGGTTACAGCTCTCCCAAATTCATATGTTGAAACCTGATTGACAGGTGTTAGGAAGATGGCCTTTGGGAAGTGATTAGCCTGTCAAGGTGGTGCCTTTTTGAATGGAATTAGTGCCCTCATGAAAGAGGGCCAAGATCTTTACATTGTCCCTTCCTTTAAGTGTGGGGACAAGGCAGCACCTGTGAACTTGAAAGTGAGCCTTACTAGACCATAGAGTAGAGCTTTCATCTGGGACTTTCCAGTGTCCAGAAGTATAAGGAACGAACTACCATTATATAGAGGTCACCCAGTTGATGGTGACTGTTACAGACAGACAAAAACAGCATGTCAATTATATCTCAATAAACATATTTTATGTCGTCTGATGTTCCTTTAAATGTGTAGTGTGCTGCCTTCCACCTGACATTTTGCCCCCTGGACCAGGACTCACAACTCCAGCTCCACGGTACTGCAAGCTTCCGGATTGTCCCGGGCCACAGAACTCCTGGTGGTGTGTATAGTAAACTGGAGGTGTGACATATGCTCGGTACATCAAAAGAGAGAGCCCTAGGGTCTAGAGCTCTGTCCAGGAGAGGCATTATCCCAACCCCAGGGGGCTGCCAGATGCCCATAGAAGGACTGGGACACTATTTGCAGATCCCTGCTTCCAGCCAAAGTCTCAGTCCCACAATTTTCTTTTTTTTTTTCAAAGCCATTTTTTTTTTTTTTTATTGACGCTCTGGGCATTTCATACAAAATTGCAAAGCAAACCTAGACCCATGCTCCCCCCTCCCACCAGAGCTCATACATTCTGCCAAAAACCATATTTTCTTAACTTTGCTTTGAGGATTCCCTGAAGGACCCACATGAGGTTTATTGA
Organism: Rhizomys pruinosus; assembly: GCA_009823505.1. Classification (NCBI taxonomy): domain Eukaryota; kingdom Metazoa; phylum Chordata; class Mammalia; order Rodentia; family Spalacidae; genus Rhizomys; species Rhizomys pruinosus. The sequence continues at coordinate 671,974 of VZQC01014607.1, read as the reverse complement.
ACGGTGCCTGGCACTGTGGAAGTGGAGCAGATGGACCCGCTGCCCTCTTTGCTGTTTCCAGGGCACAGAGTCCTACAAGCAGACTTAAATTTTTAAATTTTATTATTTTTATTATATATGTATGATTGCATTGCTTGCATGTGTGTAAGTGCACCCATGTCATGTAGTGCCCATGGAGGTCAGAAGGCAGCGTTGGATTCCCCCGGAACTGGAATCGGTTGTTAGCTGCCATGTAGGTTCTAGGAATTGAACCCAGATCCTCTGCAAGAGCACCCAGTTTTCTTAACTACTAAGCTATCTTCCTTACAAGTAGATTTTTAAATTAATTTTTTGAGACAGACTTTCATTATGTAGCCCCGGCTGGCTTAATTAGCATACAAAGTAAGGGGTTTCCTTGCAGCCTTTTCATCCACTGGCCGTATTATACTTTCTCTTTTGTCTCCCTCCGAGCGGAATTGATGATTTAAAGGGCAGGTACATTATTCTTTTCAAAGATTCTGTAACACTGATGTACACTTCACCTTAAAAAGCTTTAAGTTTTCCCTCCAGGGTGGTAAAAGAGGCTACTTGTGAGACACTGTTCAGCTGTTTTCTGTTTTCTTTTTTTTCTCAAAAGCAACCAGCACCCAAATTATTGGAAGGACACACCTTCGTTCATAGTGGCTCCTTTGGGCAATGGAATCATGTGAATTTTTGTTTCTTTTTTCTTGTATTGAGTGTAAAAAGAACATGTAAAAACTGAGTACTGCTTTAAAAAACAAAAACAATCACACCTACCTTCTTTTGGGGGCTTCCGCCTCTCATACCTTCTGTAGTGTTTAGTGTTAGGGACCCTTCACCTATTGCTGAAAAGTAGACAGCTGGCCCTTCCAGCGAATTGTAAGTTCTAAAAGCAGCAGCTTGGGGGCGACAAACTAAACTTGGAAGAAGTGCAGTCACTGTCCCAGGCGGGTGTTTTCTTGCTTCAAGGTGCCCAAAATCCCTGTAATAAAAACCAGGCCCGTGTGTCTTTGCATCCCGACCAATCGCCAGAACCGGCCAGTTTGCAGAGGATTTCTCTGCATTGGCGTTCATTTCTCACAGCGATTCTGTGACACAGGTACTGGTGCAAAGCAGAAAGGCACAGTTCTACGTTCCTCTAGTGGATAGGTTGATGGTGGAGCAGAGTAGAGCATAGAGGACTTCCTGTGAGTGACTACGTTCTCCACAGCTTCCGCTCCCAAGGTGTCAGGTTGTGCATGCCAGAAGCTTTGGCTCTTATGCTGGGGACAGGTGAGGTCCCTGTCATTTGCTAATTCTGGTCTAAAACCAATCTACCACCTTACCCAAGCCCAGCCATTCTCTTCACTCCACATGTGGTCCTGGGTTTCCAGGCCTTGACATTAGACCTCTCCCACTAACAGGCACCAGTTTTCCAGTGTTTTTCTAGTACTCTTCTATAGGCCCAGTATGCCTTCACCTATCCCCTAATTGAACTTCTACAGCTAAAAATCACAGTCTGGTAAGTTAAAAAAAAAAAAAAAAAAAAGGAAGAAATAGAAAGTACTATAATAACTAAACGGATATAATTCTCAAACTAAAAATATACAATTATATCTGAGAATATAAATTTGAAATTCCATATGTCTGCTATAATTTTTGAATATTTTTTTACTGATAAAACTACTACCAAGCTTCAACAATAATGCGAAATTTGTCACTCTTCCTATAATGTGAGTTTGCTGTTCACTCCCTTTCCAAATTCTCCAAATTCTCCAAATAAGTCTTTCAATGTAATCATGTTACTTCTTAATGAAAGCAATCCTAATAAGATATTTATTTTAAATATATATAGAGAGAACTAGGTGACTTAGTCGAAGGCATGTTGCTAGTCAGCAGTTGATGATGCCTTTAAGTGCAAGTCGAGCATCATGAACAAGAGGGTTTCATTCTCTCACTTAAGAGTGAGGACATGTTGAGGTCAGATTCAGGGGCAGCTGACTCAGCAGCCCACCAGTGTCCGCATGGTGCCTGTCTGGCTACTCTTCCGTTTTCCTGTTATGTCATCAGACAGCGATGGGCTCGAGCTGAGACAAAACACGTTAAGGTCCAGGTGCAGTTTCATCCTAGGGCTTTCCTTTTAAACTGATGAAGCTTTACTGAAGCCCCCCCGCCCTTTCTAGTAGACCTTCCCCACAGGCTTATTCTAGGTCATTTACTTTCTTGGGAATTTGGTCATTGGTAAAGGGGGTGCAATAGATTCTTGGCTGATTTGGCCTATCACTGAAGATTTGCTTGAGGTAAGTATCCCCTAAAGAGAGGAGTTCCCTGAGCAAAACCCTGATTACCTTGGAAGGGAGATGGAAGAACAGATGTTGAAGAGTTAAGTGGAGGAAGCAATGGTGTCCAGAGTTGGGAGTTATTCAGATTTATACAAACTCAGAGTCTCTAGCTATGTACACCACTCTGCATCTTTGTGGGGACTCCCACTGTTTGAAACTGACTGTTGAGTATTTGGTTGGAATATGAAACCTCCCCAGCAGGCTCATGTGTTAAGTGCTTGCTCTCTAGTTGGTGATACTACTTGGGGAGGCTCTCAAAATGCTAGGAAATAGAACCTATCTAGAGGAAGTAAGTCACTGTGTAAAGAGGGAGAATGCTTGGAAGTGCCTTGCCCCCGGTCCCTTCCTGCCTTGCACTCTGTTTCCCGTCTACTGTGACATGAACATTCTCCTCTGCCACAGGCTACCACATGTTCTGCTCAGTGTCTAGGCACACGTGACTGTAGACTGAACCCTCTGAAACTGTGAATTCAGATGAGTCTTAACTCTCTTAAGTTACTGTATTGGGTATTTTGGTCATGGCGCTAAGAGAACTAACACACTGAAGGTAGGACTCTACCCACATCTGCCCCTTCTGTTCTTCAGGTGCCATTCTTTATGAAGCATGGTGTTGAAGGCTTGATTTGGGTAGACCATTCAGAGTGAAGCAGCTGTGTTTTAAAGACTTCAGTATTGGGGCTGTCGAGATGGCTCAGTGGTTAAGAGAGCAGAGCCTACTGCTCTTGCGGAGTACCCAAGTTTGGTTCTCAGCACCCAGATCAGGCAGCTCACAACCATCTATGACTCCAGTTCTGGGGACCACTGCTCTCTTCTAGGCTCTGTGGATACTTTCTCTCTGTCTCTCTCTGTCTCTCTCTTTCTCTCTGTCTCTCTCTGTCTCTCTCTGTCTCTCTCTCTCTCTGTCTCTCTCTCTCTTTCTCTCTGTCTCTCTCTTTCTTTCTCTCTCTCTCTCTCTCTCACACACACACACACACACACACAGATGTATTTTGTTTTAATTAAATAAAATCTTTAAAACATATCCCAATGTCAACTTGGTCACTTCCCTCTTGGAGATTTTGTGCTGGGAGATTCTCTCCAGTCCTTCAGAAGTCCCTTCAGAGTGACATGTTGGTGGCAGCTTACAGGCCTGATTTTGTAAGTCAAGAGGACTTTTAGATTTGTAGGATTTAGGAAAGTTTTGCTTGACCTTCCTTCAAAGAAGTGCATTCAATTTTTATTGAATTTTTGCAATTTTCATACAATATAGTTTGATAGTATTTTGGTTCTCTCCCTCTCTACACCTCTCCCCCCATTATATATATATATATATGAATATATATATGAATATATATATGAATATATATATGAATATATATGAATATATATGAATATATATATGAATATATATATATCGAGAGAGAGACGAGAGAGCGAGAGAGCGGCACGATATATAGAGTAGAGAGAATAAGGGACGATAGGAGAGAGATATCACGATGGAGAGACTGAGTCAGAGAGAGATCGAGCGGAGGGAGAGAGAGGACGAAGAGAGTACGATAGATGAGTAGAGGAGAGAGATAGGAGGACTCGAGAGTACGGAGAGCTGAGATATAGAGTGAGAGAGACCACATATTCGAGACTAGATATATATATTTATACATATCATATATTATACTATACTATACTCTACTATACTATACTACTATAATACTCTATTATTATATTATAATATTATAATATATAATAGCTTTATGTGTCAACTTGACACACCTGAGTTGAGGAAGCCTCAATTGGGGAATTGGCTCAAATTGGACTGGGCTGTGGCCCATCTGTGGCAGATTGTCTTGATTTGTTTGGGAAATGTGTTAGGGCCCAGCCACACTATGGTGTTTTTTTTTTTTTTTTGCCCCCGGGCAGGTTGTCATGTACAGTATAAGAAAGCGGCTGGCTGGGCGTGGTGGCCACAAGCCCTTATCACTGCACTTGGAGGGCAGAGGCAGGCGGTTCTTTGTGAGTTCAAGGCCAGCTCTGTGTCTACAGGTGCAGTTCTAGGCAAGCGGCGGTCTTACAGGGAGACCCTGTCTCGATAAGATTAAAAACAACAACACCAAAAAAGAGCACAGCAGCGCTGGGCTGGGCCAGAGGAGTAAGCCCAGGTAAGCAGATTCCTCCGGGCATTGTTGTCTCCGCCCTGCCTCCATTGTTCCCGCCCTAGATTTCCTACCTTGGCCCTGCAGTGAATGAACTATGAATCCAGGATTGTTGAGTGATAAACTCTTTCTTCCCCACGTTGGTGTTTGGTCAGATGTGTTTTTTTTTGTACGCACATGGAAGAGAAACTAGAACAGAAAATTTGTACCAGAGAGAGTGAGGCATTGCTATGTCGATAGATCTGACTGTTGTGTTGTGTGTGTGTGTGTGTGGGGGGGGTGGAGGATGGTTGTGGAAGGTTTGGAATTTTGGGCTAGAAAAATCATTAGTGCCTAGAGTTTTGGCTGTGGAACTTGAGCAGTTTGCTAAAAAGCTGTAGATGATGGAGCCTGGCCTGTGCGGAAGCTTCACAGGGGAACCAGAGACCATGAGGTCTGAAGAATCGGCTGTAAGTAACAGAGAGCCAGAACCTGAAGTGAAAACCTTTGTTTACTGGTAACATGATGCTAGGTAGCTGGAGGCTAGAAACATCAGCTGTAATTCGTAATAGAGACCAGCATCATTGTGTGTGAGAATATCTCTGGAAGCTTTCTTCAGGGTCAGCACACAGAGCTATGATCCAGACAGGGCCTGAGGCCTCCCATCTCAGAGCAGAAGCAAGGACTTGGTAATGTGTAGAGTCTCCTATTGTTTTGATATTGAATGTGAAGGGGTCCCAGAGAGCACTGAGGCTTGACACTGTGAGAGGTTAGGAAAGACATTGGTGGAAGTGCACTCTCGGTTGCAGTGGAGACCCCAGGATTGCAGGGGTCATGGGAGAGAAGCTGAGGTTTTTCGTAACAGGAGAGGTCAGAAGAGGCCATTGGCTGAATGGTGCGCCTCAGTTTCAGTGGCGGGGACTCCAGCTTTTTGAGATTAGCCAGGACCATGGGATGACACCAAGACAGCAGCAGGTTGAATGTTGTGAAATGGACGTCAGCCTGGGTCTCTGTGAGATGAGCGGTGTGTGCCACAGATGGCAGAGTTCAGAGAGGGAGCTGCTGAGACCCCTTTGGGAGCCCAGAAGATCATGAGTGATCCCGTGTCCCAGCCTGAGCTACCTTCTGTGCGTGCGGAGTAGGTTGTGTTACCCAATTCTTCTTGAAATAAGACAGTAATTTTTTTGGATTTTACAGCAGCCCACAGGCTAAAGAGACTTTTAACAGAACTGTGAACTTTTAGTGTGTGGACATTAAGGACTGTGGGCTTTTGTTACATTATTTTTGATATTTTTTTTCAGTATATTTTGTACAAGATTATGTTACAAATCAAATCTAGACCTGTGTTCCCCCCTCCTTACCCCCGACCCACCGAGCTCATGCATTCTGCCAAAACATGTTCTTCTACATTAATGTTATGGAATCTTTCTCAACAATTCTTGATGATAAAGTTGAACTGTTTCCAAAAGTTCCTGTTTTCATTCAGTTCTTTGATGCGTCCTTTCTGTTGGTGTTGTTGTTGTGTTGTTCCATATGTATCATTCCCAACTACTTGGACAAAACTTCAAGGAGCCCTGCACAAGAATACTTTACAACTAGGTAGGTAATTGGCGCTAGATCCCACAGATGAGGGATACCATTGTCGTTGTTTTTCTGGGGTTGTGTTACTCCACTTAATGTAATATCTTCTAGTTCCAATCCTTACCCGCAAAGTTCATAATGTCATCTTTCCTTTCATGCTGCATTAGAACTCACATTTTCTCTATGCACTCATGAGTTGAGGGGCACTTGGGTTGGTTCCCTTTTGCTATTGTGAACAGAGCTTCAATAAAACATGGCTGTGCATATGTATCTCTGCTCCGCGATTTTAAGATGATCTGTGTGTACCATGCCCAAGCGTGGTATGACTGGGTCAGGTGGTAAGCTCATTTTGAGTTTCCAAGGGTTCTCCACACAAATTTCCATAGTGGCTGTTCAGTTTTTTACAGGTCCCACCAGCCGTGGATTGGATGCGTGTTCCCCTTTCCCACAACTCTCCAGCCCTTGGTATTCATTTGTTTTCTTGATTCCTACCCAGTCTTATTGGAGTAAGATGCCATCTTATCAGCTCTTTGCTCCATCTTTTGAATGATTCATTTGTTTTCTTTCTTTTTTGTTTTTTGAGTAGTTTATATACTCTGGAAATCAATGCTTTGTCAGATGTATCTGCAGTGAAGGATTCCTCCCACTCAGTGGGTTTTCTCTTCACTTCCTTGATTGTTTCTTTTGATGTACAGAAGCTTTTGAGTTTAATGAGGTCCCATTTGTCAATTGTCGGTCTTATTTCTTGTACAGCTGCTGTCTGATTTAGGAAGGACTGTGGGGCTTTTAATGTTATACTGTCTTATGTTGTGATTAATGTTAACATCATACCTTGGGGATAAGAACTGGAAAGGTGGTGGTTAAATAATGATATGTTTTGTGTGTCATCTTGACAGAGGGTCAATTGTGCTGGATAGCTTTAGTGTCAACTTGACACACCTGGGTTGAGGGAGCCTCTATTGGGGAATTGACTCCATTGGACTGGCCCGTGGCCACATCCATGGAGTATTGTCTTGATTGTTGAGCAATGTGGGAGGGACCAGCCCACTATGGGTGGTGCCACTCCTGGGCAGGTTGTGTATGATATAAGAAAGCAGGGTGGGCATGGGCCAGAGGAGCAAGCCAGTAAACAGCATTCCTTCATGGCCTGTGCTTCAGCTCCTGCCTTTAGGTTCCTGCCCTGAGTTCCTATGGTGGGCTCCCTGAGTGATGAACCCAGGAAATGTGAACCAAATAATCCCTTTCCTTTCCAAGTTGTTAGTGGTCAGTGTGTCACAGCAACTGAAGACAAACTAGAAATATATGTACATAAATATATATATATACATATATATATATATACTATATATAGTCCTATATACAAATAGGACTATATATATATATATATATGTATATATATATATTTATGTACATATATTTCTAGTTGTGCCCCCAAATGGCCCTCGGTGTGGATCTCTCCACTGGGCCCACCAAGAGTCCCATCCCTGTAAGATGCTGTCTCTTCCCCTCCCTGCAGCCGTCAATTGCCAAAAATTCCTTAGGTTGGGTTGGGATTTCTTACCATTTTCTCATGTCTGTGCTGGGACTTTGAGCTTGCATAGGACTTGTGCATGAATTCTTACCTAGCACAAGAGACAGGGGTATTGTTTAGCAAATCTTCACTCGTTTTCTCTACTGTGAGACAGTATGGAGCTTGGACATGGCCTTGGATTTGCGTTGCCAATGGAATGTGAGAGAATACGACTCTAGCTAAGGCCACTGCGTCTATAGTTTGTTTGGCCTTGTGTTCCCATAGCTACCATGAGAAAACATGCTGCAGGTGGCTCCTACCCTTTCTCCCTGGATCCCAGAATTGGTCGTAGGAAACAGAATTGAGTCCAACCTGAACAGAATTGTCTTAGCTTACCCGCAGACCTGTGAGCAAGAAAACCTAGTTCATTTTTTTCTTTTGTGTGTATGTGCATGGCGTGTGTGTGTGTGTGTGTGTGTGTGTGTGTGATCAGAGGACCACCTTGAGTATTGGTCCTTGCCTTCCATGTTGTTTGAAGCAGGTATGTAGTGTAGCATGGCCTGGGAGTTTCTGAGGATTCTTTTGCCCCTTGACCCAATTTGCCATCTCTCTCTGGCTCAAGTTCTTATTTTCTTAGGTCACAAAGTTTTTATCTTGCAGCATAATTGGAGTGGTAGCAGACTGATATTCAGGGGCATTACTCCAAAAGAGATATGTGGACGTGAGGGCAGGCTGTGAGAACGTGTCCTGTTGAGGCGGCTCCTGGGACAGCAGCCTTGTGGGGAGCTCAAGAGAAAGAACTGGAGGCGGCTTATTAGGTTTCTTGAAACAGCTCAAATTCCAGGAACTTTCTATAAGTTGTGCTGTGACCCTTTATCACCCAAACAAAGTTCATGGCCAAGAACTTGCTAAGCCATGCATTTCATCATCTCCACTCCCCCGCAGCATGATGTAGAGGAGAGGGCGCTGGGCGTGGTGTGGGGCGGGGCCCTAGTTGCACACCACAGTCTGGATCTTGGCCAGTTTGTCACTTTGGCCACATCATTCAATGTCTCTGAACCTCACTCTCCTTACCTGCAAGTTGGAGGTGCCTATAAAAATAAAATGATCATGTACGTCCTTAGTTTTCAAACTGTGCTTTTAGTACATGGGATTTTCTTTCAAGCAAAGTCAGTATAGAAACTGGATAACTGAATACTGTAGACAGTCTAGTCATCATTTAGTGCTAAGTCTTTAACTTAGTCGCACCTGCCAAGTTCCTGCTCAGCACCCTCAGGGCTCTCTGCACTGTAGTTTGAAGACAACTGATAGATGAAGACAGTCAGCAAATGGTGGTGGTGGCAGAAGTGGGGACGTTGGGAGTATATGGTTTCAAAGTTTCCTTGTCCTGTTCTTTTTTTTTTTTAATATGGAACGCTTCCTGAATTTGCATGTCATCCTTGTGCAGGGGCCATGCCCTTGTCCTGTTCTTAGATCTCCATCGCTGACTGTAATTGGAAAGCCAGTTACAGATAATCTGTGTGTGTGTGTGTGTGTGTGTGTGTGTGTGTGTGTGTTTGTGTTCCAGCACACTTTTAAGATTAAAATAAGTATGAGGGGCTGGAGAGATGGCTCAGCGGTTAAGAGCACTGAGTGCTCTTGCAGAGGACCCGGGTTCGATTCCCAGCACCTACATGGCGTCTAAGAACCGTCTTTAACTCCAGTTCCAGGGGAATTCAACGACCTCTTCTGACCTCCGCGGCATTGCACGACACAGGTGTACCAACCTACATGCAGACAGTATACTCATACACATAAAAAAAATAATAAATTTTTAAGAAGTATGAGAAAACTTGGCAATATTCAACAATTCAGCTGCCGTTGGTGCAGTCATTTTACAGTCCTGCAAGCATTCATGTGTTTATTTAATCATCATTGGTTACCCTTTAGTTGTGTGTGGGCTCTTTGCATCTGTGTTTGTATTTGAGCAGAGCTATTCTCTACCTCAAGGTGGAAGTCTGGGTCTTCTCAGAGGAATCTGTCATACCTCTGTGGCTTGACTCGATGCTGGGATGCTTCACTCTGACATGCAGATTGTACCCCAGTCCTCCCTCCTTCCAGGGCACCATCAGTTCACAAGTCTCTGACAGCATACAGTAAGTGCAACCAGCTGTTAACGATAATGATGGACTCTTTGATCATAAGGTGGCAGCACATTTGTGCAGATGCCAATGCTCTGGCCCATGGCACCAGAATTATCACCGGAGGATATATTTCTCCTTTAAAAGTCAGTCCCATGGACTGTATGAATCATTTGCACGTCAATAAGGAGTCTACCAGCATCTACCCAGAGAGAATTAAGTGCAATGGAGTGAAGTAAGTAAGGTTCTTAGGTAAGGTTCTCCCAGCAGCCAATCCTAAGACAAGGACACAAGTCATTTATTTGAAAGGCAAGGGAAATGCAAGGGAAAGTGGCCCATTGAAGTTGTGTTAGCAAGAAAATTACCCACGAAAGGAGGACTGAGGTTAAATGCGGAAGCCTTGGGAGCGACTATGGAACGAGCACCTCAAAGAGTTCTCACCCAAGAGGAAAGTGAGCAGGTGTGTTCATACACCCAATTCCTCAGTTTTTTTTTAATTTTATTTATTTTTTGATTTTATTTATTTTTTATGTGTATGAATGTACTGTCTGCATGTAGGTTTGCGCACCCGTGTTGTGCAATGCTGCGGCTGTCAGAAGAGGGCGTCGGATTCCCCTGGACCTGGAGCTAAAGATGGTTCTCAGCCGCCATGTGGGTGCTGGGGATCGAACCCGGGTCCTCTGCAAGAGCGGTCGGTACTCTTAATCGCTAGGCCATCTCTCCAGCCCCAATTCCTCAGTTTTCTTAGCCTTCTACATGCCTGGGCAGAATGACCCTGGTGAGCACAGATTGTCCTCCAGGAGCAGGTCTAAATATATCATCTACATATCAGCTATATCACCATCTCCCTGTGTTTCACCCAATCCTAACATCCCTTGTCCCAGTTAGCTCTTCTACTGGCTTAGGTTGAGATATCCTGGGCTGATAATTCCAAGGAATTGGAGCTTCTAGTTACTGTGACTTGGGTGATCTGTGGATGCAGTGCCCATTCACAGTCATTACTGGACTCAGACCCATTCACATGTGCCCCCATGGTGGTCTAAGTTCTGGGTCTACTCTTCCCTTACTCTAATATGTTTCATTATCCAGATCAGTTCTTTGTATATAGAACTCCTTTCTTTGCCTACTGGCTTACTAGCATAGTTTAGGTCAAGTGTAGCCCTTATTATAATAATCTATATTAATATATTAATATTTTTATATTCTCTCAAAGAATCCTGTTCTCCCTACCTCCATACTAAGAACCAGAAGACATTAAAGTTGGTCAAATGAGAAGCACAAATTTCATAAGGAGGCAATTGGAATATTAGCAAGAAGAGTCAGCTGTGTGTCAACTCTATGGTTTCTGAACCCATGCAGTTTAGTAATCAGGGACACAGCACATGATAATGACCACTGGTTCAAAGTGGTCATTACATTTCTACATTTTGAAGGGCAGTACCCTGACTCCACACCATGTCACCCCCAAGTTAGCCTCTTATGCTTGTCTTTGAGTCAGTTCAGTCTCAGATAAACAGCTTCTATGTGATGTGGTATTAGGCGAAGCCAGTAAGTCTTATGGTTATTGGAACTTAGCCTTGGCAGTACAGTGTGTCCTTTGGCAAGGTGATGATATGTTGCCTCTGACAATAAGTCTGGCATTCTGTGAACTCTCAGCTTGTAGTTCTAGCTGTTCCACTGAAGCAGGAAAATCAAACAAACAAGTATATCATTAGAATACATCATAAAACCTAGAACCTTTTCCCTATCAGGACTTTGACTTGAGCATGAGATTTACTGTGCTTATGGATTTACACACTTTGCACCTTTGCCATTTGTGGAACCAGGTCTTGTGCTGGATTGTCAGCACAATCTGCCCTTGGCTGCAGACATTGACAGTCTCTTCCAAGCTTCCACAGGGGTCTCTCTGACTTGTGCACTATAACCTGACTCGATAGCTGGGTGGCTTCAGTCTGCCATTTCTCCTTCAATAGCTCCCAACCACTAATTGACCCAAAAGCTTAGCAGTCCTTATAAGTCCTCCTGTCTCTAATGCTGGCTATCACACACTCCGCGCACTTCTGTTCATTCATACCTCATCCCACCCCACTACCCACAGAGTCTTAGTCCTTAAGGAATCCAAAACTCCTCACTTGTCAGAAACAGATCTTTCTTATCTAACCAGCAAAAATCCAACTTCTAGAATCTTATCTTGAGATTCTGCTTCTTAGAAACACTTCAGGAACCAAGAAGTCCTTGAAGGGGAAAAGTTCAGTCCCATCGCTTCACGTGGAGGAAGCCAGGGAATGCTGGGTTATCAGGCAGTCACCAAAAAAGATGTACTCCTGCTGGGGAACTTCAGAAAACCATATAAATTGCCATTCTTAGGTTATCTCACCTAAGTGGCAAGGAGTCTGACTTATTTATTTAAACTAAGTGGTCCGTCCTTGACCGAGGTGAAGGTATGCTGGTGTTAATTCCTGAATGCTTCCAGCTGTGCTATGCACAGAGAGTGTGCACTGGTGGCCAGGGAAATCCCGTAGGCAAAAAAAACATGATGCTGGCTGTGGAAAGACAGATATGTCCTGAAATGTTTCCATGCAAGAGCATATGGGCAAGGGACCAACATCATCATGTACAGTGAGAAAGGGAGACAGGAGAGAGTGTAGAACACAGTGGCTGCATTTGGGGACGAGAAGGATGTCAGAAGTCAAAGGGCATTCTGTTTCCCAATTCTCATTTTGTTCAGTGTTAGAGTTTCATTCTAAGGTGTGGCTCTTCTTAACAAAAACCTTAAAGGCTCGATAGGCCTTAACATATATGATAGAATGCATGAAGTCCAGTGTGGGGACTATGGAGCTGTGCGGATGGGGCAGGGGTCTAAATACGATTACTATGTATTGCATGAAATGCACAAAAATTCAATACAAATATATGTTGAGGAAAAAAAAAACCTTAAAGAGGTTGGAGAAAAAAGTAACCACCCACTGGGGTGGGGTGAGGTAGCACACACCTTTAGTGCCAGAACTCCGGAGGCAGAGGCAGGCAGGATCTCTGGGAGATGGAGGTAAGTGTAAGCTGCATAGAGAGTTCTTAAAAAAGCAAAAAGCAGGGGCTGGAGAGATGGCCTAGTGGTTAAGAGCACCGACTGCTCTTGCAGAGGACCTGGGTTCGATCCCCAGCACCCACATGGCGGCTGAGAACCGTCTGTAACTCCAATTCCAGGAGAACTCCAGTTCCAGGGGGAATCTGACACCCTCTTCTGACCTCCGCGGCATTGCACGACACGGATGCACAAACCTACATGCAGACAGTACATTCATACACATTCAAAATTAAATAAAATAAAAAAATTAAATGTTTAAAAAAAAAGCAAAAAGCAAAAGCAAAACAACCCACGTACTTTGTCTCGGGCAAACATGCAGCAACAACATGTCATTCCACAACTTGAGGCACCTCTATTGGGATGGGGTGTGGGTATCATAGCAGAGAGGCAGCTGCTTAGCCCTTCACAGACCCAACTTGAGAAGAGATGGCCTCCCTGCTTGGTAGGCTGTGCTGTGTTAGACTTTCCATTACCTTAATGAACTCCCTGAAAGTATAGTGAGATATTAAAGGACTTGTTACTTTTATAAAGGCTTTAAGATATTATATTCCAACACTTTATGTGTAGACAACTTAGAGAAAGATGTTGTTTTCTGAAAAATGTGTGTGTGTGTGTGTGTGTGTGTGTAGATATGGCAATTTGTCATGATATAGTAAGGTCTTTAAAAAACAAAACAAAACTATTAGCCGGGCGTGGAGGTGCACGCCTTTAATCGTAGCACTTGGGAGGCAGAGGCAGGCAGATCTTTGTGAGTTCAAGGCCAGCCTGGTCTACAGAGTGAGTTCCAGGACAGCTGGGGCTACAGGGAGACCCTGTCTCGAAAAGACAAAAAATAAAAAATAAAAAAATAAAAAAACTATTTTATGTGTATGAGTATATTGCCTGCATGTGTATAAGCTTATATACATGCAGGTAAAACATTCATACACATAAAAAATAAAATAACATTGAAGGAGTCACAGGAAAATACGAATAGATTTTGGGGATGGCAGTAAGGCAAGTGGAAATCACTAAGTATCACTTTCTAGAAACACTTAACTACATTCCCTGCACAGACAGAAAACAGATAGGACTCGAAGAGAGGAAGACGTAGAGGGGATAACTTAAAATAATCTCTCCTCCCCACACCATAAGGCACCTGGATTCTTTTATCATGGCTTTGGGGTGGAGAGAAGAGTGCAGAGGAAAGGTTAGGAAGGTAAAGCAGGAGGACAGAAAGGCTGGGTGCTCACTCTGTAGGTAGAGAGCGCCACCTGTCTGCAGGTACATCCTTGGTGCGCTTGCCACACCTCACGTTAGCAGGTGGGGTTTACACTGAGCAGGTGCTTGGACATGGGACTGCTGAGCTGTGAATCAGCCAGTTGTGGACTCCGCTGGGTCAGCTTTTCTTTGCCATTGGGAGGCAGGCCAGGGGATGGTTAAGACCACGGGCTGCTGTGTGGGAATCAACCAACATCCAAGTCCTGTCCCTGCCCTTTGCCCAGTATGTGAGCTTGACACCTACTTCATTCCCTGTGCACCTCCACTCCTTCATCTGTGAAGCAGGAATACCACCAGCATCTACCTCACATTAGTTAAGTGTGCTCAAGTGGGTGCATCAGTGTCTGGTCCATTATAGATGCTCAGATGCTTTAGTCCTTTTATTACATTCGTTAGCAGTGACGTTTGCACTCAAAAGCACAGACTCTGACTCTTTGTACTCAAGATGTGACTCAGTCTATGGGTTTTTAGCCAGAGTAGAACATTCTGCCCCTTTCTGACTTCAGTGTCTGTCTGACATGGTAGCTGTGTTTTCACTTTAGCTCCTAACAGCTCTGGTGGGCATCTCTGCAATGTTGTGCTCTAGAGTTCCAAAGGCAATTCCAGATGTGGATGTGCAGCTCTGTTCGCAGATCAGTGCTCCATGCAATTGCCAAGTAAATGGCTTAATGCCATTGCACAATGTCCCTAAAAATGGTTCTTCTAATGGAAAGGTCCTTTTACCACCTCCTAGTACACCAGATTGTAAGTTCTCAATCATTTCTGCCTTACAGAAAGAAGTGATTGACCCTTACTACACCCCAATTAAGGAGTGCACTGGAGTTCCATTTGTGATATGTGAATCTTGGTTGGGGCAAGAAAAAGCAAAGTAAGTGTCAGCCAAGTTATTGGTGATTCTCCACTCTTAATGTTATATGGTTTACTCTGCCTTGAGGAAGAAATTTTAATTTGCACCGTATTTAGGGTTCAAAGAGCTCAGTGAATTTCAAGTTCTTAAAGTATTTAATATAAAATCTGGGTGTGGGTCTGGCAGATTCAAGACTCTGGATTCAATCACCAGGAAAATACACATACACACGAGAGAGAGAGAGAGAGAGAGAGAGAGAGAGAGAGAGAGAGAGAGAGAGAGAGAGAGAACAGTGGAATGTACCCGTACTTTGTGCTACTCCGGAGGCTGAGGCAGGAAAACCATTTAAGCCCCAAATTTCAAGGTCAATCTGTAAAACATAGTGAAACCTGTATAAAAAAAAAAGTTCTGTTCTGGTCTTTGTGTTCTGGAAGACATACCTTGCTCTGTTGTGTTACTAAATAGTGTCTCAGAGCACCGAGGAAACCAATGGCAGCAAAGCCTGCTTCTCCACGTGGATGGGCAGGGAGGCAGCGAGGGGCTGTGGACCACATGGTCTGGTATCACCTCGGTCTTTTCCTACATGAAAAAGGCAAACGAAAAAAGTTGGGGCCCAACAAGAGTCAGGCTATGGTCTGAACAGTGTGATTGACCCTACCTGCCTTGCCAGCCACATCTGTCTTGAGGAAGAATTAGATAGTGTGGACACTGTCAGGTCATAACTGGAGAGAGGGATAAAGGATGCTGCAATTCCTGCCATGGCTGGTTTCTCCTCTGTCCACTACACTCTGGACATTGTGCACAGGGCAGCTTAGTGTCAAGTCCGCGTTTTAGACTCTAATGCCACATTCTCTGAGTTCAAAGCCAGCTGAGCTTCTTACAAGCAGAAGTCTGGTTTTGACCCGGTCACATGCCTTATATCTGCTTCAATTTCTCTTGTTTCAAATGCTGATTATATCAGCACTTTTACTTCACAGGGCTGTAGTGGGAATTAAATGTGTTAACAAGGGGCAAATGACTTTTACAGAAAGCAACAGAGAAGTTAAGTCTCAACCAGTAATGAGTATTTTTGTTGCTGTTCTTTTAAAGTACCCAGTACTAACGAGTACTTAATTCAGTGGAAACATGTGATTGATACAAGGGAATGGAAATAAACTCCCTGTGAGTCATTTATATAATTTGGACGAGAGGTCATCTATCTGGTGGCTTAGGCATATCTCCCATGCCCACAAGAGTAGTCTCTGATTTTGTCTTGTGACAATTTAGATCTAGGTTCACCCAGTGAGTTATCAGTGAGTTACAAAAGGTCCTCCTCATGTGTCAGCAGGCTAGGGAGATTTTATTCTTTTTTAAAATTTTTATTTATTTATTTTTATTTTTGTATGTGTGTGAATGTACTGTCTGCATGTATGTTGGTGCACCCATGTCATGCAGTGCCTCGGAGGTCAGAAGAAGAGGGTGTCGGATTCCCCTGGAACTGGAGTTCTCCTGGAACTGGAGTTAAAGATGGCTCTCAGCCGCCACATGGGTGCTGGGGATCAAACCCAGGTCCTCTGCAAGAGTAGTTGGTGCTCTTAACTGCTGAGCCATCTCTCCAGCCTGGAGACTTTATTCTTAGTGCTCTGGTGAGCTCTGAGAAAGATGAAAGTTAAATATTGCATGTATACACACATACACAGATACACTATGACGACGATGATGATGATGATGACGACAACGACGATGACTACTACTACTACTGCTACTACCAGCTTCAACATCTCTCAGAGGTTCTTACTCCGAAGTCCCACTTGGCTATGCTCTGAGGTCTCCCGTGATGCACTTTCCCCCACACTAGCTGCCAGTCTTGTTCTCTCCCTCTGTCTCTTGAGAAATTCAAATTCCTCACTCATTTCAGAAAGCAGAGCTACTGGGACCTGCTCCAGCTCTCACACAGAATCTCACCACATCCAACACATCACAGCCCAACATCTACAACTCCACCCATTGATATATCAACAGGGCCTATCCTGAGGGATTCCAAAGGAGACAACGGAAGCACCTGCCCTGCCTTTTACTGTCTCTGTGGCCTGGGGCAAGTCATTTTATGTCTCAGTCTCCGGTGAGCTGTCTGAGAAGTAGAGATAATAGTAATGTTATTAGAGTCGTAGAAAAGACAACTCGAATCCTGCCCGGAAAACACAGCATAATGCTTGGTGTGTAACAGGCCCGCAGAGCATGATGTATGAAGGAACGAATAAATAGCCCCATCCCTCACATACTAGGATTTCCCCTCATAGAAAATGGTTGCTGATAACTTTATACGGTGTGTGTATAAAGCACAATAAAGTGAAGAGTTAAGGTTAGGAATGGTGCTGGGAATTTTTGTAACTTAATCACTCTGCATATTAATTTCCCCCATCATAAAATGGAGGTAATAATAGCACTTACTTATGGCTTGTGGGAAAACAAAGTGAGATAATGTGTTAAATGACAGTCTAGCCCAATTTAAGAATTAAAAACCCTTGGCCATTATTAAAAGCTGATGCCTTGAATTGATCTGTTAGGATACAAACATATACTTTCTCTCTTTCCTGGTATAAAATTCAAGCTCTCAAGGTTCAGATCTATTCGGGAGAGCCTAACGTTATTTTTTTTTCCTGAAAGCTTCATCCAGAATAGAAATAATTTAATTTAGGCTAATAGCTTTGGCTTTAGAGATTGAAAATTACTACAAAAATCTACAAAGTTCCTAATGGCTCTTTCTTGATATTTGGCTTAGGAAATCGCAACCTCTTTTTGGGCCGTTAGCTTTGTAGTGGTTTCCTTTCATCATCTTCACGTTCGGAATTCATTTGGGGTCTGAGCTAATAGCCCAGCATTTCTGGCCAACATTCTATTTGATTTTGTGTAAATTGTGAGCAATTGGCCATAGTCTATGAGCAACTAGTTATGAAGATGGACCATGGATGCATGAGCAGGGTTTAGTGCTGGAATCAGATAAAGCTTGCAACAAATTTAATGTGATGTTGTAAAGGACCTGAAAAATCAATATTGTGCCAGGTAATAATTAGACATAACTGCACTTCACGGAGATGACTGAAGGTGCCTTGCTCAAAACAAGTCCTCCTAGGATAGGCACCAAAGGGTTAGACTTTCCAAGCAGCTTGGAGCTGTCTGAATGAGCCTCCTTTTGGAGATGGGACCAAGGTGCCCACGAAGTTTGTTGCTTAAGATCGGGAAATAGTGGGATTAATCTCTTGGTGTTTATAGGGGACTGACTGCAGGGGAGTTTTATTAGTCTAACTCAGAGTTCAAAAAACGAACTTGTTAGATAGCTTTTTAAATAAGAGGCTTTTAATATCTTCCATTTCTCCTCATGGTAAGCAAAATGGATGATTAACTCTTAGATAGGTACTATAGAAAATAAAGAGAACAAGAGAAATTTAGAACAGAGCATACCCCATGTCCAGATTAAGGAACTAGCTCAGCCTAAAATGATCTATATCTTTGAGGCTTCAGATTAGATTATACTGGGAGGCTGCATTGTATAGACAGAGCTCATGCTTGTAAGCCCCAATGTGAAAGCTTCAACAGAGAGAGTTTTTTTAACTCACATAATGAAAGTCCCAGAGCAGATGCTGATCTCACCCGTGGCCTTTCCCATCAGCTCAAATGGTGTCACTGTAGCTGAGCATAACAGGATCTCTCTTGGTGACTGCAAAGCCTAGGAACATGAAGAGAAAAGTGTGGAGAAAGAAAGGCTTCCTGTCTGGAGCAGGTAGAGAATACACTGGATTGATCCCAAAAGCAATGTTCTCTACAAACAAAGAAAGCGTGGAACTTTATCTAGGAACCCTACACATGCGGACAGGTACATTTCAGAGCATGTTCAGCTAGAAGGAAAGATAGATGACATGCATTTGGGAGCATGCTTACTTCAAGGTCATGGTTTGAAAGGTTATTCTGATGGACGGGAACTTCTAGACATGTTCAGTTTGTGTAATACAGAAGACAGATAAGAAGTGTCCTTGGAAAAGCTTAGTTTTCTCCCAAAATTTTAACTGAAACAAAAGGGCACATTAAGATGTGTTAATACAGGAGCTTTCTCTTAAAGCCATCTGCTTGGCTCGACAACAAACAAATCTCCTCCTGAGACATTTCATTCCTTATTCTCCAGGGGATGGAGGCCATTCTTCTGAAGCCATTTATGGCCAGATGAGAGTACTGTATCTTGCCAGTTAGAGGAATGAAACATCATCCTTAAGCAAACTAGATTTGTAGTATTGAGTTCTTTTTGTAACAGTTCTACTGCAGCCTTTTAAAGCATATCCAATTATGACATAAACCTTGAATAAAATCAGCAAAATTGACATTTCTTAACTTAAGTAGCCCAGAAATTATAGACTTAATGTCTTAAGGAATCCAGGCCAAAACACAGTTAAGCAAGTGGGCCAACTAAAAGAATAAGACAAAGGGTTACTTAATGTTTTATGTTGTAATACAATTGTATTGAATGTAATTTGAACTTCTGGTAAAACCAACTAAGAGAGTAAGTTAAAAAGTCATTTATTATTTACCTCTACTTATTATTTGACTCTCTTTAGTTTAATGTGAACCTTGGTCACAGTTCACAGGAGAAGGCATTTGTTAAGGTTTAGATGGAAAGTGTCCTCTGAAAGAGGTCACATGTTGGGGGCTTAGCCAGAAATACTGTTTGGGGAGATTCTTGAGATTTCAGAAGGTGGGGCCTGGCAGGAAGGAAGGGAGTCACTGGGTGCATGTTCTTGGGGACTGTATCTTCTGGGCCTCTCTATATTGCTTGTAATGAAGGGGTCCAAGAACTACAGGCCAGATGGAATGTAATCTCTGAAACTGTGTGCCAAATAACTAACTCCTGACTTGAGCTTATCCTTTCAGACATTTTCGTCAGAGCTGCAGAACGCTAACTAACACAGCCTTTTGTACGCTCACTTGAGTCTTTTGGTTCTTGTGTCCTTCTTAGTCTGGCTTAATGAATTTAGAGATTCATTCTTTGGAAATTAAAGGAAGAATGAATCATTGATAAGATTAAATAGGGTCCTGTCCAAATTGAGTTAGGCTGGTCTTAAGGAGACTCTGATTTCCAGGCTTTTAAATACGCCCCACCTTCTGAACGGCCATGTGTTAGAAGCTCTTGTTATATAGGCAGCAAAGTAACTGAAGTGGGATCCTGATACAATGTCAGAGTCAGAATCCTCCAGTAACCCACTTCTGGATATTTGGCTGCTGCAAAGCTAATGAGGCCTTTTGTTTCCAGAATAGCTCCAGGTATGAGGTCTAGATTGTCCAGTGACTGCCTGTCGTAGTTTGTCTTCCATTGCTGTGACAAAACACTCTGACCAACACCAACTTGGGGAGGAAAGGGTTTATTCAGCTTACATCTCCCAGGTCACAGATCATCACTTAGGGAGCTCAAGGCAGGAACTCAGGGCAGGAACCTGGAGGCAGGAGCTGAAGCACAGGCCATGGAGGAGTGCTGTTCACTGGCTTGCTCTCTACTGGCTTGCTCTCTGGCTCATGCCCAGCCTGCCTTCTTATACTGTCAGTGCTTACAATCAAGACACACCACAGATGTGCCAAGGCCAATTCCAATGGAGACAATTCCCCAACGAGGGCTCCCTCACACCCAGGTGTGTCAAGTGTGACACCAAAGCATATCCAGGCACATTGACCCCTTGTCAACTTGACACACAACACATCACTATTAAACCACACCTTCGCAGTTCTTATCCCCAAAGTAGGATGTTAAAACACTAATCACAACCTAAGACAGTACAACTATTAAAAGCCCCACAGTCCCTTAAAATGGCCCAAATACTTAAAAGTCGAGTCTATCTAAAAGTCTCTTAACTGTGGGCTGCTGGTAAATCCAAAACAAAAAGTACTGTCCTTTTCAAAAGGGAAGTGGCATCACTCTCAAAGCAAAGCCAACAATTCCTGTAGTAGCTCCAGTGCTGGACACCTGGGATCACTGACGATCTTCCTGGGCTCCAAAGCGTCTCGGCGAGCTCCCACCTCTCGACACTCCGTCCGTGGCACACTCATCTCGCAGGCCCAGGCAGCCACTCCATTCTACACCTACCGCCTGCTCTTGGTGGTCGTCCCAGGGTACCGCATCTCCAAAAAGTGGGGTTCGCTCACTCGAAAAACTGAGGTAGCACGTCACCACATAGGTCTCTTCGACCTTCCTGGTGCAAAGCCTCAGTCTTCTCTGCCATGACCCCTGCCAAAGCCTGGGGTCTTCACACTGCAACCAAGGTTGCACTTCCACCAATGGCTTTCCTGACCTCTCACAGTAGCCAAGCCTTGGCTGCTCTCATGACCCCTCAATTTCAAACCGAGAACCAATATAAGGAGACTTTACACGGTTTACCAAGTCCGGCTTCTGGCTCGAGATGGAGGCTCAGGCCCTTTCTGGGTCACAGCTTTCTGTGTGCTGACCTTAAGAAATTCTCCCCAGAAGATTTCACACGCAGGACATCTGGTCTCTTTTACTTACAGCTGATTTTTCTCCAAAGCCCCAAGCTGACCAGCATCAATTGCCCCAGTATCCACAAAAGGTTTCACTCTCAGGTTCTGTCTTCTTGTTCCTTACAGCTGATTCTCCACAGCCCCAAGCTGACCAGAACCACAGATTACAAGTCCTGATTGTGACTCTGTCCTCCTTTGAAACTGAAACTTACACAAGCCAGGCCTCCTTCTTCTACAACTCCTTCAGCAAAATGCTCCAAGCTCCAAACACAATAATCTTTAGGCGATTCAATGATTTCTTCCAGCCAAAGTTCCAATGCCTCCACAATCCTCTTCCCAAAACACTGACAGGTCAGGTCTGTCACAGCAATACCCCACTCGTGGTACCAAATTCTGTTGTAGTTTGTCTTCCATTGCTGTGACAAAACACTCTGACCAACACAATTGGGGAGGAAAGGGTTTTATCAGCTTACAATCCCCCAGGTCACAGATCATCACTTAGGGAGCTCAAGGCAGGAACTCAGGGCAGGAACCTGGAGCAGGAGCTGAAGCACAGGCCATGAAGAGTGATGTTCACTGGGTTGCTCTCTACTGGCTTGCTCCTGCCATGCCCACCTGCCTTCTTATACTGTCCATTGTCAACATCAAACAATCACCACAGATGTGGCCACAGGCCAATCCAGGGGCCAATTCCCCAACGGGAGCTCCCTCAACCCTGGTGTGTCAGTTGACACCAAAGCTATCCAGCACATGACCCATAGTTTAAGGAGTATCTTTCCTGAGGAATGGCACCCTCAAAAACATACGAGAAGTGTGTGGTTTGGGGGCTTGGAGAGAGATGGCTACAAGGTAGGAGTATGACGGCTCTGGCAGAGGACCCGGGTTCAATTCCCAGAACACCACATGGCTGCTAAGAACACGCCTTTAAGCTGGTGTGTGGTGGCACGCCTTTATTCCTAGCACTGGGAGGCAGAGACAGGAGGATCTCTGTGAGTTCAAGGCCAGCCTGGTGTACAGAGTGCAGTTCCAGGACAGCGAAGTCTACAGGGAGGAAAAAACCCTGTCTCAAAAAAAAAAAAAAAAAAAAAAAAAAAAAAAAAAAAAAAAAAGAAATGTGTGGTTTAAAAATGCCCAGCACCCACATGGCGTCTGAGGGCCGTCTGAGGCTCCAATTCCAGGAGAACTCCAGTTCCAGGGGAGTCGACGCCCTCTTCTGACCTCCGCGGCATTGCACAACACGGGTGCACAGACCTGCATGCAGACAGTACACTCATACATATACAAAAATAAATTTAAAAAAAATGTTAAATTTTGGGGGCTGAAGAGATGGCTCAGTTAAGAGTGCCTGCTGCTCCTGCAGAGGACCCAGGTTTGAATCCCAGCAGCCACATAGCGGCTAACAATTGTCCATAACTCCAGTTCAGGGGATCTGGCAACCTCTTCTGATCTCCATGGGCATTGCACAACATGGATGCACTTACATACATGCAGGCAATACACTTGTACACATAAAATAAAAAATAATAAAATATTTCTTTAAATTTATTATTTTCTTCATGGGCCATTGATGTCAGGAACCATTCGTTTCTTCCTTTCCTGATAGCCTTCCTATGCTAATTCTCTTTTGGAAAGATAAAGTCCACCCCTAAAGTAGTCAAAGTACATAACTAACATTGAATAAACCTCAACATTTCTGTTGAATGTAAGATAAGCAAAGCTCCTAAAACGAAATCCCTTTGTACCAAAGGGAAGCCAAATGGGAAATCCTTTTGCCCTTCCAATTCTTACCTCTTGTAAGAGCTAACAGAAAGAACTGGATTGATCCCCATTCTCTTTATGAGAGTCGTTCTTGGCATTCTCTCTTCCGATGACACACAGTAATTGGACCAGTTTTACTTGTGGCCAATACAAGTGCATGCAGGGAGCCAGGAAGAGTCACCCAAAATGGCCTTTTCCTTTTCTTTTGGGTTACCTGAAGGAAACCGAAGGGTAACTGTCAAGGGGGCAGCAGTGTTCCCATTTTCCTCTTCCTCTTCCTCTTCAGATTTACAATGTAGCCAAGGATGATCCTCCTAGCCCCGCCTCCTGAGTACTGAGGTTACAGACATGTATCACAGTGCCTGTTTTTTTGAGATGTTAGGCATCCAACCCAGGGATTCAGGCATGCTACAAGCTGTGCTATACTCCTAGCCCTTATCACAAAACTTTCTATGCAAAAATGTTCCTTTAAAAAATGCTTTTCCCAAAAAACTACCTTCTCTTGTTAATAAATAAACTATTTTCCATTTCTCTTCACTACTAAGTCTTTCTGCTGTTTTTGGATTTCTTTCTAAAATCTACGGTTTGAAATAATCCTTTAAGAAACCCATAAATTAGAAAAATTACTCTCTTTCAGAAATAGATGAACATATTTTATGTCTTTGTTGCTGGATCTCACTGTGGGCTCCCCTCAGATCTCTGAGCTTGTGATTGCCTTCCAAAGAATTCACATGAGACACTCACAGTGTAGTATAGAAGATAGTTGAAAATTATCACAAAGTAAAATAGAGGTACTTTCAAGGGTGATTGTGGGCACTGGCCAAAGGAATTGTGCTAACCTATGTTTAGGTAAGCTTTATATTATTTCATAAGGTTTCTGAAACAAACAGCTTCCATGGGGATGTTTCCTGTCTAGGGATTGGCAGGCTCATTTTGGATTGACAAGGACAATGGCATCTTTTTGTTCTTTACTAGAAGGCCTCCTTCTAGATAGTAATCGAACAATCTTCCTGGCAGTTTAGAAAGTAATAGTCTCTACCCAGGGCCAAAGATATGCTCAGATCCCATTATTTGACAGTAATCAAAGTCCTAAGGTTTCAGTTCCTGGTTTTATAAACTGCTGCTTATGAAGGAGAGGATACATCTTCAATGAGCTTCGAGTCTGCCAATATCTAATGAGCTACCTAACTTTCTTATACCTTTGTTATTAAAAATATATACTTTTCTGAGACAGGATCTCACTATGTAGCCCTGATTTGCCTGGAACTAGCTATATAGGCCAGGCTGGCCTGGAACTCAGAGAGATCTACTTGCCTGATGAGTTCTAGGATTAAACGTGTGTGCCACCACCCCTGGCTTAAAAGTATCTTAATTTTATTCCCGTATTCTTTTTATTTTATTTTTATTTTTTATTTTTTTATTTTTTTGGTCTTTTCAAGACAGGATCTCCTTGTAGCCCCAGCTGTCCTGGAACCCGCTCTATAGACCAGGCTGGCCTTGAACTCACAAAGATCTGCCTGCCTCTGCCTCCCAAGTGCTAGGATTAAAGGCATGCACCACCACGCCCGGCTCCTGTATTCTTTTTATATAGAAATAAATGTATTATTGGGTTTTTTTTTTTACTCTTAGTAAACTTAATGTTTAGTGAAGAATCAGTAAGAAAGCAGGTTTGAGTTGTCTGCCACATATCCAGAGATTAGGTTTATAACACATTATATACTTCTTAATAGACATGAACATATGTAGTCATTTATAAATAGAATTTAAGAAGCCGAAAGTAAACTTGAATAGATCTAGTAATTATGACTCAGCATTTTGATTTACTCAAGAAATAATTGAGATGCTTCATATATATCATGCGATATGATTTTAGATTTTAAATTACACAAAAATGATGACTCAGTATTCTAATTTACTCAGAAATAATTGAGATGCTTCATTTATATCACAAAACATGACCCTTAGATTTTAAGTTACAGGAAAAATATATTGAGAAATATCTTTTAATTAAATTGGCCTTATTTATTCATTTTTAATTTTTTGAGAATTTCATATATAAGTATTATATTTTCGTGATTTTCGCCCCTCCTAGTCTCCCTCCAATGTCTCCCATGTCCCCCCTACTGCACTGAGCTCATTAGGGGTTCTCATGTGTTCATGTGCTTAGAGAATTCTACTTGGGATTACATTACCTCTCAGAGAGCTAGTCTTTAATCTCCTTTCCCTCAGCATCCATTGATTACCTGAAACAGCACTTCATCTTGAGGCAGGACCCTATGATATTTTTTCCTATTTACATTGACATGTCAACTGACTTTTTTCCTTATACAGATATTGTTAGACTACCATACCATGGAGATTTCATGGGCATAACTTCCCTATCATGTCTAGAATGCATTAACTAGCAACAATATCTTGTCCCTCTGGCTCTTACAATATTTCCTCTTCATCCATAATGTTCCCTGAGCCTTAGATGAAGAGGTTCTGTTGTAAAATGCATCACTTAAGGCTGGGGACCTCACAGTCACTTATTATCTGTGTTTTTCAAAGATGAACCTGTGTGCATAGTAGTTTCTTTTCCTATTACTTTGATAAAATATTCTACCAAAGGCAGCTTAAAGGAGAAAAGTTTGTTTGGGCTTACAGTTCAGAGGGATACAGTCCATAGTCGTAGGAAAGACATGGAAGCAGAGAGGAAAGGCATGATGGTAGAAGCAGGAGGCCAGCTGGTCACATTTCATCCATACTCAGGAAGCAGAGGATGAACAGAAAGTGAGGCCTAGGTATAAATCATTAGGGTATGTTGCAGTGACCCAGTGCCTGCAGCAGGGCTCTCCCTCCTAAAGGTCCCAAAACCATCTCAAACAGTCCCATTAGCTGGGGACCAAGTGTTTCAAACATGTAAACCTGTAGGGCACATTTCATGTTCACAGCACAACATCCTGTGCCAGGTACATTCCTGCACATACTTAAAGATATGTTACTGAGCATGTTTTGATTAAGGCATAGCTCAAGAAAGAAAGGACACATTTGGGGATATGTTTAGCTCCAGATCATAGAGCATATGTTTGAAAGGTTAATATGGTCGGAATACTTCCAAGCATGCTCAATCTATGCCAAGAAGACAGCAGAAAACAGCACCTTTGGGCATGCTCACTCCAAAATGTTTTAGCTGAAAAACAACGGAAAAGACACTTGTGAAAATATGTTAATATAGACATTTCCCCCAACTATGCCTGCCTTGTATTAGAACATGGGCCTTGCACCTTTAGACCAGATCCCATGGGCTTAGATCAGGCCACACCTCCATGCAGCTCTCTCTCGGAAAGAAGTAGAGATGCAGTCTCTGCTGTGACTAGACCACTCTCAGTTTATGGTATCTGGCTCTTCCAAGCTCTTTGTCACATATGCTATGTTGGACTAAATCACGTGACATGAAACTTCATATCAGCTCTTCCCCTTTAAAACAGTTTGGTAATTTATGTGTTCTTGAGATCTGTTCTAGGAAGTACTCTGAAGGTAGCTCTCTGAAGAGTTCCTCTGGCCTCCTCCCACTGTCACTTTCATACATGATCCCCTCTCCCTCTCCTCCTCCCTCCTCCCTTCTCCCTCTCCCTCTTCCCTTCTCCTTCTCCCTCCCCCTCCCTCTCCCTCCCTCTCCTCCCTCTCCTCCTCCCTCTCCCCTCTTCCCTCTCCCTCCCTCTCTCCCTCTCCCTCCCCCTCTCCTTCTCCCTCTTCTCCTTATCCCTCTCCCTCTCCTCCCTCTCCCTCTCCTCCCTTCCCTCTCCTCCCCTTCCTTCTCCTCCCTCTCCCTCTCCCTCTCCCTTCTACTTCTTTCTTTTTTATTATTTTTTTA
>VZQC01014607.1:490949-644385 GCA_009823505.1 Rhizomys pruinosus | reverse complement strand
TATTAATTTTATTTATTTATTGTATGTGTATGAATGTACTGTCTGCATGCAAGTCTGTGCACCCGTGTCGTGCAACGCCGCGGAGGTCAGAAGAGGGTCTCGGATTCCCCTGGAACTGGAGTTCTCCTGGAATTGGAGTTTTAGACGGTTCTCGGCCGCCATGTGGGTGCTGGGGATCGAACCCGGGTCCTCTGTAAGAGCAGTCGGCGCTCTTAACCGCTAGGCCATCTCTCCAGCCCACCTTCTACTTCTTAGATACTCTTGCATCTCCCAAAATCACTTGCAGCTGGAGAGAGTGGTGGAGGAACAATAGCCGGAATCTTAGGTGAGGGTCTCCTGACTCTCATTTCTCCCACCTACTAGGGAGTGTTAGTATCTCCATGAGCATTACCACCGGCCTGATTACCACCATATTGTTCTGGTCTAGTCGCCATGGCTATAGGACAAGTCCAAAATGGCATCTTGTTATACGGGAGGAAAATGTACCATACAGATTCTCTCTGGTCCAAACTAGATCATGTGGCAATACCTTGTCCGATTTCACAGCAGAGGCTGAGGTAGACTAATATAGTGCACAGTCAGGATCCAGCACGGATCCAACCCATCCAGAGTCCCTCCCTTTAAGAAGATCAGCTCTTTCTCACCCAACACTATCAGCTGCCAATGGTTCTTCTGCTAAGATTGGAACCTGCTGCCCATTTCCATAGTTCTATGCTGGGTTTTCTCTGCTTGAGTTTGCATGGGTCTTGTGTATGCTGACACCATTGTTGTAGGTTCATATGAACAGGGTCCCTGGAGCTTGTAGGATTCTATTTCCATTTGCTCATGCACCTCTTCCCTGGTTCTCACAGTCTTTCCACCCCCACTTCTGCAATAGTCCCTGAGCCCTGGGTGGGTGAAGCTTCACATAGGAGTCCTGACCAAGGACCCACACTTTGCAGACTCCTAATCTCCATGCTTTGGCCACTTGTGTCCTTTTGTGTTCTTGGCACTCAGTTGAATGAAGGAGCTTTGTTAGTGAGAGTTGAGAGATTCATTAGTGTCCTCTTTATCTCTTGTTCTATGTTGCATGAGCCCTAGGTGTAGAGGTTGCATTGTAGATGTGCCACTTGGGCTTGGGCCATTCACAGACAATATCTGTGTATGACCAGTTGTGATACACTGTAATAGTCTCCATCTGGTGCAAAGAAGCTTCTTTGATGAGTGGTGATTGGGATACTTGATTGTAGATATAAAGACACATATTTTACACTTAGTAAGAAATTACGTATATTGAACCATCCCTGCATCTCTTATAAAGCTGACTTGATTGTGGTAAGACCTTTTTGATGTGTGCCTGTATGCAGTTTGCAAGTATTTTGTTGAGAATTTTTGCATCCCTATTCATTAAGGATATGAGTCTATAGTTTTCTTTACCGGTTGTATCTTTACGTAGTTTGGTTATCATAGTAATGCTAATATGAAGGAATTTGGGGGTCCTCCCTCTGTTTCTATCTTTTTGAATAATTTAAGTAATACTGGTTGTAGATCTTTAAATATCTGTTAGAATTCTGCTATAAATCCATCTGGGCCTGGGCTTTTTTTAGTTGGAAGTTTTCCTATTTCTATTTCAATTTCTTTATATGTTATAGGTCTGTTTAAGTTGTTACTCTCTTCTTAGTTAATCTCTTCAGAATTCTCTCTTTGTTCTGAACATTTAGTGTTTTTACTATGATAGGGCATGGGGACTTTCTTTTCTGGTCCTATCAATCTGGTGTTCTGTGTGGCTCTTGTACTTGTATGTACATGTCTTTTCTTAATTTGGGTAAATTTTCTTCTACAATCCCATTGAAGATCTTATCAATACCATTATCCTGAGATTCTTCTCCTTCTTCTGTGCCTATGATGCATAAATTTGGTTATTGTTTCACTTCCTTCTTCATTTCAGCCTGAATTTTCTTCAATATTTCTCTCTTTTGTGAATTCAGTCAGAAGTTTAGCCCTGTCTTCTTTTAGTTCTTTGATTTGCTTGTTTTTGTGTTCTTTAAATTCATTGAATTCTTTGATCATGTTTATGATTGTTCTTTTAAATTATGTATCCTGGGTTATCTCTAGGGGGTTCTCCTTGTCAAACTCTTCTATAGGACTGGTGGTGTTTGGTGGGGAGATATTATTTGGATTTTTCATATTATTATTTTTCATTGTGATTTTGGCATGTGGATTTCTTTTGTTGTTTGTGATTCAGATGTGAAACTCCAGCCTTCCTTTGTTGAGTTGAAGTCTGATTCTGTTTGTGTACTTGATGTGCCCTGATTGTTTCTTGTTGGGTATGAGAAGCTGGCTGGTCTGGGCTTCAGCTTCCCTCTTTTGATTTTATATTGGAGGCACTGGATGGTTTTAGTCCAGCTACTTGGGAATTTCATGCAGAGACCCAAGTCATCCCCAATTAGATGCTCTCAGTCTTCCTCCTAAGGTGTGGGCCCCCACTAGTCAGCAGCACAGCCCAATTTGGGAAGCTTCCTAGCTGGAAGCTAGATTTAGATTTTTCTCAGACAGTCTGCAAAGGTCTGGGTCCTTACTAATGGGCAGTAAAAAGCCTAGTTTTCAGCAGTTGGAGGGGCTTCAGATGGTCCCAGTGTAGGAGGATGGTCATGGTGGGATTTGGGGAGCTCACAGCAAAGGGGAGCTAAAACCATAGTCCAGAGATCTGGGCTGCCAAGAAAAAAAGCAGGTTTGTGCCCAAGACTAGAAGGAGAACAGGATGTAAGGTTCGGGAAACCAGAGTTGCTCCAGCTGTAGGGAAGACAAGACACAGTGGGCGGGGCCAGATTTACCAGGACAGAAGGCAAGATACAGTGGGCGGGGCCAGATTTACCAGGACAGAAGGCAAGATACAGTGGGCAGGGCCAGATTTACCAGGACAGAAGGCAAGATACAGTGGGCGGGGCCAGATTTACGAGGACAGAAGGCAAGACACAGTGGGCGGGGCCAGATTTACGAGGACAGAAGGCTAATCTCAGGAGTCCAAAGGCAAGATGGGTGTGGAGAGCCCATGGAGGTTCTAACCAGCTGGACTGGAAAACTGAGCACAGGGGCTCAGAATGCCATGGGCTGGTCTACACCAGGGGGTAGTCCAGAGATTTGGGCTGCTCACCATGCATTAACATTCTTAATAATGTTTATATTGGGGCTTAGCAGTTAAGAGCACTGGCTGCTCTTCCAGAAGACCTAGGTTTAATCCCAGAACCTACATGGCAGCTAACAATTGTCTATAATTCCAGTTCTAGAGGATCCAGTGCCCTCTTCTGTCCTCCATGGGCATTGTACTACATGGGTGCACTTACATATATGCAGACATCATACACGTAGAATAAAAATAAATAAATAACATTTAAAAAGTAATGCTCATATTACCAATTCTATAGCAACAGTGCTTACTATTTATCTGTTTTCCTGGGAGTGTGCCCTAAGTTTCTTTGGAATCTGGCATTCCTAAGTGATCAGATTTCTTTCTACAGAGTTATCTAGATTTCTTCAGAATGTTGTAGTGGAGGACTCTAACCTACTCTTAGGGGCACACTTTAAATCGGCATGAATCCAGTGATCTTTGACAGACGATGCTCAGCCTGTCTTGGCATATAGGGCCAACTCCTGTTTAGCACAGTTGCCAGATTCACTAACAGATATATTTTTTACCTTAAAACCAGATGTTTCATGACATCAGTTAGTGGAATTTGATTTTTTTTTTTTTTTTTTAGCATCTAATCCTGGTAAAAGAATTCCTGGGCTGGCAAAATGTCTCAGCAGATAAATTTGCCTTCCAGAGAGCCTGAAGTCCTGAGTTGAATCGCCAGGATCCACATGGTAGAAGGAGAGGACTGATTCCCACAAGTTGTCTTGTCATTTCCACATGTGCATGCACACACACAGACACACACACACACACACACAGAGGCACAAATTCCCCATAATGCTTTGGGAGGGTTAGTTAATTCATGCTTGGAGTCAGTGAGAAATGACTGTTCAGTACAAGTCAGATTTCCAAACAGCATTATTAACAATTAAAGAATATAAGTCCAGGTGTGGTGGTGCATGCCTTTAATCTCAGCACTTGGGAGGCACAGGCAGACAATCTCTGAGAGTTCAAGGCCAGCCTGTTCTACATAATGAGTTCCAGGTCAACCAGGTCTACACAGTGAGACCTTGTCTCAAAGTAAACAAACAAACAAACAAACAAACAAACAAAGTATGTAATTAACATATGAAGCAAAAATAAATATTGAAAGCTCATGAAGCCTTAACTATTGTGCTGTAGTTTTGCATTGTCTACTTAATTAAGATTAATTTTTTTCCACAGTATTCCCATGGTAGAAATAGTATACAAAGGTGTGCTCTGTTAATTGATTCCCAACTTTGTGTCCTGGGATCCTGTGTTGGCTGCTTGAAATTGGCCTTTGTAAAATGATTAGCACTAGAACTCAGCAACTCAGTAAGGCATCAGGGACTCCCTCCCTGCCTCCCAACCTCTTATCCCTCCACCCCCAGCATCCTGGGTGTTTAACATTTGCCAAGAAAAATGGTCAATAATTTACCTATTCTCAGCCTGCAGGGCTTGAGGGTTGGGTGAGAGGCTGATGGGCCCTTTCTCAGATTGCAAAAGCTTGATTAAAGCCAGTGGGTCTCTCTCTCTGACCCAGGATTTTGACTTGCAGTTGTTTTTTTTTTTTAATTTTATTTATTTCTGTATGTGTATGAATGTACTGTCTGCATGTAGGTTTGTGCACCCATGTGCAATGCCGCGGAGGTCAGAAGAGGGTCTTGGATTCCCCTGGAACTGGAGTTCTCCTGGAATTGGAGTTACAGATGGTTCTCAGCCGCCATGTGGGTGCTGGTGATCGAACCTGGGTTCTCTGCAAGAGCAGTCGGTGCTCTTAACCGCTAGGCTATCTCTCTAGCCCAACTTGCAGTTGTTTTAAGGATGCTGCTACCACAGAGGAGAAGCTGAGAGTGCATCCCTGGAAGAAAGCACAAGCACTGAGGAGTGGACGTTAGACAGGCCCTTTGATCCAGCTGACCTGACTTTTCCTCCCTCTGAGTCAGGGATGCTATACTTCCTGTTACGTGCCACTGGAGCACAAAAAAAACATTACCATCTACAAACCAATGGGGCATAGCCTTGCTCTTATAAAAGAATTTACAAAGCAGGCAGCAGGCAGGATTTCCCTTTAAGGTATTTGTTTCCCCTTTCTTGCTGTAGTGGATTTGGCTTGGGCTTTCTATCCCTTGTAACTGAAAAACCTGTATTGATTAAGGGCCTTAGGTTATGAATAATGGTATTGTTCATAGGAAAAATGACTTAAAATCAAAATAGCCCTAATTTAAATTCTTAGGAGAGCCCAATGGTTGTAGTTTGGCGACCTGTCTGGGGGAGGGGACTTACCTACTCTCTAAGGCCACCTGCAGACAGGCGGGGTTGTTCCTCTGGGAAAGATGAGGGGCACGGGCTCTGAATGCTGGATCATCTCCATGAATTCAGGGAGCATCCCCACACCCTCCTCTCTATACACACAGCTTACCACAGAGCTGGGTGCCAAACAAAGCCAGCAATGGATAGAAGACCTGTGTCCCTGTCACGCTGCTTAACACTGCCTCCTGTTTTGTCTTGAACTTGTTCCAAAGTATTGCTACACCTTCATTCTTTATAAACAAAAAGATAATGAGGAGCTGGTGATTTAAGGTGTTTTGAGTGCCAAGTTTTGGCAGCCCCTTCCTTATATCCATCATCCTGCCTGCTCATCTTTAGATTAATAAACCTGTGCCCTGTACTTCACCTTTTCTTCGTAATCACTAGACTTGCAACCACCCCCATGGTACTTGCTTTCTGTGAGTATTCATTCCCTCATCCTGGATCAGCCCTCCCTTCCAAAGTAGTGTGGGGTTTAGAATTGCAGATGCTGCCTGTTTAAACTAGTTCAGAGTGGGGACTTTGGATCCCAGGATTCCATCTTTGTTTAGCTTTTCTTTTCTTTGTGCAACATTGAACAGATTCTTTAAACTCTTGAAATCTTTGTTTCCTCATCTGTAAAATGGGAATATTTCTAGATTCCTCTTCATAGGAATGCTACGTGGATTAAATGAGATGCTACATATAGCATGTTTAGCATACAGCCTGTCATATAGTTCCCTGTAGCTGTTTATTATTATTGCTTGCAGTGGTTTATTTGGTTTCAGGAAATGCACTCCTGATAGGAAATTTCTTGATTTTTTAAACTGTTCTGATGGAATTAAGAAAAATGACTCTGATTTATCATTTAGAAAAATTGAGGGGGCTAGAGAGCTGGCTCATGGTTAAGAGCACCAGCTTCTCTTGAAAATGTCCTGGGTTTGGT
This sequence comes from Rhizomys pruinosus, assembly GCA_009823505.1. Taxonomy (NCBI): domain Eukaryota; kingdom Metazoa; phylum Chordata; class Mammalia; order Rodentia; family Spalacidae; genus Rhizomys; species Rhizomys pruinosus. Next base: position 638,017 of record VZQC01014607.1, on the reverse strand, counting down.
TCCCAGTACCCACATGGTGGCTAACAACAGTCTATAACTCCAGTTCTGGGGAATCTGACACCCTCCTCTTCCCTCCATAGGCATTGTACAACATGGGTGCACATATATATATATATATATATATATATATATATATATATATATGTAGGCAATATATTCTTATGTATAAAGTAATATACATAATAAATAAGATATTTTATGGTTTTTTTTTTGGTCTTTTCAAGACAGGGTCCCCCTGTAGCCCTAGCTGTCCTGGAATTCGAGGCTGGCCTTGAACTCACAAAGATCCACCTGCCTCTGCCTCCCAAGTGCTAGGATTAAAGGTGTGCAGCACCACACCTGGCTATAAATAAGATATTTTAATTCTTTTTTTTTTAATTTTTTTTTTATTATTTATTTTTGTATGTGTATGAATGTATTGTCTGCATGCAGGTCTGTGCACCCGTGTCGTGCAATGCCGCGGAGGTCAGAAGAGGGTCTCGGATTCCCCTGGAACTGGAGTTCTCCTGTAATTGGAGTTACAGACGGTTCTTAGCCGCCATGTGGGTGCTGGGGATCGAACCCGGGTCCTCTGCAAGAGCGTCAGCGCTCTTAACCTCTAGGCTATCTCTCCAGCCCCTAAATAAGATATTTTAAAAGTAAGTCTTTGGTTTTTGATGCTTATAGCTGCTTTTAGCTATTTTTCTAAAATATAAAACTAGCAAATGCTGATTTTAAAAAATTTAAATTTCTAACCATTATAGTGTTAGGATATTTTCAGGTATAGTAATAGACTTATAGAAAAATGGACATTTATTAGCCTATGTAATTGCAAAGATATCTAAGCTTAATATAGAAGTCAGAAATGTCTCCAAAATTTGTTTCCTTCTTCAGTGTATGTTCTGCCTTCCCTTGAGACCATTTCACAGTAAACTATCACACACAAGATGATTGTCAGCAGACACAGGGGTGGCTTCTTCCTCTTTGTCCTATAGGAAAAGCAAAGAGTCTCTCCCTGTGGCTTTCTCAGAGAAGTAAGAACATGTCCCAGAAGTCTCAAACAAATATTTTCCCAAACCCTGCTCGCCCACATTAAATCAGGAACCAAGTCCTGAAAACAAACAAAATTGCACCCACAGAACTGGCCATCACAATATGCTTGCACTAATCTGCACCCGTCTCTGAGGCTGGCTGCTTGCACTAATCTGCACCCGTCTCTGAGGCTGGCTGCTTGCACTAATCTGCACCCGTCTCTGAGGCTGGCTGCTTGCACTAATCTCCACCCGTCTCTGAGGCTGGCTGACTTGGCTCACATGTTGCTCCAGGGTGTAGGAGAGGCACACTCAAGGGGAATTCTGTGACTAGGGGGTGACCGCAGAGCATCAGCTTGGCCTGCCACCTCTATTTTAATCCTCTCAGTGTTCATAAGTCCTTGTGTTTGCTCATTCAGCATGACACAACAAAGTACCATGAACTGGGGGAGGGAGCATTTTAAACAAAGAAATTTACTTTCTCACAGTGCTGGAGTTTACAAGCTTGAGACCAAGGGTTGGCAGGGTTGATTTCTTCTGAGGCCCCCTTCCTTGGCTTGGGGATGTCTGTCTGTTCTTTATAGTCTGTGCCTGTCTGTCACCATCTCTTCTTATAATCACACCTGTCACACTGGGGTAGGACCCACCTAGATGACCTCATTTATCTTAATTGCTTCTTTAAAGGCTTTTATTTCTTTCCCAAAGCCAGTTTCATTCTGAGAAACTGGAGCTTGGAGACTTAACTGGGGAATTTTGAAGGGATAAAGTTGGAATAAACAGCCCACCTGCAAGCCAATTCCTCAGAACAACACTTTTAATGCTTTGGTACTTAGCTATATAGTTCATAATTGTTCCCAAATGGTTTTTGAAATGAACTTACACTGATTTTTGCCTCAGAGATTAAGGAATTACTGAAATTCTTTCAACAGTCAGTAAATATTCACTATATCTGGCAATTTGACCCTAGGAAAGTTGCAAAGCAGATATTTTCAGTAACTTGGGGAATCTGTCTTCTTTTTAAGCATGTCACTACGATTTCTATACCAATATACCTAGTATTTCTCAGGGAACTCTGAAAATGAATTCACAGTAAACATGATACCAGAAAATTGAATAGTTTAACTTTTTGTTTGGGACAAACTGGGGCTGAATGGATTTCATCTGTCTGCCATCAAACTTTGATAATACTGTTCTTGATTTCTTTGAAGAATTCCTTCTCTACTTCATGTGATTTTTTTTTTAAATATTTGACAATTAAAACATTGCCCACTCAACCTACCTCTGGCTTCATCATAGATTGAGCCTGTGACTCAAACTAAGCATTCTTGGACATAGTGACAAGTTAAAGGCACACAGCTGGGGTCAGACCTAGCCCTGAACCTGGAAGCTGGAGCCTTCCTCTCACAGGTCAAATTGTGCTCCCTCCACACCAAAGAGATTTGTCGAAGTTCTAACTCCCGGTGCTTATGAATATGATCTTATTTGGAAACAGATTCTCTCTGGATGTAATCAAATGAAAGGTTGTACTTGGCCAGTGCTATGGCTTGAATACAGACAATACTCCTCTAAAGCCGTCTGCTGAAGGAGTGGGCCTAGTGGAAGCTTGTAATGGACATTACATTGGTAAGCTGTCATATGCTGTCTAAACTTATTGAAAGTAGACTCTGGGAACAAGAAGACCCTCCCTTGTCTCCTCCAAAATTCCCTGTCCTGGGGCAGGGTAACCCCCTAACTCTGTAACCAGAGAAAGGACTAGAGGTCAAGGAGAACCTGAGCCAACACTCTCTCAATCAGGAACTCCAGCTGACTGCCTTAGCTTCAGACCGTATAAGACCTAGGTCCTTAGGTCATTGTAGGTGTAACCTCAAAAGGCATATGAGGCTCTGCTCTCCTCTTTTGGCCTTTTCTCTGTTTCCTAGCTCATGATCTAAGCAGTTTGCTCTGTCATGCGCTTCTACCACGGTGTGTCGTCACCACAAGAGGCCTAAAAACATGAAGGTGTCCCTGCTTCGACTGGAGCCACCACAGTTACGAGCCAAAATAAGCCTTTCTTCTTTGTAAGTTAATAGTTTCGGGTGTTTCATTATAATGACATGAAGCTAACTCATAAATTTAGGGTGGGCCCTATTCTTATATGACTCATGACCTTCAAGGATGAGAAGAAGAGACACAGAGACACATGAGGAAAATACTATGTGAGGATGGAGACAGACTGCTGTGTGGAGCCAAGGGCTGCAGAGTAGCAAAGGTTGCTGGAAACATCAAAAGCCAAGAGAAAGACATGGACAGATTATCCCCCAGAGACTTACAGAAAATGTCTCTATGGACAACTTGGTTTCAGCCATTGCTAGAATTACGAGGGACTAAATTTTTATTTCTTAAAGCCGTCTAGTTTATGATTGTTTTAGAAGTACCAGGACACTAATATGCCTCCCATTCTTTTACTAAAATTATAGAACCTTCAGGTTCTGTGTGACTACCATCCCCAGACTAAGGAGAAAGAAAAAACCAAAACAAAGAGATGAAATGAGATGGGGGTTGGGCCAGTATAGCACAAGTTCTAGAATCATTGAACCTAAGTCCCAATCTACTACCCTGCATCCCACAATAATTCCTGATTGTGATCCTGCCTCTGAACTTTCTAGCCCAGTTCCAAGGGCATTGGGGTTATTCTTCTCCCCAGATATTAGTCCCTTCTGTCTGATTATCATTCTGGACTGGAGTTAGCAGTGGGTAAAATATTTTTGTGGACATATCTACTCAGTACTCTTGGGTATATACCTAATAGTTAATAACTGACTACTGGAACTTTATAGTCAACTCAAGTCTAGATCTCCTCTGTGGGGTCTTACACACATGATCACTTTCTGTGTGTAATATGGGAAGAATCAACTTATTTTCCTGGTGTTACAAAGCAGTAGTTCCTGTTTTGGCTGACACTATTTTGACCTGAATTTATGTCATTTGCAATTAAAAGAATCTTGGCTTATTCAGTAGTATTAGCTACAAATTTTTAGTATTTGGAGAATGTCTCCCAAAATTTATTAAGAGTAAAATTTTAAAAGTAGATAGTATTAAGTATTGACTAAGCTGTGGAACAGCAGAAAGTCTTGTACACTGTTAGTGGTAATAAAAATAGTACAGCTTCTTTGAGAAACTACTCAGTTGTCACTGTAAAGTGAGTCAATTATTTACTATTATGTATATACCAAAGAGTGCAGAGTAGATATTTCCACAGAAAAATTTAAGCAAAAGAAATTTATTGAATTACCCCAAATGCCCCAGCTACAAGGTAAGTTGTTGTATATTAATAATTGTATTTAAAAAAAGCTAGGCATGGTGGCACATGCCTTTAATCCTAGCACTTGGGAGGCAGAGGCAAGCAGATCTTTGTGAGTTCAAGGCCAGTCTGGTCTACAGAGTGAGTTCCAGGATATCTGGGGCTACAGGGAGACCCTGTCTTAAAAAGACAAAAAAATTGTATTTTTATGTGTTATTTTTATTTTATGTATATGAGCATATTGTCTACATATGTGTTAGTGCACTCATGTCATGCAATACCCACAGAGGTCAGAAGAAGGCATCAGATCCCTTGGAACTGGAGTTATAGACACTTGTGAGCTGCCATGAGGGTGCTGGGAATTGAACCCAGGTCCTCTGCAGGAGCAGTCAGTGCTCTTAACTGCTGAACCACCTCTCTAGTTCAAATTGTATTTTTTATAATGGAAGTCTAGATAGTCCATAGAAAAAATTATTGAAATATTTAAGACTAAAAATGAATCTGATACTGTGTTGGATTAAAAAAACCATATACAAAAAGTATATATTGTATAATTCTATTTAGATGATGTTCAAGAACAGTACAAATGTAAGAATATTTGTATATTCTAAAATTATGGTTGCTTACAAGTGAGAATAGAACTGGACAAGGAAGAAGTATTCTGGATGATCCATATCTCAGTCTAAGGTGGTAAAATCAGCATGTCCACATGTAAAAATCCAAGTTGGACACTGTATCACTGACCTGACTTATTACTGCAACAAAACACCTGAGCAATGCAATCTGAGGAGAACCAGTTTGTTTTAGCTCGCAGTTCGAGAGCACAGTCCATCATGGCAGGAAGTCATGGAGGCAGGGACTTGAGATGGGTGGTGAAATGCCCCACCGTCAGGAAGCAGAGAGTGATGGAGGCTGCTGTCAGCTCACTTTCAGTCCAGGTCCCCAGCCCATGGAATGGTGCTGCCGACAGTTAAGAAGCGTCAGCTAACTTAATCTAGAGAAGTTTCCACAAACATGCCCAGAGGCTAGCTTCCTGGATGATTCTAGACCCTGTGAAGCTGACAATCAACATTAATCATCACAGACACTTACAGTCAGCACACTTTACTTTTATGTGCATTAACATGGAAACAAAAGATTCTAGGGGACATATAAAAATAGACAAAATATTTGTGGGGAAACAAACAATGCTTTCTGAATTTGTAAAACGATATTAAACATCTTTAAAAAAATCACCTGAAAACAAATATTTCCTTTTAGACTTTTAGATACTATAAACATCTAAAAGGTAGATAAGGTATTGGCTTTATTTAGAGAAAAAAATATATATTTGGTCTTTTTGGGATAGGGTTTTGCTGCAGCTACAGCTGGCCTAGAACTCACTTATTTAGACCAAGCTGGCTTCAATCTCACAAAAATTTGCCTTCCTCTGTCTCCCAAGTGCTGGGATTAAAGGCATGTGTTACTATACCTGGCTCTGAGGTAAATTTTCATTCTATTTTCCTCTCTTTTTATTTAATAAAACATTTACATTCTTTTTAATTTTAATGAAATTCTGAGTATAGCTTCCCAATTATTTTATAACATGTTAAACATTTTGTATATTTTTCTGATAGTGAATATTCTTATACATTATTTTCCATCTTAGTATAATACACCAAAATATCCCTTCACCACAAGTTAAACTCAATTTTAAAATTTTTATTTATTATTTTAATTTTTATTTTATATGTATGAATGCACTGCCTGCATGCATATATGTGCATGTCATGCAGTGCCTGAGGAGATGAGAAGAGGGCATCATATCCCTTGGAAGTGGAGTTACAGACAGTTGTGAGCAGCCCTGTGGTGCTGGAACTTGAACCTGAGTCCTCTGCAAGAGCAGCCAGTGTTCTTAACTGCTGAGCCACCATTCCAAGCCCCTGAAACTCAGTTTTTGTGGTTATTAAGATTGTCTTGACATAACTCCCTCTGAGAAAAAAAAAATGTCCACTTAATGCTCTTTTCACATAACCAAATTCTTTTCTTAGAATTCCTGGGAGTCTGGGGGCTGTAGAGATGGCTCAGCAGTTAAGAGCACCAACTGCTCTTACAGAGGACCCGGGTTTGATTCCCTGTACCTACATGGCGGCTAAGAACTGTCTTTAACTCCAGTTCCAGGGGAATCCGATGCCCTCTTCTGACCTCCATGGCATTGCACAACATGGGTGCACCAACCTACATGCAGACAGTACACTCATACACATAAGAAAATTAAAAAAAAAATTCCTGGGAGTCAAATGTGATTTGCAAAAATGTCAACCCAGCCTTCCTCTCTCCTTCTTCCCTCTCTCCTTCCCCTCTCACCCCTTCCTTCATTTTTTCATTTCCTTCAATGTGAACATTTTTTATTACTTTTAATGCATATTCCAAATTATTTGCCATAATTTTCATTAATAGAAACTACCAGCAGCAGTGTGTGGATCTTCAACTTTTCATTATTTAAAATCATAAACATACCTATCTTAGTTACTTTTTTGTTGCTGTGATAAAACAACATGACCAAGGCAACTTATAGAAGGAACAGTTTATTTGGCTTAAGTTCCAGAGGGGTAGAGTCCATCATGGGGACAGAGGCAAGGCGTTGGAGGTGGCCAGAGCAGAAAGCCGGATGACCACATTTTCAGGCAGGCACAGGAAGCAGAGTAAATGGAAATCTGTCAAGCCTCAAAAACTCTCCAAGTCTTCTCCCAGTGACACGCTTCCTTCAGCAAGACCACATGTCCTAAAACCTCCCAGAACAGACCCACCAAATTTGGATAAAATGTCCAAATACTTGGAGCTTACAGGACATTCTTATTCAAATGACTATGTTCCACTCTCTGGCCCCATAGGTTCATGACTATATTGTAATTCAAAGACCATTTAGTCCAACCTTAAAAGTCCCTGTAGTCTTTAACAATCTCAATACTGTCCTAAAAGTCCAGAGTCTAAAGTTTCTTCTGAGATTCAAGGCAATCTCTTAATTGTAAGCCACTGTAAAATCATAAGACAAATTACACATTTCCAACATACAATGGAACCAAATACATATCCCCATTCCAAAAGGGAGGAATGGGGGCATAGTGGGGAGATACTGGACCAAAACAAGACCAAAACCCAGCAGGGCAAACACCAAATCCATGTCCTACAACTGGGACTTCACTTCCAATGGGCTTGGATGGTTCAGCCCTTCCAGCTTTGCTGGGTGGAACATACAACTCTCCCTTGGATTGGTACATCCCCAGTATACATCCTTGGCAGATGTCTAACCATCCTAGCATCTCCAATATTTTGGAATCTCCACTGCCAACTAGGTTTTACCTTTATAGCTCTATGCAATGGCCTTTTAGGGCCTTCTTTATGCAGAGATACCCATGCTGCACACTGCCTGACTTTGGAGGCTTCTCTGAAACTGTAGAGGAACAACAAATGACCCCATCACTGTTGGATCTCACATGCCTCTAAAGCCAGCACCATGTGAATGACACTCCCAAGTTTGGCTGCCAGCCTGGGAAGGGCCCCTTCCCCTTTCATTCATATTACCAGCAGCTTTTGTCCATAGCAGTCTCTGGCTATATAGGAGTCCTATATTAAATCTCACCTACCCATGGCTCAGGGACCATTGCAGAAGGGGAGGGGGGAGTTGTAAGAGCCAGGGTTGGTGCACGACCATAAGGAAACAGAGGCTTTCAGGCCTCTGAGAACTTGCTCATATGAACTTGCAACACTGAGGCTATATGCACAAGACCCATGCTTACTCAGTCAGACAAGGACCCGGCATAGAATTGGGGAAATGGGCAACAGGCTCCAAGCTTAGCTCAGGAACTATTAGCAACTGATTACTGGTAGGTGAAGAAAAGTTGATATTCTTTAAGGGAGTCTAGATAGGCTGACTAGACACCAGTGGATAAACTTGCACCAAGGGACATCTGGGTACAAAATCTTGACTTGATTGCCCTTAGTGAACATGAGAGTGCATGAGATCTGGGGTGGAGGTGGGGGCACATAGGCAGCTGCAGATGGGGGAAGGAGATCTAAACATGACTGAGATATATTATGTGAAATGCACCAGGGTTCAATAAAATATACATTAAAAAGTGTCTTCCAAGTCCAAATTTCATGACTTTTTGAAATTATAATGTAATTAGACATTATACATTGGAAGCAGCAACGGTGACAGAATGCACAAGGTCCATGCTGACGTAATCAGACAAAACCCATCATAGATACAGGGAAAAGGGTAGCAGGCCCCAACCCTAACCAAGGAACTACCGGCAACTGATCATTGTGGGGCGAGGGAGTTTTTTTTTAAAGAATTACTGCTGGGCATGGTGGCGCACGCGTTTAATCCTAGCACTTGGGAGGCAGAGGCAGGTGGATCTTTGTGAGTCCAAGGCCAGCTTGGTCTACAGAGTGAGTTCCAGGACAGCTGGGGCTACAGGGAGACCCTGTCTTGAAAAAAAAAAAAACAACAAAAAATAATAAAAAATAAAAAGATGGATAGAAGAATCAAATAAACAGATGCATGAATTAAGGACAAAATCTTCCCTGATCTTAATAAGACAACATCTAAAGTGAATAAAACAGCCAGTAAATTGGAAGTGGATGTCTGAAATATGGAGGAAAATTTCATGAAAAAGGTTGAAACATTGGAGAGGAACCAAGTAGAAATTCTGAAAATAAAAGGTACGGTCAATCAAACAAATCATAGATAACATTAACAGACAAGACCATGTAGAAGAACAAATTTCAGGGATGGAAGACAAAGTTGAGATAAGAAAACAAACATGGGCTGGAGAGATGGCCTAGTGGTTAAGAGCGCCGACTGTTCTTGCAGAGGACCCCGGTTCGATCCCCAGCACCCACATGGCGGCTGAGAACCGTCTTTAACTCCAGTTCCAGGGAAATCTGACGCCCTCTTCTGACCTCCTCTGCATTGCATGACCCAGCTGCACAAACCTGCATGCAAACACTACATTCATACACATAAAAAATAAATAAATAAAATTAAAAAAAGAAAACAAACATATGTATAAGGGAAACAAATATTAAGATCATGAATGAAATTTCAAGAAGTCTGGGATACATTCAAGAATCCAAACCTGAGAATTCTTGGTATAGAAGAAGCAGCAGAGAGAAAATCCAGTGGAATAGTAGATGGTTTATTTAATGAAATCATAGCAGAAAACTTCCCAAACCTAATAAAAGAAGTAGACATCCAAACACAAGAGGTAGCTAGAACTTCAGACAGAATCAACCAGAGATAAAACTCCCCAGGACACATCCCAGTCAAGATGTCAAAAATACAAAGGCAATAAGCTGTTGTGGTAGTGTGTGCCTTTAATCCCAGCTCTCAGGAGACAGAGGTAGACAGATCTCTGCCTGCTCCACCTAGTGACTTCAGGTGGCCTGGGACTAGGGAGACCCTATGAAAACAAAAATATACAAAGTAAAGAAATCACCTTAAAAGCAGCATGAGAAAGAAAGTGACTTACATACAAAGGCAGAAATATGAAAATCACTCCAGACTTTTCATCAGCAAAAAGATCATGCAATGATCATGCAGGCTCTGGAAGTGAGCAACCAGGAATGATACACCCTACAAAGGCATCTTTTAAAATTGACGGAAAAAAAATCAGTATATTTTATTACAAACATGCATTAAGGCAAATCATGACAATCAAGCCAGCGCTGCAGAAAAACCTTAAGGGAATATTTTGTAGAGAGGAAGACGGAAGCTAGCCTCCTTCACATGAGCACGTGAGAGTCTACACCCATGAGAACAGATAAACAAACTCGGCCTATAGATTTTGCCAGCAGGGAAAAACTGACTTCTATCTCTGGACATGAAAACTTGATACTTGAGAAAAGAAATCACCTGTCCAGATATTGTCACCAACCATCTTAACTCCCATCAATTCTCCTAAGGCTCACTCGTCTTTCCTAAAATTTATCTGCTTGTTCTCACTGGTCTCATTTTGCTAACGTGCTTTCTAACCATTTCCTTGAGTCACATTTTCTTTGAACTTCTACACATTTGAATGACAATCTTTCCCATTTCTGTGTGTGTATTTACGTGTGTGTGCGTGTGCATGTAGAGGCCAGAGGACGATCTCTGCTTTGTTCCTCAGGAGCCATCAGTCTTGTTTATTGTGACAGGATTTTTCATTGGCCTGAGGTTTACCGAATTGGCTAACCCACCTGGCTGGCGAGCCCCAGGGGTACAGCTCTCTCTGTTTCCCTAGTGTTGAGATTACATGTTACAGATTTCAGATTACAGTGCCACAGTACTCAGCTGTTCTACAGGGGACCTGAGGATTGAACGCACATTCTCATGCTTGCTTAAGAGGCACTTGACTGACTGAGCTAGCTCCCTAGCCCACCAATGTGTCTTTTGTAGATTTAATTTGTAGTCCTGTGGTTACTGAACCTAAAGAGGTAGAGGAAAACATTTTCTTCTCCCTGAAGTAAATGAATCAGTCTGCCCCACAGATTATGAAATTGACAGCTATCTGTGTTGTAATAATTCTTCTTTTTCCAATGGACCCAGCTAAGGCTCACAGAATTAGAAACTGACTAAGTAAACATAGAATGAAGTACCTTTCCCACCCATTTTGGCTTGTCTTAGATTTTCACATCACCTTTGTACTTCCTCTTCCACTGGCCCCTGGAGAAGTCTGCCCTAACGAAATAACATGGCTTTATTTTCATTAATCCTTAGCAGGCAAGATTTAACAAACACTTACCCTGACATTTAATTGGGTCCTTAAGAATGGTTTAGATTCTTTAAATAGTTATGACCTTTCCAGGGGATATTTTAACCATTGTTTCAAGAGCTTAGCCATTTTGGAATAATCTAAAGGAGCACCAGTCCCAAGCCACCTGTGTGTGTATGTGTGTTGGCGAACAAGAAGAACATGTTTAGGACACTGCAGCGATACAGTCAAGTGAAGAAAATGGGATCTTCTTGAGCTGAAACCAACCCAAGTGCCCCTCAACTGACGAGTGGATAGAGAAAATGTGGTACATCTACACAATGGAGTTCTATGCAGTGGTAAAGAAAGATGATATCATGAAATCTGCAGGTAAAAATGTGAATCTCTAAATATGCTTTGGAATTAACCTATAGTTTATTTTCAGATTTTGTAATTTTGATTTATGTGTGGAGTGTATGTATGCATACTTTGGAACGATAAAATCAAATGAGAACAAAAAAAGAGAGAGAAAAACCTATTCAAAGAACTGACCAAAACATGCCATGCTAGGGGAAGCACATCACTGGGGTAGGTTTTGAGAGTGCTAATGCCTTGCTGAATTGCCAGTCTTTCTCTGCTTTCCATCGGCGTGATCACTCAGTTTCTCTTCTTGCCACTTCTGTAGCTGTGCCTCCCAGCTATGTTCCCTCTAGAACCAAAAGCCAAATAAACTTAGATAAGTTGTCTTGGTTGCGTTTTATCACAGCAACATAAAAGTAACTCATATCGTGGAGCTGGAGAGATGGCTCAGCGGCTAAGAGCTCTGACTGCTCTTGCAGAGGACCCAGGTTCGATTTCCAGCACCCACATGGTGGCTAGGAACCGTCTTTAACTCCAGTTCCAGGGGAGTCCGACACCCTCTTCTGACCTCCAAGGCATTGCATGACACAGGTGCACAAACCTGCATTCAGACAGTACATTCATACACATAAAAAAATAAATAAAAATTTTAAAAAAGTAACTCATACAGGATACTAAGTATTGTGACCTTTTTGCATGTCCCAAACTTTGGGATAGATACTTTTTTTATTAATTTTATTTATTTCTGTATGTGTATGAATGTACTACCTGCATGCAAGTTTGTGCACCCGTGTCGTGCAAAGCCGCGGAGGTCAGAAGAGGGTGTCAGATTCCCCTGGAACTGGAGTTCTCTTGGAATTGGAGTTTCAGACGGTTCTCGGCTGCCATGTGGGTGCTGGGGATCGAACCCGGGTCCTCTGTAAGAGCGGTCGGCGCTCTTAACCGCTAGGCCATCTCTCCAGCCCCGGGATAGATACTTTGAAGTTGTATCAAGTTGTCCAACTTCCTTTTCCAGGACATTGGGAAAGGGTAATGTTAGTTGTCTGTGATGGGAGAAAAATAAGAAATATTAATTACTGACAAACTATGGAAATGTCTAGTTTACAAGGAAGCAACCATAGTTCAAAGATAATGAATAGCTCACAGAATACACAAGGGTGGGTTATAGTTTTCCATGAACACAACATTTTCGTATGTAATTGCTCCCATTTTGATCAAAGGCAATCAAAGTATGATTACTCTTTCTTACAGAGAAAGTCTGGCCTCATTAAATTTGGCCTGAATATGTGCATAAGCATAGCAAAAATGTTAATTGGCCACATAAGTCTTTTAAAATTTGCTTTACTGGAACTTTTACAAGGAACCTTGTTATCAGAAGTAATTTGTGCCTGTAGATTTGGGTAAATTCCTCTTTTATCAATGTATTATTTACTGTTCTTGCTGCTTTGACAAAATACATAACAAAAGGAACTTAAGGATGGAAGGGTTTACTGTGGCTACAGCTTTAAGGGAGTCCATGGCAGGAGAAACATGGCAGCAGTAGTTTAAGGAATATAAATATAAGGACACCTGGCCATAGTCAGTGAGCAGACAGCCATAAACACCCCTGCTCAGCTCACTTGCTTTATTTAGTCTAGGATCAAGTAAGACCCAGCACATGGACTTTTATCACCCACATTTAGGATGAGCCTTCACACCTCAGTTAATCTGATGGAGAAGCTCCTTTACAGACTTGCCAAGAGGTTTGTTTCCATGGTGACCCTAATCTTATCAAATTGATAAGCAAAATTAACTATCACCATTGAAGTCCTGTAAATATTTGAAACATAGAGCCAGGTTTGGTAGAACACATATGTATTTCTACAACTTGGTGGCTAAGGTGGCAAGGTTCTAAGCTTGAGACCAGCCTGTGCTACACAAATAAAAACCAAAACTGTATATGCGCAGCCAGGCATAGTGGCATTGTTCTTTAATCCCAGCACTCAGGAGGTAAGAGCAATCAAATCTCTGTGAGTTCAAATCAGGCTGACCTGGTCTACATAGTGATTTCCAGATCAGCCAGGGCAATACAGTGACCAAAACCAAAACCAAACAATGAAGAAAAAAAATACACACACACATATACATGCATACATATATATGGGATATATACATGATATATGCATTAAGATACATATCATATACTAAGTCTCTTGAGATTACCAGAAACTGACCTTTTAAAAGTATAAAAAATTTTAATTAATTTTTTTTTTTTTTTTTGTATTTTTGAGACAGGGTCTCCCTTTAGTCCCAGCTGGCCTGGAGCTCACTCTGTAGACCAGGCTAGCCTTGAACTCACAGAGATCGTCCTGCCTCTGCCTCCTGAGTTGGTGAGATTAAAGGTGTGTGCCACCTTGCCCAGAACTAAATATGGCTCTTAGCTGCCATGTGGATGCTGAGAATCAAACCCAGGTCCTCTGCAAGAGCAGTCAGTGCTCTTAACCACTGAGACATCTCTCCAGCCCCTTAATTATTTGGTTATTTCATATATATATATATATACATATATATATATATTTATTTATGATACTCACTTTTACTCCTCCTAGGTCGACACCCACCTTTCCACACCCTCCCAACTTTATGTCCTTTTAACTTTTATTTGTTATCTTTTATGGGTATGAGTGTATTACCTGCATGTGTGTAAAGGGCACCTCTGTCATTCGGTGCCTGCAGAGGTGAGAAAGAAGTGTCTGATTCCCCTGGAAATGGAGTTATGGATAGTTGTTAGCTGCCAGGTAGGTGCTGGGGATCCAACCTGGGTCCACTTCAAGAGCAGTGCTCTTAACTGCTGAGCCATCTCTCTAATCCCTATATCATTTTTTTAAGCTGTAATTTTATTTATTTATTTTTAATAATTTTTCTTTTTTATTATTTTTAAGGGATTCACAATATAAGTGCACAGTTGTTTTCAGATCACATTAACGTTGCTCAGTTTGCCATACAATTAGGTAATTGGTGCTAGCATCCACGGATGAGGGATACCATTCATCTTTGTTTTTTTGGGACTGTGTTACTTCACTCAGCATGATATCTTCTAGCTCCATCCATTTACCTGCAAAGTTCATGATGTCATCTTTCTTTACCGCTGCATAGAACTCCATTGTGTAGATATACCACATTTTCTCTATCCACTCATCAGTTGAGGGGCACTTGGGTTGGTTCCAGCTCCTTGCTATTGTGAAGAGAGCGGCAATAAACATGGCTGTGCATGTATTTCTGCGGTAAGATGAGTCTTGTGGGTACATACCCGGGAGAGGTATGGCTCCTATATCGCTTTTTTAAAAGTTTTATTTGAAAAATAGAAAATTTATAACAAAATAAAAGGTAGTTATCAAGAACAATAATGGCATTATCTGAATCAGCATATCCAACAAATCAGTGTCAAGTCACTTTTTTTTTTTAATAGTTCACCAATTCCAGTTGGTGCTGTTCATAGGCATGAAACCGTCCACTAGAGCATGGTCAACCCACCCGGGCACACACCCTTAAAGAAAACTGACTCTCTTCCCCATAAGCCATCACTTGTCAACAGAAATGACCTTCATCTCTGAATCTTGAAGCCCAAGAGCCCTATAATCCAGCTACCAAAGTAGTTTTTCAAGAAAACTTTATAAGCATTGGCTCCATAAAGACAAACTTAATTCTATAAAATTGTCTGATTATATTTGGCTGTCTATACACCATTCTCAAATATGATAAACCACTCAAAGCTTTACTTATATAACCAATATTTCCAAATATACCCTATTACAGGAGAATAAATTCTTGTGGAACTTGTACAAATAACTATATTGCTGCGAAAATATGAAAACTATATAAAAGTCTCTCGATCCTGGAAGCACAGAACAAGGAGAAAACCATGAATCTGTCATTTTTGTTGGCACAAAGTTGCTGTAACAGACAGTTTAAACAAAAAGGGAAGAGAGTTCATTGTATCTACAAAGTATAACATTAAAAAACAATGTCCTGAACAAAGGCCATAAAAATGATAACCATTCTTCATCCGTTCATTCAAGCCCATGGAGTTCATTCTTGTTGGCTTCCTCTTGGATTAGTTTCATGGATCAATCTGCTCTGGAAATTCTCCCTCAGAGGGCTGACTCATTCTTAAAGTTATTTAGGCAATGACTTCAGAAGTCAGTCTATGTCATAGTTCCATGGTGGTTTCAGAGACAGTCCCTTGTGCAGAAGGTGAATCACTCTGGCCTGTGACTGACTGCAATCAGTGCAGAACAGTAATGACTACTGATGACAAGAGGTATAAAAGGCCGTGGTCAGAGATCTGATAGGAGATCATCATAATGTGATGGAGAAAGGAGTTTGGTCCTTTCTGTGACACATGATACTTAAAGATACTGAATGAAATTATGACTGAACGTTATACAGAGCAAATCCCAGGGCAACAAGACATTGACAGCTTTCTAGGAACCTTACATAATTTTTGAAAAATATGTAATAGCATATACCAAGATATATATAGCACAGAGGGGCTGAGCATCTCTTCCTGTTTGGTACACTTATTATACAATATCAAGTATCAAATCTTTTGGCAAAGCGAGAGGACAAATTCTTGGGGATTTTCTAGGAGCCCTCTTGATCTCGAAGTCAGTTCAGAGTCCAGAGGACTTCATTTAGAATTTGAATTCTTAAATTAATTTATTTTTATTTTATGTGTATGAGCATTTTGCCAGCATGTATGTAGTGAACATGTGTTGTACAATGCCCTAAGAAGTCAGAAGAGGATGAAGCAGGCATCCACTCCTCCTACATAAGACAGGAGGACTGCTCCCCTCAGGGGTGCCAAAGCCTCATCTCTATACTGACTCCCACCTTTAAATGATTGGAGGGAAGATATTCACCACCTCATCTCTGTTTCATCTATGATCAAAAATATGAGAACTGCTGCACCCAATGGGTGAAGGAAATAGAGGAAAGAGTGCAAAGAGAAAATATAAGCAGATGAGGATGAGGGGCTCCACGACAGGGGAGGCCAGGTGGACAGGGAAAACTGCCACCAGAGGGAGGGGCAGGGAAGGGTCAGTCGCATCGTCTGAGGTCCTCTCCCAGCTTCTGGAGCTACTCACTCTGGGTTTCTACCAACCCCGACTCCTTCATGTGGTAGCAGCACTCCTCTCTCAGGAACAGGCAGGTGCCCCCGTCATCAGCTGTGAGGAGGTCCAGTGCCCTATGATTCTGGAATGCAACCCAGGCTACCAAGGTGATCTGGTGCTGGAGGGAAGCCAAGGACCCAGCCAAGTCCTTGATGGCCCTCTGGAGCTGTTCAGCTGGCCCCTTAGTGACACTGACCCAGTGTGCTAGGGCGCCCATGCCCAGGCCAGACACTACCAGGGAGGAAGCTAACAAGATACCCACCATCCCTGGGAGGAAAACCATGCAGCATGTCCTGCACAAGCCAGGCTCGAAAGGGGGAGAGGAAATCATGGCAAATTCGCCCTGCCCTGCCCATAGCTGTGGGACCAGCATCACCAGAAGGCACAGGGAGGTGGGTGAGGAGGTTGTGGCTGAGGAGGTTGTGGCTGAGAAATTTTTGGATAGGATCCGATTACACCAGAAGAACCCTCCTGGGGTGCCCCCAGATGACTGTTGATGATGATCTAGTGGTGTTGCAGAAGAGGGGTGAGCCTGACCTACAGAAGAACCAAGTGCTCAAAGGGTCCTGGAAAACAGGGACTCCCGTGGTTGGAGGTAGCAGGGTAGTGGCGTGGTGTTAGAGCAGAGGAGGACTTGAAAGGAGCTGGCAGAGGCACCGGCGGGAGAAGGGGTCGACCCAGCGTGGCAAAGAGGAAGCATCTGCTGAAGTTGGATGATCAGCCAAGAAAAGGGCTTGCCTTGTGGGGGCCCATGGTTCGCTTGGGACTGGACAGACTCCTCCTGTGGTTTGATGGTCTTGGTGAGGTTGGCTAAGTTCTGCAGTATTGCTGGGAGAACCCGAACATAGGATCACCAAATATCAACTTCCTCACATGGGTGTGCATATGTGAACCACGGATATACTTTGCCTATTACTTCCATGACCCAGCGATCATCCCAAGGGTCCCTGATATTGTTGAACTTTTGGGAAGGGTTTTTCCTCTAGCGAGCATTTTGTGTGGAGACGTTTGCCCCTGAGAGCAGCAGTGTCACATCAGTGCCCCTTAACCAGTCCAATCTGTGTGAGGTGCAATAGCGCCATGGACAACCCCCAGTTTTCTTCACCCATTGGGTGCAGCAGTTCTCATATTTTTGGTCATAGATAAAACAGAGATGACGTGGTGGTCTCTTCCAAGCATTTGAAGGTGGGAATCAGTACAGAGATGAGGCTTTGACACCCCTGAGGGGAGCAGTCCTCCTGTCCTATGTGGGAGGAGTGGATGTCCATTTCCTCTTTCCATGTTTCCTGAACATAAAAGTGCCAGCAGAAAGCTGGGGAGGGTTTTGGGCTACTTTCCCCCAGAAGACCCAGGAATATTATTACCAGGGAGGCCTTTAGAGAACCGGAGAGTGGTGGGTCCCAGCTGCCGTACATACCACTCATCCAGGATATGTGCCCTCTTGAGTCTGGATAGGTGGTACCAGAACTGGTGTCCCAAAAGTTTGGCCACTGAGGGGGTGGTGAAGACCATGATGTAGGGTCCCGAGGCTCCAAAGACTTGGGAGATAATTGTTTGAGGAGTACCCAGGTCCCCGGAGAGAGAGGGGTGGCGGGTGCATCTGCTGACATGGGGGCAGGAAGGTAGCTGCCAACATATGAGCCTTTATCTACCATCCTCCGTGAAACCAACAACCTGCCCACCTATGCCCCCCTTCTCGCTCCAGGTCCATTTAGCTTATGAGCAATAGAAGGGTATGTGAGAATTTTTTGTATCTGTGTTTGGTTTAAGCCTCCTCAACCGCCTACAAGGACGCTGCGGGTTGTCCAAGTTCTCTTCGAATTAGAAGGCTGGTTCAATTCCTTCCTTTCTTAGTTTACTTGGAGGAGGGACCTTAGGAGAGAGAGGTAGGCTAGGTAGCCTGCCAGCAGGAAGTCAGAGCCAGCAGGTGGCGGTGAAGGAGGAAGGGCCATCCATATAGGAGGAGCTGGTCGGGGCTGAGGCCTGATGGTGAGTGTGGGGCAGCTCAGAGGCCGGTGAGGAGTGAGGGCAACAGGGAGAAGGGAAGGCCAGGGCAGTCTAAGCTCAGTAGAGAGCTTAGTGAATTATTGTTTGATGAAGCCATTGGTCCTTTCTACTTTACCCAAGGACTGTGGGCAGTACAGAATGTTTAAAGCTTCAGAGACAAGCTCAACGACCTTGGAAATCAAAGCTGGACCATTGTCCGTTTGGATGGTTGGTGGCATGCCAAACCTGGGAATGATGTGTTCAAGGAGTGTTTGGGCCACCATGTCTGCTATTTTCCCTGGAGGTGGGGAATGCCTCGATCCACTCTGTAAAGGTATCAACAAGGACTAAGAGATAGCAGAGCTTTTCATAAGTGGGCGTGTGGGTGAAGTCAATGTGCCAGTCTTAGCCAGGTTGGTGTCCTCAGAGCTGGTGCAGGGGTTAGCGTATCTGGAGAGGCCCCTGCGTGTTGGCCCTAGTGCACATCTGGCAGGAAGAGTGGGCCTGTAAAACATGTGTTTGAAGTTTGGTGGGGTCATAGAGGGGCTGTAAAAAGTGGAATAAAGCCTTGGAGCCAATGTGTAAGGTTTGGTGGACGTCAGAAATGATAGAGGTGCCTGAAGCTGGCGAAGGATGAGGTGGTATTTAGGTAAAGCCATCTGTTTTTTGCTTGTGTGGCCCCTTTATTCAGAAGTTTGTCCCTCTCCTCTGGCTGGTAAATTGGCCGGTAGGAGAGTGCTAGAAAAAGAATATTTCTTGTGTATCCAGTGGGACTGGAGGCCAATCTCATGGACACTGAATCGGCCCTGACATTAACCAAGGCCACCAGGTCTGTGGAGGTCTGGTGCAAGAGCTTGGCTATAAGAGGCCCATTGACACTGGGAGTGCCTTTGGTTGTGAGGAAGCCCCTCTCCTTCCAAAGGACAGAATGGGTGTGAGCTATTAAAAAGGCATACTTAGAGTCAGTGTAGATGGTCGACCTTTGACCTTTAGCTATCTGGAGTGCGTGGGTGAAGGTGATCAGTTTGGCCTTCTGTAAAGTGGTACCCACCAGCAGGCAGATCGCCTCAGTAGTCTCTGAGGAAGTGACCACCAGGTAGGCCACTTGGTGGTTTCCTGATCTGTCTATGAGTGAGCTTTCATCTACAAAGAGGGTGGGCTGGGGGTCCTTAAGTGGTTGGTCCAAAAGACTGGGTCAAGGCAAGCAAAGGGCCTTCACTGCCTTTGGGGAGGAGTGGGGGGGTATCAAAGGAGGAGGGACTGGGAGGAGGGTTGTGGGGTTTAAGGCAGGACTGGAGACCAGGGTAATTTGGGGAGTGTCTAGAAACAACAGGTGAAAGACCTGGACCTTTGAGGGCCGGAGAAGGGAAAGAGAGGAGTGACTCAGGAGGTGTGAAAGGTGGAGGGTGGAGTACACGGTGACATGCTGAGACAGGGTGATCTTGAGGGCCTCACGGGTAAGTCCAGCCACCGCCGCCAAGGCCCTCAAGCATGGCTGCCACCCACACATAGTGGGGTCTAATTGTTTGGATGGAAAGGCTACTGCCCTATATGAGGGCCCAAAGGGTTGGGCTAGGACCCCCGTGGCCACTCCCATCCTTTCATTGGTAAAGAGGTGGTAGGAGCAGGTGGAGTTTGGGAGAGCCAGAGCAGGGGCCTCTAGGAGGGCACCCCACAATAGGGAAAAGTGATGGCCGACCATGGCCGGGTGGGCAAGGGGCCCTGTGGGGGGCTCCCTGGCTGTCTGGTACAGGGGTTTGGCCGTGATGGCCAAATTGGAGATCCAGTGATGAAAGAATCCCACCAGACCCCAAAATGAGAGAATCTGGTCTGCCATTGTTGGGGGCTGTAAGTCCTAGAGGGCTTGGACCTGGTCAGAGGTGAGGGTTTTGGACCCTGGGCTGAGTTGAATGCCTAGGTACACAATGGTGGGAGAGCATAGCAGAGCCTTGGACAGGGAGACCCGGTATCCCAGGGACCCAGGAACGTTTAGGAGCAATAAGTTGACCTGTTGGGACAGAGGCAGATAGCAGCTGCAAAGCAGAAAGTCATCCTCGTACTGGAGAAGTGTGCTAGGGCTGAGACCAAAAGAGAAGGGGTCCCAGGACAAGGCCAAAGAAACGAGGACTATCCCAGAAGCCCTGAGGGAGGACCATCCACATGAGTTGCCTTGCCAACCAGTTTTCAAGGTCCTTCCAGGTGAAGGCAAATAGGAAATCCAAGTCCAGGTGTAGGGGGACAGTAAAAAAGGCGTCCTTCAGTGCCGGACGTGGTGGCACATGCCTTTAATCCTAGCACTTGGGAGGCAGAAGTACGTGGATCTCTGTGAGTTCAAGGCCCACCTGGTCTACAGAGTGAGTTTCAGGCCAGCTGGGACTAAAGGGAGACCCTGTCTCAAAATGACAAAAATAAATAAATAAATAAATAAATAAATAAATAAATAAATAAATAAAAGTAAGGCATCTTTCAGATCCAGGATGGTGAAATGGGGGGTGGTAGAAGGAATATTAGAGAGAGGGCATAGGGGTTGGTGACCATGAGGTGTCTCTGGATGACTGCCTCATAAGGTGGAGGTTCTGAACTAAGCGTTAGGCACCAGAGGGTTTATGCACGGGGAGAGTGGGAATGTTGCAAGGGGAATCAACAAGTATTAGAAGTCCCTGAGACATGAGACCAGAAGGGATGGGCTTTCAGAAATAGGAAACTGAGGCCCGGAAAGGAAAGAAGAGGTGTCCTTAAGGTGGATTAGGACGAGCTGGTGGTGTGCAACAACCACTGAGGTAGAGATATCCCAGACCTGGGGGGTCGACCGGATCCAAGAGGGAGGAGACAGGGCGGCCCAGGGTAAGGATTTGCGAGGCAATCAGGGGAGAAGGTGAGTCAGGGGAGGTTAGGGGGTCCAGGGAGAGGGTGGCCCCAAAGCGGCTGAGGAGATCATGACCAAGTAGAGGCACTGGACAGACAGGCATGAGCAGAAAAGAGTGTGAGAAGCATTGCCCCGCCAAGGTGCAGGCAGGGGTAAAGTCCTAGGCAAGAAGGAAAAGTTCTCGTCCACCCTCTTAGCAGAGATTGGAGAGGGGACAGTGGGACCCAAGTGGGAGGTCAGGACAGAGGTTACCTCCCTCCCCCCATATCCACCAGGAAGGTGATCGACTTACCTGCAACCTGGAGCATTACCCTGGGCTCTGTGAGGGTGACGGGACTCTCCACATCTGGGTCCTGTCAGTCCTCCACCAGGCCAAGGAGCTCAAAAGCCAACAAAGTCTGAGATGCCTGGGCTGGTGGGGCTGGGCCTTCGTGGAGCAGCACAGCGGACGAGCCCACACAGGGGCACTCTGACTTGCGGTGGCCAGGCTGCCAGCAGGCAGAGCATGGCTTGGTGGGTGGCCGAGGGTTGGGGCAGCTCCTGGCCCAGTGGCCCTCTTGGCAACATCTGAAATAGGACCCTGGCGTAGTTGGCTTTGGCTGGGCCCTGGCGGGAGGGGGCTGTGTAGACGTCCGTCCCTTGATCCTTCTGCGTTTCCATGGCAGGAGGGGGTCGCATAGACGTCCGTCCCTTGGTGCCTCTGCGGGAACACCATTGGCCTCAGGGCAGCTACCAAGGCTTGGGCCTGGAGTGCAGCCTTTTGCTGTATCCGAGCCTGTTGGGAAGACTTGGCTGCCTCTTCTCAGGCATTAAAGACCTTAAAGGCCATCCTCATCAACTCCTGGATGGGCGTCTGGGGGCCATACTCAGTTTTTTTTAGGTTTTTCTTTTTCTTTTTTTTTATTATCTGGAGATTGAGAAATGAAACAGGTGGACAGTAGTGTAGCTCCCGCTGGGGAAGCTGAGTAGAAGAGAGTATACTGAATCATGGTTTCCTGTAGCTGGGTTAAAAAAAACGGCTGGGAATAACCTTTCGATCCTACTAATGAAGCACAAGCAATTAGATATATAGGTATTTAAACAGCTCTAATAGTTATGGTAGGTTACTTTGGTATAGAAACATATGTTTGGATGGTATGTTAATCCATGAATTACATTTTTTCCTGTTAAATATGACAGGGTCTTACTGTGGCTTATAACATCTCTTAACTTGTAGAGGATGTAAGCTTGTGGCATCAGCCATGGGTTATTCCTCCGAGGAGAGAGCCAATAGCCAATTAGATTTGGGATATACAGGCATATGGCTGCCTCTGCTGCACAGTATTTCCAGGCAGGTGAGGTATAGCTGGTGCTGATGGTGGAGTCTTGTTTGACTCAAGGAGACCCGTATTTGCTTTATTAGTTTAGTGGCCTTTGGTAACACTCTCTGGTGTTCCAGAGGCCATCTGTACACTTGCATGTGTGGTCTCAATACATCTGGACAAACTGTCAGCCCATGAAAGGAAACAGCCAGAATTGACCAGAGTCCAAGACAACAGCTCCAGAGAGAGTGGACTGTTTTGCCTTTCATCCACCTGTGCCCCTTTTCTAAGCCTAGGGAACAATCTGCGGAAGAGGGGGCATGGTAGAATGTAAGGGCTGCGATTGGGGTGAATGGTGAAACTACAGCAATGTAGTCTGGACACTCATTTGATCAACTTGATTGAACATATCACCCCTCACCCCCCGCTGGAAGGTGGGGTTGTGGGGGTTTGGGCACAACAGCCTGCAAATTGGTTTTACATGACGGATGCTTGTACTCATGGATTATCACTTATAGCTAAAAAATGGAAAAAAAAAACTGAAAGATGCAGGACAGATATGGCAGAGTACATGATCTGGGATGGGGTGGGGGTGGGGGGGAAGGGAAAGGGAAATATGCCTGAACTGAATCGGAAAATGATGTATGAAATGCACAAAGCATCAATAAAAAAAAATGTTAAAAAAAATGGCTGGGTTATCATCAGCCCTCTGTGTAATCTTGTGGAGCTTGTCAAAGTTAACAACTTGGCTTGAGACCATCTCCATACCCTGAAGGAGGCAGCAGATCATGAGGTCGTTCCTGTGGCCACTATTTTGTCCCTGCTGACAGTCCCAGTTAGGTTCCTCAGCTGGTACCACCAAAGTACCCACTGGGACTGTACTGGCCACCAAGTGGGTCTGGTCTGCATTCTGCCTGGCAGCTGCCTGAACTCACCCTTGTTTCTCAGGGGTAGGGGTGGAAGCCTGGATGACATAGAGGTCATGCCAGGTCAGATCTTAGGATTGGGAATGATAGTGAAACTCCTTGATATAGGCCGATGGGTTAGCAGAAAAGGAGCCGGACCATTTCTCAGTCTGGGAGAGGTCCTGGAGGGACATGTGCCCAAACAACCCCCTCTGTCCTGGCCACCTCTCGAAGAGGACAGAGGAGAGAAGGGGCCTGACAGGACTGTGTATGAGAAGCTACAGGCAAGGATTTAGGCCAGTGTGGGGATGGAGACCAGGGTGTGGGTTATGGCAGGGAAGAAGAGAGGGGGCAGAGGGGGAAGGGAAGGAGAGAAGGAGGTGGAGGCAGAGAGGGAGGAGGAGACTGGTCGCTAGATGGAGCTCGAGAGGAAGGAGGGAGTGCCAGAGCCTGGGGCGGCTCAGGCAGAGGGGAGGACTCGGTCTGAGTCCTTGGATAGAGGAGCATCCGGAGTCACTGCAACCCTCGCCCGTACTGGAGCCATCAAACACGGGTAACACAGTGGGGGAGAGAGCACAGGTCGCAAAACCCTGAACAAAAGGGAGTTCAGACCACTTGCCCTTGCACTTGCAAAAATTTTCTAGATCACAGAGGATGTTGAAATGAAAAGCATCCTCTGATGGTGACTTGGACTGGTTGTCTAAAGTTCAGGCTGGACACTTGGGCAGATGCTTAGGTGGACTAGCAACATCAGGGGTCAGGTTACATTAGCCACCCGGAACTCGGAATTTGGGCTTTGGTGCCATCTGAATATCTGGGGTCTTTCCAGTATGGGTGGGGGCAGGGCGATCTGGAATAGGTGGGGCTTGCCAGCCCATCTGAGGACAAGCCAAAGTCTCCAGCCGAACACTGGGTCCCCTGGCGCTGTTGTTATGGACGGTTGTCAAACTTCACGTGGGTTCTGAGAACCAAATCTGGGTTCTCTGCAGGACCAGCCAGTGCTCTCAGCTGCTGAGCTGTCTCTCCGGCCTCTTCATTTAGAATTTGGTTTAGGGAAGTTGTCAAAGATGTTGAAAAGTTTGAGCACATGGCTAAATAGGGTCATAGGTCACTTTCTTTACTTTTTTTTTTTTTTTTTTTGAGACAGGGTCTCACTCTAACCCCAGCTGTCCTAGGACTCCTTATGTAGACCATGCTGGGTTTGATCTCACAGAGATCCACCTGCCTCTGACTCTCCAGTGCTGGAATCAAATTTCAAGGACATCCTGGTTACATAACAAGTTCTAAGCAAGCTTGGGATATAGGAGACCCCACCTCAAAGAATAAAAACAACAGTGAAAGACTTGAAAATTATTTTGATAAGATGCAGAATCTTTCTCTCCTAGGTAAGTTACTAAAAAGGTAAAGTTTTATAGTCTCCTAAAATAGTCGGGGCTGGAGAGATGGCTGAGCAGTTAGGAGTGCCGACTGCACTTGCAGAGGACCAGGCTTCAATTCCCAGCACCCACATGGCAGCTAAGAACCGTCTTTAACTCCAGTTCCAGGGGACTCCGACACCCTATTCTGACCTCCAGGGCATTGCACAACATGGTGCACCAACCTACATGCAGACAGTACTCATACACATAAAAAAATAAATAAATAAAAATAAAAGAAAAAAGAAATAAAACGGGGCTGGAGAGATAGCCTAGTGGTTAAGAGTACCTACTGCTCTTGCAGAGGACCCAGGTTCGATCACCAGCACCCACATGGTAGCTAAGAGCTATCTTTTTGTTGTTGTTGTTCTTTTTGAGACAGGGTCTCCCTGTAGCCCCAGCTGTCCTGGAACTCACTTTGTAGACCAGGCTGGCCTTGATCTCACAAAGATCCGCCTACCTCTGCCTCCCAAGTGCTAGGATTAAAGGCGTGCGCCACCATGCCCGGCTTTAACTCCAGTTCCAGGGGAATCCGACACCTTCTTCTGACCTCCTCGGCATTGCACCACATGGGTGCACAGACCTGCATGCAGACAGTACATTCATACACATACAGAATAAATTAAAAAATGAAAATAATGTATGTTCCAACAGGCCAGAGTATCACCAACTTAATGGCTGAGAAAGAAAATGCAGCTCTGCAGTGAGTAGGATGTACCAGAAAGTGCCAGCAGAAGGATTGACTCCTCTGGGCATTGAAGGGAAGAAATGCCTCAGATTGCTGCAGACATCAGGCCCCTCTGTGGATCCTACTAGTAACAACTATTTTTAATGATTCCTAACGAAGCTTACCTTCTAGGTGCCGCAAAGGTTTTAATACAAGAGACTTTCTTAACTCCCCCCCATAGAATAAGGAGAAATATGATGATGATGAGGTCGTTCTCCAGCTGTAGATTGGAGCCAGCTGTTATAGAGGTATTCTCTTGTAAAATCAGTAAAACTGCCTTCTTTAATTGACTAATGGACATAGAAACTGTGAAAAGGATTATTCTCTATTCAGAACCAAATATAATGCTAAAGTCTCCTTAAGCTATGCACTTAAACAAAATATATTAATACAGGAGCTCTGACATCAACAATGGATTATTCTACCAAGGAGATGTTGGCCAGGGGATCCAAGCCCCCACAAAAGGTAAAGGCTCCTTGCCTCCAAACTGGGATATCTGCAGGAAGAGAGGCGATAAGGCCCTGCTGTTGAAGACCTGATATAAACATGGGAAAGATGTATGGAGACCGCACTTGCAAGTATACAGATGGTCTCTGGAATGCCAGAGAGTGTTACCAAAGGCCACTAAACCAATAAAGCAAATATAGGTCTCCTTGAGTCAAGCAAGACTCCTCCGTCAGCACCAGCTACACCTCATCTGCCTGGAAATACTGTGCAGCAGTGGCAGCCATATGTCTGTATATCCCAAATCTAATTGGCTATTAGCTCTCTCCTTGGAGGAATAACCCACGGCTGATGCCACAAGCTTACATCCTCTAATGGTTAGGAGATGTTATAAACCACACGAAGACCCTGCCATACTTAACAGAAGAAAATGTAATTCATGAATTAACATACCATCCAAACATCTGTGTCTATACCAAAGTAACCTACCATAACAATTAGTACTGTTTAAATACCTATATATCTAATTGTGTGTGCTTCATTAGTAGGATCGAAAGGCTATATATTATACTGTTTAAATACCTATATATCTAATTGCATGTGCTTCATTAGTAGGATCGAAAGGTTATGCCTGGACAAGCTGGCAGCCCATGAAAGAAAACAGCCAGAATTGACTAGAGACCAAGACATCAGCTCCAGAGAAAGTAGACTGTTTTGCTTCTCATCCACCTGTGCCCCTTTTCTAAGCCTAGGGAACAATCTGCGGAAGAGGGGGCGTGGTAGAATGTAAGGGCTGCGATTGGGGTGAATGGTGAAACTACAACAATATAGACTGGACACTCATTTGATCAACTTGATTGAACATACAAGCCCCCCCTGCTGGATGGTGGGACCCATGAGCTGTGTGGGTTTGGGCACAACTGCTTGCAAATTGGTTTTACATGAAGGATGCTTGTACTCACAAATTATCACTTATTGTTAAAAAAAATGAAAACAAAACAAAACAAAAAAGCAGAGAAAGATGCAGAAAACTTACGGCAGAATGCATGATCTGGGATGGGTAAGGGTGGGGTGGGGGGAAGGGAAGGGGATATATGCCTGAACTGAATTGGAAAATGATGTATGAAATACACAAAGCATCAATAAAAAAAATAAAAATAAAAAAATAAAAAATGAAAATAAAATATAAAAGTGTATCAATAGTCTAAGAAACTTTATCCTTTAAAGAGAGAATACCAGGTTCTAGCTTTGCTTTGAAATGCTATTGGTGCAGTAATTGTAAAACCTTGTTATAAATCTATTCAATCTTAACTAGCTTGGCACATGAATTGAGCTCTAAACTAAAATGACAAGAAAGTCACAAGAGAAAAGACAGAGTTTTATTCCTGTACACATGTGGGCAAAATGTGACTACAAGTGGTGATTAGCACTTGGGGCTTGTATTTGTCACAGTTCCCTGAGGAAACAGCCAACAGGACATCAATACAGAGGCAGATTTAGGAAGAGAGATAGAGATGAAAGATTTATTTTGAAGAATTGCTTTATGTGACCATGGAGGCTGAGCAGGCCCACACTTTGCTGCTTAGAGACTGGTGTACTAGAATGTCCTCGGAATGCAGAACCAGGCATCCATTTCTGATGCCACAAGGCTGAGTGAACCAATGTTAGTCCATTGGTAGAGTCAGGGCCTGGGCTCTGGAAGGCCGGCCAGCTAGGTTCAGCCACCCACCCCAGTGGGCCAGTTCAACAGAGAATAAATAATGAATGCCAAGGAAAGGAGATTTCTTCAATGTAGGCACATTGGGAAGAGGACCAATGAAAAAGATTGAATAACAAGTTCATCTTTGGGATTCTAAAATAAGGTTTAGGTTTAAGAAGACAACGCACATATAAAATGAGCTGTCGTGGTGAAGGTGTCTTCCTGCCCATCACTGACTTCTTCTCTGGGTTCCAGTCTTTCTGGAAAGTGGTATAAAAGCATGTCAGAACTGTGTAAGATCTCTTCCTGGGAGAAAAGTTCCTCCTCTGGTGCCATAAGGTTTCAGCCTTTTCTTTCTCCAACATGAGATTCCTGGATGAAATTCCTGTTCATTTTGGTCCATTGTCTGATAGAGACAATGTATTCAATGTTTCCTTAGAATATCTTTATTCCTTTCAGGATGCTTGTATCACCATGCCCACCCTAAACAGGGTAATTTATAAACAACAGAAATTTATTTCCTTATAGCTCTGGCAGCTGAGAAGTTCAAGATCAAGGTACTCACAACTTTAGTGTCTGATTAAGGACCCATCTGTACTTCCAAGGTGGCACTTTGAGTATGGTACCTTTCCATGCAGTCAAAACACACACACACACACACACACACACACACACACACACACACATACACATACACATTCATATTCCAAATAAATCAATACAAAAAATTTGCACATCATGATCCAATCAAGATGTTAAATAAAATTAACTTTCATATGACTTATATACCATCTTAATAGGGGAAAATTGGAGATAAAATCATTTACTAGGAAATAAATGACTTAGGGAAGATAAATAGACCCTTAAACAGATGGGAGAGATAGTAGTTTTGTGGTAATAACAGTTGTATTGTTAAATCACAAACCCTCAAGCTGCCTACCTCTCTCTCCCAGAAATCAGGCCATGCCTCACTGCAATCTGTCCTTTAAGACAAACAATGTACAGGTACCCACTGTGACTGTTACAGCACTCACTCAGGCCTCAGTAGAAAAACATGTCCAAACTCCTCCCTGGTGCCCAGGACCAGGGCAACTTTGAATCATGTCCCCTCTTCTTATTGGTGACTTTCTGCTTTCTAACTTCTGGCACCAGTGTGGTGTGACACTACTCCTGGAGAAAAGTGCTTTGAGTGACCTGGACAGAACTCATTGTTTTTTCTTTTCTTTAACTGAATGTTTTAACACCTTATTATCCCATTTATATGCGGGTGTAAGTCATTCAAGCCTGCCAAAGTTTCTCCTACCTAGTAAAGTTTATGTCCTACCATGGGACCCAGCAAAGCCAGTAAAGCCCCATACCAGTCTCATGGTCCCTGCTGAATTAATGTCTTCATTGAGCCCCGTGTAAACACAGTATTATCTGACTTGGTGAACTAGGTATCAAATAGTGTCTCTCTCATGCCCAGTTCCCTAAGTAAATTCCTCTCCTGTTCTGTTGTATTCTAGTCCCTAATCTTTATCAGAACCTCAGCTGCCAATAACCAAGTGTCCCTAACAGCCTTTCTGAGCCAGACCATCAGGAACTGACATCCCTCATATTGCCCCAGGTTATGCACCTCTGTCTTAAGGGCAGATGGATAGTTATACTACTTAGCTTTTCTGCTTCTGTAACACTTAGGTTGACCCCATCTGCTCCATGTCTCACACCCTCACAAGCCAGGAGGTGACAGACTCCCTCATCGCTTGTTTAAAAGTCTAAGTTTTCGTAGTTCAGGTGCTGAGTACTCCTTAGTCACCAGTTTCTTGTACTGAACTATTGTTTAAGGCCCCCATCTGCGTGTTGAATCACAGACTTGCCCTTCTCCATTAAAGGTCCAATCTGAGAAGTATCTTCAGTTACTTCTACACTGTATTCTTTCTCCTCACTCTCTGACTCTACCATGTATTCCTTCTCCTCCTCACCTTGTGACTGTTTCCATGGGTTCTAAGTTCGTGGAGTCCAGGAAGGGTACATTAGCACAGATATAGCCTATATTCTCTTTTCTTTTGCCCTCCATCAGCACCTCTATTTCATCCTTTCTTTTATGTAACTTATGCAGCAAATTAGAGGCTAAAGTAGAGGACGCTCCCAGCATATCCTTTCCCTGTTGTAATTCATCTTTCACACAATGGGCAGCCATCTTGGTCTCAGTTACATATGACCCATACAATGACTCATAACAGCATCCATCAAAGACCACTTGAACATGGGTGGTCTTGCAAAAGCAGAAAACCTGGAGCTCAGAAAACCTGCAGGTTGGAGAACAGCCTTTCCAGGTGGCTCAGCGGGGAGCTCTATTTTTGGCAGGCAGCTGATCTGATCTGAGAGTATTTCACAGCAATCTTAGGGAGGGAGGGTCTTAGTGAACCTGGTCAATTTTAGGGTCTTATCAAAACTATTCAGTTGTTTACTTCCTGAGCTTAATGAGCTGCCCTGCAGGATAGAATGGCTCACCTCTTCTCAAAAAACCCTGTTGTTTACTCAGCTTCCCTCTAAGATGGAGTGAAGGCTTTTATCTTGAAGGAAATTCCTATACAACAGATCAGGTAGATCATGTAATGTGAGGCTTATCTAATTCCTCGAAGGCCTGTGAGAGTGAGAAATGATCCTTGTTCTCCAGACTCCAGGGGAAGTCTCTGTCCCTTTGAGGTATCATCATGCTAGCTCTGGCATGATGCTCTATCTCTTCTAAAGCTCTCCCATTTCAAGGCCCAATCATGCCTTGCCATGGTCAAGCCTCTCTCCTAATAAAGGCCATTTTGAAGGGTAGTTCTGTTTCAGCTGCTTTCTGTGAGCCTGCCTCTTTTTTAATTTTGGGCATAATGGTGGCAAAATCCCAGACAGAAGACAAGGCAAATATATTTAGAAGATAGTTTAACTTAGTGCCATTTCTGGTGATAGAAATGACTCTGGCCTGATTGCAACAGTCCAGAGAAAGGACTTATGACAGCTTAATTCTTTTGGGCAGCTCTGCTTTTAGGCTGGTAAGAACTACTCAGAAAAATGATTCTTCATAGTTATCTATTCCTTTCCTTTCACATTCTGCTCTATTCTGTACAGGAACTAAGTAAAAGTTTTCCTAACTTTTAGACTGGGAAACAGGATTGGCAATATTAAAGAATTCACCTGAAGTGACAGAGCAGAGTGGGGGTGCCTGGCTTCAATTCTAACCCCATGTGATTGCAGTTTTTTCCTGTGTTTTACAAATGGATATACGTGTGTGTGTGTGTGTGTGTGTGTGTGTGTTTGTGTATGTGTGTTATACTATTTTGGGTTTTCTATCACTCCCACAGTTAATTAGTAAATAGTAAAAGAAAGACAAGAGGAAGGGAAAAAGATCAGTTAGGTGACTTCTGTGGTGTACACGAGAGATAATGACAGACTATTCTTCTTGTGTTGTCCGGTTTTAATCATGGTAATTTTTCAAAAGGATTTCTTTATAGAAACAAGAATGGATAATTTGTGAGGATAATGTAACATGTGTAAACATTTTACATTCTTTATTATTCCCTACTCTGGAAGTGATACCCTAAAACACAAATACATTACGAACAAGCTGTGTGAGCTTGAGCAAGTTACTAAACCTCTCTGCATCTTAGTTTCTTTATCTATAAACTACAGAATAACCACAGGCTTGCTGTAAGGATAAGAGATAGAAACCATTAACCCAAAGCTCTTATTCTAGCTTTGGGCTTCAAGTTGTGTAATTATTAACCTTCATTGTCGGTATGGCTGGTATGGCTGAGTTTGGAATCGCCAAGGAGACACACCTCTGCAAATGTCCGTAAGGCTTCTCCAGAGAGGTTTAATTGGGAAGGGACAACTCTGCATGTGGCCAGCACCATGTCATGGTCTAGGGTCCATGCTGCACAGAAAAGGGAAAAAGAAGAAAGTGAGCTGAGCACTGATGTTCATTCCTCCGTGGACACCTTGTGGCCTCGCGCAGCACCCTGCCCCCTTGCCTTTCCCGCCATGACCCACTGGAGCCTCACTCTGTGGGCCAGAATAGACCCTGCCTCCCTTCCTGAAGTTACTGTTGTTAGGTATTTAGTCATAGAATCAAGAAAACTAATAAAGAAAATTGGTACCAAGGAGTAAGGCACTTGCTGTGATAAACCTGACCAGGTTAGGGGGATCTTTGAAACTGGTTTGTGGGAAGAATGTGGAAGAATTTGGAGGAGGGAGGGAAGGAGGGAGGGAGAGAGAGAGAGAGAAGTGTGGCAGGTCAGTCAGAGTAGGAGTAGGCTGTGGCGGTGAGGGGGGGGCTGAGAAGAGAAGTTGACAGGCAAGGAAAGGCTGGAGAGGTAGCCACTGCCATCCTGCCACCCTGCTCCGCTTCCCCACCAGACTCTGCCTCTGTGGGAGGGGTGGCTGTGGAGGCTAGGAGAAAGTGCTAGGAAAGGGTATAGGAGGGAGAGGGAGACCCCCTTGGGTTTGATGCACTGGGGTTGGAGCAAGTAAGTAAAGATCAGATCCAAGAGGCTGGCACAGAGAAACATTAACAAGGCAGAGAAAGAGGAGGATGGAATAACAAGCTTTATTAGAACAGAAAACTCCCATCAGGCTGGTAGGGACCTCAGAGCTGGGACTCTCTCAAGGAGTCCTGGGTTGGGCCTTTCATAAGATCTTGGGGTCCTCCCCTTCCCTGAGCCAGCCTTCTTCCTCACTGGAGTTGTGCAGTGTACCTTCCTTACGATTGGCTCTTTTCTTCCCAGGGGCAGGCTTTATGATTGTGAATATTGGAGGTTTGAACAATTTTTCAAGCAAATTCTCACCATTGCCCATAGTTGAAAAAAGTTACTGCTGCAAAAGGCCCATGGAAGGGGAGCAAGAATTGGCCCCAGGAACATAAAGTAGCAGATGAAATAGGCCCTAGGGGATAGCGAGAGACAGGTGTCATCAAGGGGGAAACTGAGGAAATGGGCATTTAACTGGGAATGGAGGAGGGAGGATTACTCAGGGACCATGGGGTAAAAGGGGAAGAAGGATCTGGAGAGGAGGACAGAGAGTAGGAGAGGTGCTATCAAAAGGGAAAAGGGGCCTTTAATCCTAGCACTCGGGAGGCAGAGGCAGGCGGATCTTTGTGAGTTCAAGGCCAGCCTGGTCTACAGAGTGAGTTCCAGGACAGCGAGGGCTACAGGGAGACGCTGTCTCAAAAAGAAAAAAGAAAAAAAAGGGAAAAGGGGAAAATGGGGGATGGGGGTAGTTTAACTGCGGAGGGAGGAGAGAGCAGAGAGGGTTATACAGGGGGGGAGCAGAGAGGGTTATACAGGGGGGGACAGTAGAGAAGGTTATACAGGGGGCAGCAGAGAGGGTTATATAGGGGGCAGCAGAGAGGGTTATACAGGGGGACAGCAGAGAGGGTTATACAAGGGGACAGCAGAGAGGGTTATACAGGGGGCAGCAGAGAGGGTTATACAGGGGGACAGCAGAGAGGGTTATACAGGGGGACAGCAGAGAGGGTTATACAGGGGGCAGCAGAGAGGGTTATACAGGGGGACAGCAGAGAGGGTTATACAGGGGGACAGCAGAGAGGGTTATACAGGGGGACAGCAGAGAGGGTTTTACAGGGGGAGCAGAGAGGGTTATACAGGGGGACAGCAGAGAGGGTTATACAGGGGGACAGCAGAGAGGGTTATACAGGGGGACAGCAGAGAGGGTTATACAGGGGGAAAGCAGAGAGGGTTATACAGGGGGAGCAGAGAGGGTTATACAGGGGGACAGCAGAGAGGGTTATACAGGGGGACAGCAGAGAGGGTTATACAGGGGGACAGCAGAGAGGGTTATACAGGGGGACAGCAGAGAGGGTTTTACAGGGGGAGCAGAGAGGGTTATACAGGGGGACAGCAGAGAGGGTTATACAGGGGGACAGCAGAGAGGGTTATACAGGGGGACAGCAGAGAGGGTTATACAGGGGGACAGCAGAGAGGGTTATACAGGGGGAGCAGAGAGGGTTATACAGGGGGACAGCAGAGAGGGTTATACAGGGGGACAGCAGAGAGGGTTATACAGGGGGACAGCAGAGAGGGTTATACAGGGGGAGCAGAGAGACACAAGCTATTGCCACAGCCCTTGATTGCTTCCCAGAACTTGAAAGTAAGACCCTACTGCTGAAGACAGGAATTATTTGGGATGCAGGACTTCTAACAATTGAGCAGGAAATGACCTGGAAGCCTCCTCTCTGAAGACTATTTTCATAGCATCAGAGGATTCTATGCAAGCTTGCCAGGGGAGAAAGGCAGTGAAACAACCCAGTTGTAACCCTAATAACC
The DNA here is from genome assembly GCA_009823505.1 of Rhizomys pruinosus. Lineage (NCBI taxonomy): Eukaryota > Metazoa > Chordata > Mammalia > Rodentia > Spalacidae > Rhizomys > Rhizomys pruinosus. The sequence continues at coordinate 603,844 of VZQC01014607.1, read as the reverse complement.
ACAGCAGCAACCAGTGTGGGAAACTATCTCTACGGCTGCAGTGTGGCACTTTTATCATGGGGGTAATCAACACCTATCTAATTGGGTTTAAAGCCCACTCAATGGGAGGGAACTCACATATGATAATGTAAACATAGTCAAATGGAGAAGTCATAGAGAAAAACCTACCTTAGCCACATTCTTAGACCAATGTATTTTTTTATTTATGCTAAATATTTACCTTTATATTTATAGACAAATATAATTCTCATCGGTCATCAAAGAAGCTTCTTTTTGCAGCAGGTGGACACTATTCCAGAGTTGCACAGCTGATAAAATGCAGAGAGTAAGTGTCCATGAGATTCCCAGCCCTAAGTGACACATCTATGTAGAATGCAACCTCTACAGCAAAGGAACATAGCAGAACAGGGGGGGTAGAGAGAAACTAATACATTCCTCAACTCTCACCAGCAAAGCTTCCCCATGTACCAGATACTGATTAACACAGAAAGCCACGACTGCCCCAAATGTGGAGAATAAGACTCCAGAATGCATGACCCCGGATAGGACTCCTGTATTAAACCTCTGCCCCCCCCCCCCAGGACTCAGAGACCATTGCAGAAGAGGTGGAAGAAAGACTTTATGACCCAGGGCGGTGGGTGACCACAGGGAAACAGTTTTCCAGGTGATTGGGGACTTGCTCACATGAGCTTACAGCAATGATCACGGCACACAGAAGACTCATGCAAACTCACACCAACAAAAACCCAGCATAGAAGTGAGGAAATGTGTAAGAAGCCCCATTCTGGGATTGGAGGGATGGTCCAGCAGTTAAGACCCTGAGCTACTCTTCCAGAAGTCCTGAGTGTCAGTGGCTCACAGCACCAGCGCTGCAATCATGTGCACAAACATACATGCATATATAATATAATAAAATAGATTTAAGTGGGCTGGAGAGATAGCCTAGTGGTTAAGAGCGCCGAACGCTCTCACAGAGGACCCAGGTCCGATCCCCAGCACCCACATGGCGGCTGAGAACCGTCTGTAACTCCAAAGGGAGAACTCCAGTTCCAGGGGAATCCGAGACCCTCTTCTGACCTCCGCGGCATTGCACGACACGGGTGCACACACCTGCATGCAGACAGTACATTCATACACATACAGAAATAAATAAAATTAAAAAAAAAGAAAAATTAAAGAAAATTTAAAAAGAAGCCCCAACCTTAACTGAGAAACTTTGAGTAACTGATCACTGCTTGGTGAGTGAGAGCTGGTTTTCTTTAAGGGAGTGATGCTAGATAGGTTGACCAGAGTCCAGTGGATGGACTCACACCCAGGAATGTTTGGGCTTACAAATTTGACTTGAAAAGGTCTTTCCATATATGACAGAATGCATGAAATTCAGTGGGCGGGCTATGGGGAGTGCAGATAGAGGGGGGGGGAGTCTAAATATGACTAAGATATATGAAAATTCAATAAAAATAATATTGAAAGAAAACATAAAATGATAAGCAAAAAAGAATTATTAAACCATTAAAGTAAATGTTTTGATGAAGAAAATGATGTATAAAATATACAAAATTCAATTAAAAACTTTAAAAGCCACCTCCCCACGTTGGCCTCAGTTCCCCTAACTCTCCCTTTCTGGAACACTAGGAAAGGTGCCTTACAGGGAAGACGGCACCCACTGGAAGCTCCATCTTGTAAAAATGCAGATAGATTTGGAAAGAGAGAGACTGAGTAGTGAATGACAGTAATACAAAGGCACAGAGGCCACTTATAACTGTCATGGAATCTGGCCAGACTACATCCCAAGCTGACAGAAGAATTTAGCAATGTTGCTATTTCCTTAAGATTAAACATTCCATCCTGTAGGGAAGGTTGTTAAATTTAGCAAGTAAACAACACGTGAGCTTCTGGAAGTCCTTAAAACTGATGCACTAGGCTCTCCCTCCCTAAGATTATACAAGGAGTAAGGACTTCTTTTTTTTTTTTTAATTTAATTTTTATTGATGGTTTATGCATTTCGTACATCATTTTCCAATTCAGATCAGGCATATTTCCCTTTCCCTTCCCCCCCACCCCCACCCCATCCCAGATCATGTATTCTGCCATAACTGTCCTGCATCTTTCAGGTTTTTTTTTTTTTCATTTTTTAGCTATAAGTGATAATCCATGAGTATAAGCATCCTTCGTGCAAAACCAATCTACAGACTGTTGTGCCCAAACCCCCACAGTCCCACCATCCGAATCACCAAAGCTCAACCAAGAAGAGATTGACAGCCTAAACAGACCAATAGTACAGGAAGAAATCGAAGATGTAATAAGTAGCCTCCCAACCAAAAAATGCCCAGGCCCGGATGGTTTCACGGCAGAATTTTATAAAATATTTCGAAAAGACTTACAACCATTATTACTTAAATTGTTTAGAAGGATACAAACGGAGGGACTTCTCCCAGAATCCTTCTATGAGGCCAGCATTACGCTACTACCAAAACCAGGGAAAGATACAACCAAAAAGGAGAATTATAGACCCATCTCCCTAATGAACACAGATGCCAAAATTCTAAACAGGATTCTGGCAAATCGCATACAGACTCACATCAAGAAAATCATCCACCATGACCAAGTTGGATTCATACCAGAGATGCAGGGATGGTTCAACATACGAAAATCAATAAACATCATCAAACATATCAATGGACTGAAGGACAAAAACCACACCATCATCTCAATTGATGCAGAGAAAGCCTTTGACAAAATCCAGCATCCTTTCATGTTTAAAGTCCTGGAGAGAATTGGCCTAGAGGGATCATTCCTCAATGTAATCAAAGCCATATACAGGAAACCCACAGCCAATATCATCCTAAATGGGGAAATGACAGAAGCATTCCCCTTGAAGGTAGGAACTCGGCAAGGCTGCCCCTGTCACCACTCCTCTTCAATATAGTGCTGGAAACCCTTGCAAGGGCAATAAGGCAAGAAAAGGAAATTAAAGGAGTTCTAATTGGAAAAGAGGAAATCAAGCTATCCCTTTTTGCTGATGATATGATTGTCTACCTAAGGGATGCTAAGAACTCCACCAGGACTTCTTTTTTAATATTTTATTTATTATGTTGATCTTATGTGTATAAGTGTATTGTCTGCATTTAGGTAGGCGTACCGGTGTCGTGCAATGCCCACGGAGACCAGAAGAGGGCGTCGAGTATCCTGGAACTGGATTTAGGGGCAGTTGTTTGAGGCCATGTGGGTGCTAGGAATCGAACCCGGGTCCTCTACAAGAGCAATCGATGGATGCTCTAACCGCTGAGCCATCTCTCCAGCCCCACAAGCAGTAAGGACTTCTGTGGTACACTCGAGCAGGGACCAGCCGAACTGCCTGCAGGAGCTCAGAGCAGCTTGCTGAGCTGCCTGGAGGAGACGCTCTCCAACCTCGTTGAGCTGCCTGCAAGTTGTGCTGTGAGCTCCAGGTTTCCGGCTTTGTGAGTCGTCAGCCATGCCGGGGTGGATTTTCACGTATACAGTTGCCTTTGAGTCATTTCTGATCCTATATGTTGTTCCACAGCCACACTCCCATAACAGGATTTGGACTTTGGTGATGTCCTTACTTTGGCCTGTGATTGGTTCCCATCTGGGCTGAGATGTTTGTTCACTGTTTCCCCAAAGGATAGTGTCATACGACAGTTGTCCATTGATTTTACAGGCATGCAAAATGCAGAGTAACAGGGTCAATTTTCTGAAAAGCTTCTGAGATAGCCATCGGCATAGGGTAGAGCCAGCCCACGAGAGAAGCTATAGGCACTGCAGGTGGCAGAGTTGGATTGGGGTGTGGGGAGCCACCCAGTACTGCTGCAGCCAGATAAGGCCGCCACCACCCAAGATGCCAGGCATGCAGATGCAGAGCTTGGCGGTTTCTCCGCTGGGGTTTGGCTTTACTTTGGCCTGATCGTCCCTTGCTGGTCTGCCGTCCCCCCTTTTGGAATGGGGACGTTTATTCTGTGCTAGTGTCCATTAGAAATGTGCGACTTCAAAAAATTTAGAGTGGCTCAGTTTTTTTTGTTTGTTTTGTTTTTTTGTCTTTTCGAGACAGGGTCTCCCTGTAGCCCCAGCTGTCCTGGAACTCACTCTGTAGACCAGGCTGGCCTTGAACTCACAAAGATCTGCCTGCCTCTGCCTCCCGAGTGCTAGGATTAAAGGCATGTGCCACCACGCCCGGCTAGAGTGGCTCAGATTTAAGAGATTGTCTGGAGTCTCAGAAATGATCTTAGACATTGAACTTACTGATCAGTCTTGGGGCTATTAAGACTTTGGGGAATCTTACAAATGAACCAAATGCATTTTGTTGTTGTTGTTGTCATTGTTTTTGCATTATGAGATGGCCGGGAGACTGAAGATCAGGAACAGGACATTATGACTTAAAAGTAATGTGTTTAGATGGCAGGTTGACCAGCGTTAGGCTTATGACAGTTCCTTTTCATTGCCAACTTGATTGGATGTGGAGTTACCTTGTCACCCCTGGGTGTGCCTAAAGGTGTTTCCAGAGTTTAAGTGAGTAGGGACGATCGCTCCATGGTGACTGTGGATAGCACCATCCAATAGGCCGGCACCATGCAGTTCAGTCTTATACAGAGTAAAAAGGGAAAAGGAAAAAGCCAGATAAGGCCCAGCGTTGATTTCCCTGTTTCCATTGTGACTGGGCACTTCACATTCGGGGCCCGCATGACATCCCCATTGTGATGGATTGTATCCTCAAACTGAGAGCCAAAATAAAACCTTCCTTCCTTCCTTTCTTAACTTGCCTTTGTCAGGTATTTTATGACAGAAATAAAGTAAGTAATTCAAGTAGGCTCATTCTTATTTAATTATGGGGGGTTTTCTCTCCTATAGAATTAAAATGAAAATAAATTGTTCATAGTCATCATTTCATTAATACTAATAAAAACTATAACAATATTATGAAAATATCTTCAGCAGTCACAGCTTTGTGTCTCCTACTAAGCCTCTTCCTGTAAGCAAACATACTAATAATACACAAACCTAAAGCCATGGTATGCACCACTGAAGCTTGTGAACTCGCTGGTTCTCCATGTGACTTGGGTCTCCTGGGCAGAGAGGAGAGTGGCTGGGGGAATATTCAGCTATTAAGTAGGCTTGAGTGTCAGCCCAGATCCTCTGATGTTGTAGCCTGATTTTTTAACCCTTCCCCCATAACTAATCTACTACTAAATCCTAAAGCCATTATGGCCAGTAACTTGCTCTTCTACCCACGTCTCCACTCCCCCACCCACCGTAATCACCATCACCTCTTGCTGGAAATACAGAAGTCTCCTAGCTGGTCTTTCTCCTTCCTGCCTTGCCTTAACTATGTCATATGACTGGCTTTGTCTGAGAGCAGTTGAAAATCAAAATAACATGGCTTAAGCACAACTTACGAGGACTTTCTTCTCATCCTATACACATGGAAGTAGCTCACCAAGAGCCCATTATAAGACTGCAATTCAAAGAACCGACCATTTCATCTCTTGGCAGGACGTGGAGCAAATGGCACTGCCGTTCACCGAGGCTGTAAAATTGCATTAAATGCTCACACATGCCCCATTGGCTTTTGTTAAACAAAACACTCACTACACAACTTGGCCATTTATCCCCAGATATTTACCCAGAGAAATAAAAGACTCTACAAAGACTTTACATAAATGTTCACGGCAGCTTGGGTCACAATAGCCCCAAACAGCAAACAGAGCAAATATCTGTCAGCAGGTGAACTGCTCAAACTATTAGTACATGTCTGTATTTTAACATTCAACTTGTTCTTCATACAAACGGATGAACTTGATGAAGCAGAAGTGTATTGCATAATAATTATGCTAAATGAAAGTAGCCAGATACAAAACAGCCATGTGTGACTCAAATGTTATAAAGTTCTTTTTTAATTTAGTTTTTTTTTATTTTATGTGTATGAGAGTATTGCTTGTGCACCCATGTCATGCAATGCCCATAGAGATCAGAATAGTCTTTAACAGTTCCAACACTGATCAAAAGTCCAATGTTAAGATCCTTTCTGAGACTCCAGGCAATCTCTTAACATGAATTCCCCTAGAACTGGAGTTACATATGGTTGATAGCCATCCGCAGCGTTGCATGACACGGGTGCACAAACCTACATACAGACAGTATATTTAAACACATACAAGAATAAATAAAAAAAATTCTTAAAATAAATAAATAAAAAATTTAAAAAATTTAAAAAAATGGAAGTGAGTAATGGGGGCTGTTAAGTCATTCCCTAATGCTCAGAACCTGGGGTCGTTTTCTCTCCTCCCTCTTTTACTAGAGGGTTGTTTCTTATGCACCATGGTGGTAGCACCTGATATCCTGGTTCCTCAGAGAACCTTAGAGACCCCACCCATCCAACAAGTATGCTTACAAGCCATTGGTCAGAATGTAGTGACATACACAATGTACTTACACACAAACAAACACGTGCATGTACACATACAAACACGAGAGAGAGAGAGAGAGAGAGAGAGAGAGAGAGAGAGAGAGAGACCCAGAGTTGCAACAGAGATTTGGAAATGTAGTCTTTGTCCAGTGGTACCTTGCTCAGAGGAAAATTTCATGATTATTGAAGGAGAGAAAATGAAGATAGAGGACTAACTAGCAGATTGAGTTTATGACCCTGCCACTTGCGTCCTGTGCTGGGAACGTGATCCCACACCCTTTCTGCTCAGGGCTCTGGGCTTTCCGTGGTTCCCAGCATGGAGTCCAATACACCCTCCTTACCATGGTCTCTAAAACCTCCCACCTCTCTTGATTGTGTATTTGTTTGCAGTGCTGGGTATTGAACCTGGGACCTTATGCATGCCAGGCAAGTGCTCTACCACTGAGCTACAGCCACAGGCATTCCCAGCTCCTCTACTTGGGGACCTTGGCAAGGCCTCACTACTCCTCCCGCATCCCTCCAGAGGCGTCTTGAGTCTGTTTTGGTCTACCTGGAACTCTTACGTCCCTCTCTGCCAACTGATCACTCTGTTCTCAGCTCTCAGGTCGCCCCACCCCTTCAGCTTGGCTAGATCCCCGCCCACCCGCCCTGTTTATACCTGCTCTTCCTGCAAGGCACTCCTCCCAGCTGCTTCTTTTGGATTTGTGTGATGATTTGAATGATACCTTTTACACACACTGGACAGCTAGTATCCTTTCATTCACCTTTGGATTCAAGATTCAACTGAGTACCTGACAAGGTAGCAGGAGCTAGGTGTACCATTCTTAAGTGGGAGAATAAATGAACAGATGTGCTACACACAGCACTGTTCATTGAAGAGACGCTGCTAAGAGCAACTTGGTGATTCTCCAGCCCTGACTTCAAATCACTTGAGTCGTTATTAACCTTGATTAGGTGTCATTTTTTAAGAGCCTCGCTATATTTCCAGTGTGTGTGTGTGTGTGTGTGTGTGTGTGTCTGTGTCTGTGTCTGTGTGTGTCTGTGTGTGTCTCTCTCTCCTATCTGTCTCTCCCTCTCTCCCTGTCTATCTGTCTCTCCCTCTGCGTGTGTGCTTTTCTCTGAGTCTGTGTCTGTGTGCATATGTGTGCACACATTTCTCTGTGTATGTCTCTGTGTGTTTGTGCTTGTTTCTCTGTCTGTGTCTCTGTGTGTGCACACATTCCTCTGTGTCTGTCTCTGTGTGTCTATGTCTGTGTGTGTGTGTGTCTGGTACTGGAGTTTAGTGCTGAGGTCTCGCTCATGCAGGGTAAGCACTCCGTGGCTGAAGCAGCAGGTCACTCACAGTATTCCATTTGATCATTTGACCTCTATCCTGAATCTTCATTGAAGTCACCATCTGTGTGAAGATCAGAGATCATTCCAGACTTTTCTAAGTAAATACTACTTGAGTGCTGGAGATGAATAGTGCAAAGTGAGTAAAACTCGCAGGAATAAAAGTTGCCGACAGTTCATTCACTGCTGTTTCCCTGGGGGGTTGGGAAATGGAGTTATTTAGAGTAGGAACAGGACGTGTGTAGCAGACCCAGGGGATGTTATGACAGGTTTACATTGTTCCTTTCAGTGAGAGGCCAGGCAGTGCTGCTCTGGAGGTATTGCTGCAGTGTGTGACATTGATTCAGAATGCAGATGTAATAGCACTGACAGGATAATTATAGGATATCAACAGATTCAGAAACCTAGGTCCTCCATGGGGCAGGGGCTGCTCAGCCAACTGGATCATAGGCAACAATGAAAGCCACTTCTCATTCTACATATTTCCTCATACAACATGTCTTTAATTTGTGAAGCTTTGCCTCAGTAATTCATGTTAGTGAATTCTGTTATCATTTTGAAATGGATATATTTTGATTTCGTCAAAGAAATAAATAGAAGACTGGAGACGAGCTGGAGAAGAGGGGGCAGCCCTGGTGGAGAGGGAGGAAGGAAGGAGGGAAACACAGCTCATACATTTGCTCTTCCCATGGGGATTGGCTCAGCCTGCACATGGCTCATTTTAAAAATTGTATTTATCATTTTTATTTATTTATTTATTTATTTATTTTATTTTTATTTTTTATGTGGACGAGTTTATAGCCTGCATGTGTATAAGTGCATCTGTGTCATGCAATGCCTTTGGGAGTCAGAAGGGGGCGCCAGATTCCCTGGAACTGGAGTTAAGAAAGTCTTTTAGCCATCATTTGGGTGCTGGAATCCAACCAGGGTCTTCTGCAAGATGAGCCAGTACTCTGAACCACATGGCTCATTTTGTGAAGCCTTCACCAGATTTGTCATAGCTGCCTAGCAAACAGGCACGGCTTATTTAATATGACAGATTCTCTTTTCAAACACATTTATTACAAAGAAAACTATGTGTGTGAAGAAGTTTTCCATTTTGTTCTCTAATGTATCTAAGATAGTACCTGGTAGGAGCTCAAGGACTGTTTGCTCAAAGGATAAATGCCATTATCACCCACAGAGAAGCATGTATTTTCCTTTTTAGAAACTATTTTATGTGTATGAGTATATTGCCTGCATGTATGTAAGTGCATCCATGTCATGCAATGCCCAAGGAGGTTAGAAGAGGATGCTGTATCCCCTGAAATTGTAGTTACATATCATCGTTAACCACCACGTGGGTGCTGAGAACCAAAATTGAGTCCTTTGCAAGAGCAGTCAGTGCTTTTAACTGCTGAGCCCTCTCCCCAGCCCCGTGCATATTTTTCTAAGATGTTAAAAATAGTTAGTGGTTACAAACAGAAAAACTGACAGTCCAATCCCAGTGGAGAGTTCTCTTGCCAGCCCCATGGGACTTCCACACAGCACATTTCCCGATGCTGCACAGCAATGGTCCTGTTCTCTCACTATTCTCCTCTCTCACTAGACACACACTTCTGCTCCTTAATGGTTTGGTCCACCCCTATGTCCCCAGCAGCTTGTGCCCTGTGGGATATTACAGGTGTACATAAACACCTGTAAAAGAATCATCATCTGGCAGTATTTATCCTTTAGCAGAAGTTACTATCGTAACTTCTCCCTCACTATATCTGTGAGGGAGAACCCAAGACACTGAAGAAGCCAGTAACTTGGCTAAGGTCACAGAGCTGAGAATTAATGGTGTCAGGATCAAATTGGGGGAGTCTAACTCAGGAGCCCTCATTTAAAATATTTGATATGTATGCTATATAGTATTTATTGCTGCAGACAAGACAGACTTCTCAATACTGAAGTGCACTACACATGCCCTGGCCTAAAGGTTGGTGCTTTCCAAATTCATACGTAGAATTCTGATCTCTAGTGCAATAGTATTAAGAAGTGGGGGTTTGGAGGTGATTGTGTTATAGGGCTCCACTCTTTTTAATTTTTTTTTTTTTTACACTTTTATTTTAGGTGTCTGAGTGTTATGTGTGTAAGTATACCCATGTCATGCAGTGCCGGTGGAGGTCAGAAGAGGGCATCAGATCCCCTGGAACTGGAGTTATGGGTGGTTGTTAGCCATCATGTGGGTGCTGAGAATCAAACCTGGGTTTTCTGCAAGAGCAGCCAGTGCTCTTAACCAGCGAGCCATCTCTCCAGCCCTGGGTTATAGGGTTCCACTCTTACAAATGGATTAGTTAGTGTTCTTATCAGAAGACTTGAGAGAGCCTGCTTTTCACCCTTCTGTCATGTGACAACTCCACACTGCATCTGCTGGGCTGCTTTGATCTCAAACTTCCTAGGCTGCAGAACTGAGAGCAATGAATTTATATTATTTATAAATAATAGAAACCTAATAAATAAAACCTAATATTTTGTTGTAACAGCCTAAACCAAATAAGATATTTGTGTTTTTTTTATTTCTTAAAATATCATCCAATTTTAGTATGGTTTTCCCAAAACAGTTTTCAGCACTTGCTCATTTATCCGTCTTGGCTTGGTTACTGTGCTCAGCCTGCCTGCTGAGTGCTCAGCTTGAGTTCTCCTTCCTGCCTGTCTTACGACAAAGCTCCTGCCAGGCTGTTCTCCACTGTGCCTTTCTGCATCAGATTTTCACTTGCTGTTTGTCATAAACCTCCGAGAGCGGCCAGCTGTTCATGATTAAAGTCTAGTCTATGGCTTATTCATCAGACAGCATTAAGTTCATCCAAAAGTTAATACAATCTCAAAATAATGGTTTACAATAGAGAACTCCCCTTTCTCTCGTCTGAGTCCAGAGTTAGAACACTTAGCCCTGACAGTCGTCCAGGAGCTTGCTTCCTTCCTCTTGTTGTGATCCTTAAAACCTTGCCTCGTCCACTACTACTGGTGGTTGATTGCCTGCCCCAGGCCTAGATGGTAAGACCTATTGCTGAAGACACTCCAGGCTTGGCAGGACATAAAGATACCAAGTGGGAGCTCAGCTGGAAGCTTCCGCCCTGCCTGCCAGCTTTCATAGTGCTGGAGAGAAGAATCGCCAGCAATCTGACTGTCACCTTGCTGTCCTTTGTGCTGGTATGATTGATGAGCATAACTAAAATCAACTTGGGGGGAAAGGGTTTGTTTGGCTTACAGGTTACAGGCCAGTATCAAGGAGGGCCAAGGCAGGAACTTAAGATTGGAACCTGGGGCCTGGAGAGATGGCCTAGCAGTTAAGAGGGCCAACTGCTCTTGCAGAGGACCAGGGTTCGATCCCTAGCACCCACATGGCAGCTGAGAACTGTCTTTAACTCCAGTTCCAGGGGAATCCGACGTCCTCTTCTGACCTCCGCGGCATTGCATGACACGGGTGCACAGACCTACATGCAGACAGTACGTTCATACACATAAAAAATAAATAAAATTAAAAAAAAAAAAGATTGGAACCTGGAGGCAGAAACTGAGGCAGAGACCATGGAGGGACGTTGCTCACTAGCTTGCTACCCTGACTTTTTCAGCCACCCTTCTTACATAGCCCAGCCCCCATTTGCCCAGGGGTGGTACCACCCATAGGGGGCTAGGACCTCCTAAATCAATTAGCAATCAAGAAAATGTTCCCACAGACATGTCCACAAGCCAATCTGATAGAGGATTTCCTCAATTCAGGTTCCCTTTTCACAGGCGATTCTAGTTTGTGTCAAATTGATAAAACTAACCAGCACACTCATTGAGTTATGGACCCTGAATGCTACAGTACTTGCCTGCTAGGAGAGATGTGCCCACAAGGACACTTGTGGCATGGCTGCTATGGGGGTAGCAAACCACTTACTGATTAGAGTTGAGGCCTTAATCATGGCGGAGAATTCAAAACTGGCCAAAAGCTGTAGCTGGAAAAGTGATAGGCTCAAGGGAGGAAGATACTGCTTTTTAATAAAATAATGTGCATATCTGTGATATGGGGGAGAGGGGTGCCACATCACATGTATGGAGGTCAGAGGAAAACTGTTTGGAGTTGGTTCTCTCCTTTAACCTTTACTTGGGTTCTTGAAAGCAAACTCAGGTCACTATGCTTGCATGGCAAGCCTTTATCCGCTGAACCATCTTGCTGGTCCCATCTTGTTTGGATAAACAGACATGAGATGCCCATCAAATTGCCTTCTAAATATTTATGATCAGTGCTATGGTTGGCTGTGGTTGAAGACAGTTTTTGGTTTGTTTGTTTGTTTGTTTGTTTTGCAGTGGGAGTGGTTACTCCAGAGACTCTTGCACCTGGTCAAAGTGTTGAGAAAAGGAGACTGTTGAAAGCTTAGCCTTAAGTAGCACATCTGTATATCACCTCTTCCAAAGTTCAGGGAACATCCTGCATGTAAGAGCAGGAGGGCAGGATGCACTGTGGTGAAATGCTGTCTGCCTAGCATGGTACGGCTATTGCACTCTTGAACTTTCTACAGCTGTCATTACCCACAAAAGACCTGCACGAGATTGGGCCCCTCAACGTTCTGTCAAGGAGGAGGAAGGGCTCACAAGCCCCGCCCCCTCCCTGAGGAGCTATAGGCTGTTAATGATTTCAGAGGGAGAGAAGAACATTTTCTTCATGTAAGTTACCCATGCTCCTATAAATAACCCCTTCCCTAGACTATAACTAATTAAACTCATTGGATCACCAGAAAGGAGAAACGTCCTACCTCACAATCTAAGTTGCAGCCATTGTCGTTCAGAATTTGCCCACAGGACTTTCCCTTAAGTTCAAAATGTCATATGCCACTTTCAGCTAACAGAGATGCTGATAAGTATATTCGGGGCCAATATATTGGCTATTTTGTTTAAAACAAAACAGGGTATGGTTTGTAGCCCAGACAAGCGTCGAAGGCCTCTGTGCAGCAGCACAGCTTTCCACAGCTTTTGTCGCCTGCCTGCAGTTCTGGACATCTGTCCCTTTAGCTGTTTCCTTTATTGTTCCTGAGAGACGATGGAGTAGGCGACCTCTTTCTCTAGCTCACTCCCATTTCGGCAGTGACTTGACTTTGCAGCCCTTGCACACACAGGGCTATCACCTGACAGCTGGAGTCCACCTCGTGTTTGAAGCTGGGGGTCTTCCAGCATGAGCACAGGTGGGATCTGTTCACATAATTACACTCTTCTGTTTCACGCGGCTGCTTAAATCTTTCTTTTTCCTTTTCATCTTTTTCAGAGAGTCTCATGTTTCCCAGGCTGGTCTTGAAATCATTATGTAGCTGAGCATGACCTTGCATTTCTGACCTTCCTGCTTCTGCCTCTTGGGTCCTGGGATTACAGGTGTGTGCCACCATGCCTAGTTTTATGCAGTGTTGGGGATCGAATCAGGGCTCCCTGTCTGAGATACAAGAACCCTACCAACTGAGCCACATCCTGAGCGCTATAAACTTTGGGGGTTGACTTTTTTACATGTGTAAATCTGGATCCCACCACACCTCTGCTGAGGGATCCCCTGAGGACTGAGCTTGTTACTCAGTGAAGGTTCCCCAGTACTGGGACACCTGAAGCCATTTTCACTTTCCTTACTAGCCTGGCTCAAATAATAATAATGGCACGGACTGCTCTTGTATTTACCGCTGTGTGTTACAGAGGAAGAGGTACCGTTACTCCCCAGGAAACTGAGGCCCACATTGATAGTAGAAGCTGGCTCTCAGCACCCAGCCCTTTGGTTTCTCAGTCTGCTCTTAAGCCCTGCACCAATACCTGTTTGTGCAGGCACTGGAGTGTGCATCCCTACCCTGAAAGGACAGGGAAGCAGGCAGGGGACCTGCCCGGTGCCTTTGCTGCTTAAAGCAAAGCCCACACACTGAAAATGTAAATCACAAAGCTGACTTCCTAGACAAACAGGTCGGCAGGAAAGGGCTGTTTTTCCTTCTTTCTCTGAACAAATTTGAACTTGCGTTCAGAGCTGCCCAGTGAAAGGACCTTGGTGAGAACTTGGCAATGTCTCTGGGGTGTTAGCCAGCTGTGGTGAATGGAGCTAGCTTATCTCTCAGAAAAGAGAGAAATAATTAGTTCTGTTCAGCCTGCATCCAACCCTCCCTTGAAACATTAGCCCATAAGCAGTGCAAATCATTTGAACTGACTATCTTGGGGAAGGCATTGGGGTAGAGTGGTAGGCAGGACAGCCACACTCGACGTCTTCATGCCTCATCCACAGTGATTACTAGGCTACCTGAGCCCCATGGGCTGCCCAGTTCACAGTGTGACAAGTGGAGCCTGTCCTACCAAGAGAAATTAATTTGGTCAGGTTATATGCCCAATGGCCTCAGGAAACTGAGCCCTCTTGGTTCGCTCAATAAGAGTTGCACAAGGAAGCTTCTGTCATTGAGAGCCAGACACTGAATGACTGCTGTGGGTGCGTAGCACCATGGCTGCAACCAGGAAATGGAAGATGTCATTGAATACTTCCGATTCCGAGTGCCTGGAGCTGTGAGTGTTATGTGGGTTAAAGTGACTATAGTCGGGCATGGTGGCGCACACCTTTAATCCTAGCACTTGGGAGGCAGAGGCAGGCGGATCTTTGTGAGTTCAAGGCCAGCCTGGTCTACAGAGTGAGTTCCAGGACAGCTGGGGCTACAGGGAGACCCTGTCTCGAAAAGACAAAAAAAAAAAAAAAATGACTATAAAAGTCCACCAGGGTGCTTGAGAGTGAAGAAAGTGGGCTCAAGCTGGGGCTCTGGGGCCAACTGGGCTATGTGGCTAGAATCGGCAGTCATTTAAAAAATAGAAAACTGAGGGACGTGGTGGCACACGCCTTTAATCCTAGCACTTGGGAGGCAGAGGGCAGGTGGATCTTTGTGAGTTCAAGGCCAGTCCGGTCTACAGAGTGAGTGAGTTCCGGGACAGATGGAGTTACAGGGAGACCCTGTCTCATAACGACCAAAAAAAAAAAAGAGAGAAGAGAAGGGAAGGGAAGGGAAAAGGGAAAAGGGAAAAGGGAAAAGGGAAAAGGGAAGGGAAGGGAAGGGAAGGGAAAAGGGAAAAGGGAAGGGAAGGGAAAGGAAGGGAAGAAAAGAAAAGCAAAAAAAAAAAAAAGCACATCCCTGATCTCCGGGTCTGAATCTGGCTGGGTGACGGTGGGCAAGTTAAATTATGAACCCCAGGTCTGCAAAATGGGAATGTTGCCGTTACAGAGTTCTTGCCTCACCTGAAGGTTCTGAGGATTCTCTCTGATTGTGCAGGGGGTGGAATGTGCTGAGTGAATGAAAGCAGGCAGTGAAGACCACCAACCAAGACCACTCCGCGGGGACAGCAGTTTATTGGGGGACAGACTGCGGGACTGCCTTCGAAGATCAGCGGTCAGGAGGGGAAGTCAGACAGGTTTTATAGGCAGTTAGGTGCTTGGTTAACTTAGCATGACTGTAGGCTGGGCAGTTCAGCCTGGGGTTGGTTGGTTTCCTGATAAGCAGAGGGACTTGCCAGGTCTAAGTTCCACCTGCCGTTTTTTGGAATATTGGGAGCTAGGCTGCCATTTTAGGGCTCTGCTGGCAACCTGACATTGAGCACCTGCGCCCACAGAGGAAGTGTTTCAGGCCAAGTATCTCCCCGCTATCATTAAACCAAGGTGCTTACTGGGCTTCAAGCTGAGAGCTAGCACTTACCAGTTCTAGTAAATCCTGTCTTAAAGGAGCTGAGGGCAGGAGAGAGAATGGTGAACACTGAAGACCTGACTAGGGGAGGGAAGAAAGGCTGGGTGGTTATGACCGGAGATAACTAACGGGGTATTTAAATGTCTCTGCTAAGTGTCCATTATGACTCCTTTTCTACCTGCCCATCTCAGCTTGACTTCTTCATCAAAACAGCCGTTGCTCCTGAGGCTAGGGCGAAGGCAGATCTCTGGGGAGCATGCAGAAGATCTGGGTGTAGGTGGGCAGGGTCTGAGCGCTCACGAGGGTGGAGTTATGAAAATACTTAGTGTTTAGCTGCCAATGCACCAGATCCTGCTATTGCCACCATTCACATTCTCTTGTATGGGGACCCGGGTTCGATCCCCAGCACCCACATGGTGGCTGAGAACCGTCTTTAACTCCAGTTCCAGGGGAATCCGACGCCCTCTTCTGACCTCCACGGCATTGCGCGACACGGGTGCACCAACCTACATGCAGACAGTGCATTCATACACTTAAAAAATAAAATTAGGGGCTGGAGAGATGGCCTAGTGGTTAAGAGCGCCGACCGCTCTTGCAGAGGACCCGGGTTCGATCCCCAGCACCCACATGGCGGCCGAGAACCGTCTGAAACTCTCAATTCCGGGAGAATTCCCCAGTTCCAGGGGAATCCGACACCCTCTTCTGACCTCCGTGCATTGCACGACACAGGAGCACAAACTTGCATGCAGACAGTACATTCATACACATACAGCAATAAATAAAATTAATAAAATTAAAAAAAATTAAATTAAATTAAAATTATAAAAAATGTCTTTGGTAAGCCTTGAGAGCTCTCAGAGCATACACCGCAACTCACAGGGTTTGGTCCTCCACTGTGATCTGTTTCCCTGCAGAATGAGAAGAATGTCAATTAATCCTGTTATCTGAGCCAAATACTTTCTGCTTTGATTTTCCTGATAAAACCTCCCTAAATAGAGAACTCTCAGAATACCAAAGAATGCTTCTGTGTGGGATTCCAGAGGCACAGAAGACCTGGAAGAGGGGGTGGCATGCAGACTCCGGGGAAGCAGTTTTTCCTCTTCAGGTTCTGCTTGGAGTCCCTTTACCAAACACTTTAAGCACAGACACACTTTAGAATGGAATGGGAAAAACAAGTCATAAAACTCTTCCTCTAGGGTTGGGTAATTTGGGGGCACTTTACCTTTTTCCCAATTGTCTCTACTTAAAAGCTGGTCGGTGCATTTAAATATCAGCCACACACTGTAAACTGCACACTGCACACTGCACACTACACCTGGCTAAGACTTCTTCAGGACACATGAATGAATTTCAGGAAGTTAATTTTCCACGAGCAGCTCCCATTCTACCCAGCCTTATATCAGAAATGTCTCATTATAAATAGCCCATTTTAAATGCTTCTGATAATTAACCTTTGTGAAACATCAAATGCTTTGCTAATGAGCAAACTAAGTGGTGGAAGTGAATTTTTACTGGTGAGATTCATGTTTGATGTTTGATGACTGCTGGAAAGGGACTCCAATTATTCTCTGTGTCTTCAAGACCGGATATTGGCTAAACTGTTTTTATTATTCATCCCTTCACCAGGTGTGAAAATATATGTCTTACCCCCTACATGGCCTTTTATGTGGCAATTCAGAGAACTTCGTTGTTTGCTGTCCCTAAGTGCCCACAAACCTGTCTCTGAGCTGTGGTTTCACTGCCTTGAAGACCCTGTCTTGCAAGGTGGTTTAGTCTAAATAGCTAAAGAACAGATATCAAGGACTTTCCTGAGCATGCAAGACAGCAAGAAGAAACCACATGATTTCTGCTCATTAATGAAAGTTTAACTGATAGTGATGGTGTGGGAGATTTGGTAGAGGCTTGCTTTGGGGTTGTGGGAGAGCAGCTAGCCCTCCCCTATGCAATTTTAAAGTGACATCCTTCTCTTATCAAAATGAACTCAAGAGCAGCATGCCTGGGTGATGTATATGGTCTTCATAGCAACTTTGAGACACAGGTACTATTAGGACTGCCACTTAATGCTGAGAAAGCAGTTCTGGACAGCTTGAATCATTTGTCCAGAGACACAGAATGAAGACAGAAATTGAAGTCACATGATTCTAAAGCCTTGCTCTTCAATCATACAAAAAATTTCCTATTCACAGGAAGATTAGAAAATATATAAGCTTTTTCTCTGGAAAGTTCAGGAATAAAAAAGAAAAATTATTAAAAAAAAAAAAAAAAAAAAAAAAAAAAAAAAAAAAAAAAAAAAAAAAAAAAAAAATTATATATCTATATATAATATATATATATATCTATATATATATCAGGCCTAATTCTTTTCCAATTATTCAAGAAAGCATGGAATGCTTTGCTGTGCCCCTTCCATATTTGTTTCCATGCACATTTAGATGAGATTGTTGGGGGTACCCTGACATAGCATGACATAAATATCTCTTCAGATCCTTAAACATTACTAACATCACTTTGAGTAAGAGCAAATATTATATCCTATTGCTATTTGGAGCAACCTATTGTTGGACATATAACTTTGTTCTGATTTTTTTTTCTCCCATGAATAACAGCAATATAGTCATTTCTGAGAGTGATCTTTTGTTTACTTTCTATCTTATTTCATCAGGAAAGATTTCTGGAAAGGAAATTACTGGATCAAAGGGCAAGAACAGTTTAATGGACATTGGGAAGCTTTAAATAGACCACAGTGTACTTTCCTCTGTAAATAACAAAATGAGTATTACGTTGTTTTTTGTTTGTTTGTTTGTTTGTTTGAGACAGGGTCTCCCTGTAGCCCCAGCTGACCTGGAACTCACTCTGTAGACCAGGCAGGCCTTGAACTCACAAAGATCCACCTGCCTCTGCCTCACAAGTGCTAGGATTAAAAGCATGTGCCACCATGTCCAGCTTAAATATAGATTCTTATATTTACAGACAAGTATGCCATATACATCAAAGAAGCATATTTTTACAACAGATGGAGGCTACTCCAAAGTTCCACAGCTGGTCACACACAGAGAATATATAGCTGAGAGATGCCCAGCCCTAAGTGACACATCTACACTGGAACCTCCACACCTAAGAGTCATGGAACATAGCAGAACAGGGAAGAATACTAATACAGCCCTCAACTCTCACCAAGAAAGCTTCCTCATACAACAAAGTTTGCTGCACACAGAAGGTCGCAACTGGCTAAGTTTTAGAGAACATGATGCTGCAGAGTGAGTGCCCTGCATAGGACTCCTATATTAAGCCTCACCTACCCATGGCTCAGGGAGAAGAGGGGGCAGAAAGATTGTAAGAGCCAGAGTTGGTGCATGAAAACAAGAAAAGTTGAAATGGTGAATCTGATGGGGTGGGGGTTGGCAGGGGGACATGGGTCTAGATTGGATTTGTAACATAATCTCGCACAATATATATACACATATATATAAACAATAAATTTTTAAAAATGAAAAAAAAGAAAATAAGAAAAGAGACTTTCAGGCCACCAGAAAATTGCTCATATGAACTTTCAGCAAAGGTGACAGACGGCATGTACAAGATCCATGCTAAATCAATCAGACACAAATCCAGCATCGAATGAGGGAAATGGGCAGCAGTCCCCAACCTTAGCAGAAGAACTATCAGCAGCTGATTACTGCTGGGTGAGGGAGAGGAGATCTTCTTTAAGGGAGAGACTCTAGATACGCTGACTAGACTCCAGTGGACAAACTTGCACAGAGGGACATCTGGCTACAGATGTTTGACTGGAAAGGACTTAAATACATATGATGGAATGCATGAAATTCAGTGTGTGTGTGTGTGTGTGTGTGTGTGTGTGTGTGTGTGTGTGTTTGGGGTACAGGGAGGATGGGTGGGGAGGGGAATTAAATTTGATTAAGATCTGTTATATGAAATGCACAAACACAATAAAATATTTTTAAAAAATTGGTGCTGGAGAAAGATGCCTCAGCAGTTAAGAGCAGTGGCTACTCTTGCAGAAGAAAGACCTGGGTTCATTCACATGGTGGCTAACAAATGTCCATAATTCCCATTCCAAGGGATCCTGATGCCCTATTCTGACCTCCATGGGCATTGAATGACATATGTGCGCTTATGTACATACAGGCAATACGCTCATACACATAAAAATAATTAAAGAAAAATTTAAAATCAACATAAATTAAAATCAACATACATTAAAACAATGCATTTTGATAAAAAAAAAAACAACAAACTAGCCAGACCATTTAATTCTATCCAGTAGGGGGCAGCACACATGCCAACAGACATCCTCCTTGGATATTGAATTATGCCTGTTTATAGCATTTTTACCAAGTTTGCTTTGTTAAAATTTAGCAACAATATGGTCATCAAGTTTACAGGCAGGAACAAAAAAGGAAAATCGAGTTTGCAAAGATTTATAGCTTTCAGGAATATTCCGGAAGACTGTTCCAGATGGTAAAGTACTGGAGATAAAAGGGTCTTTCCCATGCCGACTTGTACTGGAGGCTAGGAAAAGCAGGTCAGGCCAAGAGAAGCAACAGGAAGAAGGGTGTGGGGCGGTGGGGCTGGTGCTACTGTTCTTTGCCCAATAAAAGGTGGCTAAGGGCTCAGTAGTGAGTTTTTCTTCCCAAACAGGATGGCAGGAGGAAGAAGGGAGCACGTGACTGCCAGCCTGAGGAAGACCTTTGCAATGACGGGCAGAATGAGGAGGGAAGTGTTAATGAATCACAGAGAAATGTGCGGGGTCTTACCCTCTGACAAGGGCCCTGGCAAGCTCAGCTAGGAGTGGAATTGTAATCCATCTAAAGCCCCATTGACAACCAGGAGATTGCATCCACAGGTAGAGTCTTTAGGATGTCTCTGCACACCTGAATTTAAGCAGAATTCACACAGACAAACAGACTTATTGTCTCTAGGGGTGAAGCCAGAGTTTCAGAGTCTGTGACCTCAAAGTAGATGAAGACAAAGTGATCTATGAATAGTCCTTATATAGCTCTTTCTGCCTTGTTCCAAAAGACCTCTTATCCTATCAGTGACCGAAAACATTACCAGGACATGGTTCCCCAGATCGGCCCTGGGAGTGTCTGGACGGCTTGCTGGGATGGGTAGCAGTGAGGGCTAGGAAGCAGCAGTGACTGTAAGAACACAATTTCCACTAGGAGCTGTACTTTCCTTTCTGAAAGTTTCAGTCCTCATAGCCCTCCAGCTAGGGCTGGCCCAAACTGCTGCTCCAAGAAGCTTCAGGTAGAAGTTGCATATTTGAGATTAGGACTGTGTTTCTCTAGAGATCTTCATGGATCCCTTTATTATATCTAGTTTCTTCGAGGTGGATCATCCATAGAGGCAGAAGCCTAAAAATAACCTGCTCATTTATAATGAAGTCATAATTTTTTTTAAATTTTATTTATTTTTGTATGTGTATGAATTGTACTGTCTGCATGTAGGTTTGTGCACCCATGTCATGCAATGCTGCGGAGGTCAGAAGAGGGTCTAGGATTCCCCTGGAACTGGAGTTCTCCTGGAATTGGAGTTACAGACGGTTCTTAGCCACCATGTGGGTGCTGGGGATCGAACCTGGGTCCTCTGCAAGAGCAGTCAGTGCTCTTAACCACTAGGCTATCTCTCCAGCCCCTGAAGTCATAAAATTAATCATACTTCACTCATGTTATAAAATGATCAATGGCTATCTTAAAATTTATTATTATTATTATTATTATTATTATTATTTTATTGTGTGTGTGTGTGTGTGTGTGTGTGTGTGTACACCAGAGGAACTTTCAGGAGTCATTTCTCTCTTTCCACCTTGTGGGACCCAAACTCAGGGCATCAGGTTTGCCAGCAGGCATCTTACCCCACTGAGAAATAGCTGGCTTTTAAATGAAAGTGAGATCTAAGCTGGGCATGGTGGGGCATGCCCGTAATTCCAGCATTTGGATGGCTGAGGCAGGAGGATCACAAGTTTAATGCCTGCCTAGGCTACAGAGAAAAACCATATCTCAGACAAAATGAAATGGAAAGAGAATGTGTGTGTGTGTGTGTGTGTGTGTGTGTGTGTGTGGTGTGAGAGGGAGAACAAGAGTGAATGAGCGAGCTCGAGAGGTTACTTATATGTGATGACCTAAAAGGGTATGATATTTTCTTAAGAACACAACAAACAAAACAAAACAAAACTGAGTTGGGAGTATAGGGCATGGGGCAGAGGAAAAAACACTTTCTGGAAATGGCCAAATCGTAGATATTTTAGGCTTGGTGTGACATACAGCTTTTGTTATAACGACTCATCTCTGCCCCCCTGATGAAAGGCAGCTATCACTGATATACAGGAGAAGAGACGTGGCTGCATTCCAATAAAACCTTATTTATGAAGGCAGACGGTGGGTGAGATTTAGAATACAGGCTGTGGTTTGTGTTCAGCTTTGAGAAGACCCTTTGTGTATCCTGTGTGTGTTCAGGACAGGCTTCAGAGTGGTAACAGTCACCTTGTAGAGGAAAAAAAGGTGCAACAGAATGGTTATTTTGTGCCCATTTCCTGTTTTTTTTTTTTTTATGGGAAATTGAGCAAGTATTGCTTTTGTAATTTCGTCTTTGAATTCTTAAAATGATATGATTAGGCACTGGGAATTCCTAGCTGTATAGAAATGCCTTTGGATGCAGTGAGAAGTTTTGAATGAATTTAAGGGAGTTTTATAAGTCACAGGCTCCAGAGAACCTGGCAATCTAAAATCCTGACTGAAGTTGAGAGGATGGTAATGGTGTGATTTTTTGGCTTGATGGTGAAGGTGGGTAATCCCAATGGTTTTACCCCCTTCAAACTATATCTCAGGTTCTCTTTTGGTTTGGGGGTCCTGGGTTGTGAGGTAGATGGACAAGGTAGATGGCTGTTCAAGACAGAGATTCTGAAGATGCGGGACAGAAAAGTCCTGTCAGGAGAAGAGGTTCCCACTTGTCTGGAAAGGTGAGGCAACTGTCCTCCCCCACTGCAGAACGCAGCAGAGGTACTTCCCCAGCTGCAGGCCGCACCGGAGCCCTGTCATCCATCACTGCTGTCAAGCAGCCACCAGGCAATGGCAGGAAAAATGAGGTCACACATGGCCCCTTTCTAAAGTATTCCTGAAGGTGTTGCTCTCTGCAGGATTCAGGGGTTAGGGGAAAAAAATCCCACAGCAGCCCAGAGTCTGAGCTTTGGGGGGCACAGACCTGAATATGCAATCTCAGAGAACATTTCTGAATCCCTGCATCATTCCCATTCCCCTCTCTAAAGAAGAGATGCTCCTCCTGATTACAATATGATCATGGTGATGATGATAACAACATTGCCTGGTTAAATCTTAGTTAAAACACCATGACGAAGGCAACTTATAGAAGGAAGAGTTTATTGGGCCTATGGTTCCAGAGGGATAAGACACCATCATGGTGGACAGTCATGGCCGGAGGCAGCTAGGGCAGAAAGCTGAGCCCTATCTTCAAGCCCAGCAGGCAGCAGAGAAAGGCAGACTGGAAGTAGGCCAGGCTATACACTCTCAAAGCCTACCTTCGGTGATGTGCTTCCTCCAGCAAGGCCACATCTCCTAATGGTTCGATGACGTTCTCCAAAGAGCGCCACCAACTGACCAAGTTTTTCAAATACTTGAGCCTCTGGGGGCCAGCTCGTTCAAATCACAACTGGAGATGTAGCTTAGTGATACAGTTCTTAGTTGGCATAGTTTTGATCCCAAGCACACACACACACACAAAAGCAAGAATAAGCATCTCTTTCAGATGACTCAATCACTTTTCCTGGTGCCTGATATGATAAATATGTGCTTTGTAAATGTTGACACTTGCTGGTCTGGCTCCTTCTGTGGTTACAACGGCCACATTCCTCTTTTCCTTTACTTTTGCGCCTGTGTTGGAGAAGTCTTTCTATTTAGCCTAGCAACATTTTCCCCCTGTGGTCTTGGATACAATCGACCGCATAGCTGCAGGCTGCAAGGCTTTCTCTGGGCTCTCTTTTTTTTACCAGACTGTTGTTCCCGCATAACAGTGGAGGGGATGCACAGTAAATGGAAGGGGATCTACCTGAAAGTAAACTGCAGCCTACACGTTGCTGGTGATGTGAAACCCTGGAAAGGTAAGGTTCTTAAATTCACCTTTCTGCAGCTCTAAATCACCCTCCTTCTCTAGCCAATCACCTCTTCTTCCCACATGGATGTCTTCTCTTGGAACTTCTGGCCACTTCTGCCTGCCTTGTTCATTGACCTGATAATTTTTTTTTTAATTAACCCTTTTTTTTTTTTATTGATGCTTTGTGCATTTCATACATCATTTACCAATTCAGTTCAGGCATATCTCCCCTTCCCTTCCCCCCACCCCCACCCCAACCGAGATCATGCATTCTGCCATGACCATCCTGCATATCTCTCTCAGTTTTTTTTTTTCCACCATTTTTAGCTATAAGTGATAGTCCATGAGTACAAGCATCCTTCATGTAAAACCAATTTGCAGGGCTGTTGCCCAAACCCCCACAGCCCCACCTTACCAGCGTGGGTGAGGGGTTGTAATGTTCAATCAGGTTAATCAATGAGGGTCCAGACTACATTGCTGTAGTTTCACCCTCACCCCAATCGCAGCCCTTACATTCTACCACGCCACCTCTTCCGCAGATTATTCCTGGGCTTAGAAAAGGGGCACAGGTGGATGAGAAGCAAAACAGTCCACTCTCTCTTGGAGCTGTTGTCTTGGATCTCGGGTCAATCTGGCTGTTTCCTTTCATGGGCTTGACAGTCGTCCAGGAATAACCCTTTCGATCCTACTAATGAAGCACAAAGCAATTAGATTATATAGGTATTTAAACAGCATTAATAGTTATGGTAGGTTACTTTGGTATAGACACATATGTTTAGATGAAATGTTGATCCACGAATACATTTTTTCCTGTTAAATTGACGGGGTCTTACTGTGGCTTAAGATATCTCCTAACCATTAGAGGATGTAAGCTTGTGGCATCAGCCATGGGTCATTCTCCAAGGAGAGAGCCAATAGCCAATTAGATTTGGGATATACAGGCATATGGCTGCCCTGTTGCATAGTAATTTTCCAGCAGGTGAGGTGTAGCGGTGCTGACGGTGGAGTCTTGCTTGACTCAAGGAGACCCGTATTTGCTTTATTGGTTTAGTGGCCCTTGGTAACACTCTCTGGTATTCCAGAGGCCATCTGTACACTTGCATGTGTGGTCTCAATGCATCTTTCCCATGTTAACGTCAGGTGACCTGATAATTCTGCAATGCTTTGCAAGCTAGATGACCGGGTATGTATGTATCACAGCCCCAGCTGAAGTGGCGGCTTAGAGGATGAGGATTTTGTCTTATAAATTTTCATGTGAATAACTAATTAAAAACTGATAGTGAATGCAAAATTCAAGGAGATCAGCTTGTCAGATATACATTAGATATCTTCACATAGAAATAATATTTAGCCAGGCATGGTGGCGCATGCCTCTGATCCTAGCACTTGGGGGGCAGAGGCAGGGGGATCTTTATGAGTTCAAGGCCAGCCTGGTCTACAGAGTGAGTCCCAGGCCAGCTGGGGCTACATGGAGACCTTGTCTCGAAAACACCAAAAAAAAGAAGAAAAAAAAGAAATAATATTTAAATTGAGCAAATGATGCACATCTTTAATCCCATATTTTGTAGGCTAAGGCAGGAGACCTTAGAGCTTAAGTCTAGCTTGGGCTACATAGCAAGAGCTTATTTCAATAAATTTAATAATTAATTGTATTATTATATCCACATAAGACAGAATAAGCATCCTCATTTTATGGTGAGCAGTGGGGTCTAAGAGAGTACTGAAGTGATTCAGGAGCATCTGGTATACCAAGAGCCAATTCTTTTCCACTCATCCAGTTCCACACAGAATTCATGGTAAATTAAGGGAAACATGCACCCCTCACTGATGAACTGGAGATTTTTTAATGCTATTTTAAAAAATGTAACAAGCAAAAATTTTGTTAATCCTTTTGAGTTTCCATTGGCCCCTTCTTGAAGTCTGCTGCCAAACAGACTGTAACACACCTGGGAGCCAACCAGAACCATGGGGAGGGGAAGCAGGATGCCCTCATTTCCTGTGAGGAAGTCCAGGGCTGAATGTCCCGCTTCCTTCTGCTCAATTGTTCATGGGAGGGAAGGCAAGCTGACTTGTTCTTTCTCCGGAACCCAGAGGTACCAGCTCTTTCCAAAGAGGAATAATGTGTGGAGGCATACCTTTGCCTTCTATGGGCATGGAGGTGAGGTGACAGGCTGGGGGCACTGGCTCGTGTCTGAGAAATTTCCTTTTTGTCTGCTCAATGGCAAGGACAAGTGACTTTATCTCACCAATCTTCTGTGTGCGTGTGTGTGTGTGTGTGTGTGTGTGTGTGTGTCCTACATGGCAGCAGATGCCCAGAGAGGCCAGAAGAGGATGTTGGATTCCTGGAGCTGGAGTTACAGACAGGTGGCTCACCTCAGGTGGGTGCTGGGAACTGAACTTAAGTCTTCTAGAAGAGCAGTGAGTGCTCTTAACTGCTGAGTCAGCTCTTTAGCCCTGCTTCCTAGCTTCTTAAAATTCATTATTATTTTTTTTTACCTCTATTCTTCTCAAGCCATCTTGGGGTGGTCCAGATGTTACTGGAGTGTCCCAGTAGCCTCCAAGTTTCTGGGCTCACTATTTTCTTTAGTAACTAGAAAAAAAAATATTAAGAGACCTGCCCATCCCACAGAGGACTCAGCAAAGGAGAAGGGCAGCACTATCATCACATTGAACTCTGCAGCTTGCTTTTCTCCCTCACACAAGGACCTCTTCCAGCTCTCTGTAGAACTCTGTCCCCTGGGTAAAGGGGTCCATTTAATTATCTCTCAGTTCAACTTCCCAGAGTCTTCTGGGCTAACAATTGCCACCACAGAGTCAACACAATGACTGTGGTTAAGAGCTTAAGACCTTCAAGTCTGACCACCTGTGTTCAAGTCTTACTCCAAGAGGGCTTTAGGGAGGGAAGTACTGTATCAAAATTAAATATTCAAAATAAATGCAAAGTGAAAAACTTACTTTGGGCCATTACTAGTCACATTTGAACTCCAGACTTATCTGTTCAATCACTTGTCAGTGTTAACATGCTAAAACACACAGACAAATAGAACACCTCAGCATACAACGTTGTTGCACCTTTGAGTGCCTCTTCCTGTGGTCGTCACTACCTCAGTGATTATGGTTTCTTATTTCCTTCTGTGTTCATCAAATGCCTTCATATCTTCTTTTTTTCTCCCTATCCAGACCCTGAACCTCAGGAGGGCTTATTCTTCCTTTAAGATGGGGCTGGATATCCCAAGCCTCAGGAGGGCGTATTCTTCCTTTAAGGTGGGCCTGGAGATCCCGAGCCTCAGGAGGGTGTATTCTTCCTTTAAGGTGGGCCTGGAGACCAGCTGCATTTCATCCCTTGGCCTCTACTGACCTGCTCCGGCATCCTTGATGAACCATTGTAGTGGTTTCTCTGGAATGCTCCCTGACTCTGTCCCTGCCCCTTCCCTTACAAATCCATTTTCAAGATGGCACCCAAGTGATCCCGACACCTCCCTGCTCAAAACCCTCCCACAGCCCCAACTCACAGTCAAGTCCCTCCCACGGCCTTCTAGCCTTCTAAGACCCGGTGCCTTTTCTTCTCAGACCTCACTTTCTCCTGTCTTCTTGTGTCCACTCCAGTCCCCCTGCCTCCCTGGTCCCCTGTGATCCCACAAGGGCTTCTCCTCAGGTCCTTTGCACCTGTTCCTCCCCTAGATTCCTTTCTACGTCTTCATGCAGTGTTACCCTTTCAGTGAGGCATGCTGGTAGCACATGATTGAAAATCCCCCCCCCTTACATTCATATTCTTCTATTTCATAGTACCAATAACCTTCCAATACGCCTATCAGTTATTCAGTGTCTAGTCTGTCTTCCCCACTTGAATATAGATTCCACAAGGGCTGGGATTTTTGTTAACTTTTGTTTTGTCTTTTTTGCTCTATTTGTGACATCTAGAGCCAGGTCTGGTATACAGTAGGCATTCAATGACTATTTCCTAAAGAAATGGATACATTTCAGTGTCAGAATGTTAGGGCTGGCTGGGTGTGTTTGTCCAGAAGGGCATCTTCGGCTGATGTTAGCAGTGGCTGGGTGATGGGACTTGGGATAGTCCTTAATTTCTGCGATGCTTTCTTACTTTTCTAAGTATTTTCTGATAAGCACATACAACCATAAAAGTGTTATAAAAACAAAGTCCAAAATGGCGCAGGGCAGAGGACATGTATGCTTGTTCTACAAAGCCATCACTCTCCTGCACTGTCTCCACCTTTGATCAAAAACACTTTAGAAGATGGGGCTGAGGATATGTCTCAGTTGGTAGAGTGCATGCCTGGCATGCACAGAGCACATGACTCCATCCCCAGTGTGGCATAAACCAGATGTGCTGGCAGGTGCTTGTGATCCTAGAATTTGGGAAATGCAAGCAAGAGAATAAGAAGTTCAAAGCTATACTTGGCTATGCAAGAATTCAAGGCCATCTTGTGGTACATGAATCCCTGTCTCAAAAAAAAAAAAAACGGCTCAGTAGACAAAGTACTTCCCACCAAGCCCAATGACCTGAGTTCCTCTGAACTCCAGAACCCACCTGATGGATGCAAAGAGGACTCACTCCTGCAAGAAGTTATCCTTTGATTTCCACATGCTTGCTGTGGCACGCGTACACACACACACACACACACAATATCAAAAGAAATAATAAATCAAATTTATAATCATGTAAGAAAATTCCTCTTTCTGGCTTCTCTTAAGAGTGGTGCCTGTGAGGATGTCTCTGGAGACTGCTAGACATCAGTAATGACGTAATGCTACATGAATAATGTGATTGCAGTACCAGAAAGTGCTGGACAGCGGAAGGCAGGGCCCCGTTACAGGAAGTAGGCTTCTGAAAGTGTATCTTTTGGGAGCCACATTTTTGCCTTGGCCTCCTCCCCTGCTTCCTTGCTGTGCTTCCTACTGCCAAGGTGTGGATATTTCTGCTCTGGAATGTCCTTACCCACCACAATGGCCTGGCACCTCTGAAACTGTGAACCAGAATAAATCCTTCCTCTTTAAAATTTCTGTTCTAGTTGTTTACTTTCTGTCACTCTCATAAACACTACGACCAAAAGCAACTTGAGGAGGAAAGCGTTTATTTCATCCTAAGACTCCTCATCCCAGTGCATCAGGGAGGGAGTTCAAGGCAGGAGCTGAGGCAGAGCAGAAAGCTGGTGGGTGGAACTGAAGCACAGCTGGTGGAGGAACACTGCTTACTGGCTTGCTTACCCTGGCCTGCTCAGTTACTTTTCTTATACAGACCAGACCCAGCTGCCCAGGGGTTGAACTGCCCATTATGGACTGAGCCCTACTACATCAATTAGCAGTCAAGAAAATACCTCCGCAGACATGCGCACAGGCCAAAGACACCCCCACAGGCCGCAGACATGTGCACAGGCCAGTCTGAGGGAACCTCAATGGAGGTTCCCTCTTCCCAGGTGACTCTAGTTTGTGTCAAGTTGACAAAGTCTAAACAGCAAAAGACCCCTTCTTTTTCAACCTGACACACAAACACATCACTATACACAAACCTCTTTTCCTTTTGTGTCCCCAAGATCTCATGTCAATATCACAGTATCAGACACGGTCCAACTTTTACAAGTCCCACCTATTTTTAAAATTCCTTCACTTGTTACCCAAAGCTCCATGGGTTAACAAAGCCTTGGTTTCTGGGATGGTGCTATTGAGAGCTGCTGTGGACCATTATGAAGTGGGACCTAGGAGGATGCCCTTAGGTTAAATGGGAGCATGCCTTTAGAGCAATGGCAGCATCTCGTGTTTCTGTCTCTCTTCTTCTCTTTCTTCCTGGTCATCAAGTGAGCAGCCTGCTGTGCTACATTCTCCACTCTACTGCAATCTGACACTACCTCGGGCCCAAAGTGACAGGTTTAGCCTGGAACCTCCAGAACTATTTAATTATGTGAATAATATTATGTTAATAGTTATATTATTTATTTTGTTACAGTGATGGAAAATTGACTAATACAATATGAAAATATTATAAGTTGGGTAAATATATGATGAAAACTTCAGTTTTACAGAAACCATCTAGGTTCTGGGCTGGAGAGATGACTCAGTGATGAGAGTCATTCCTGCTCTTAGAAGGGACCAGAGTTTTGCTCCTAGCACCCATGTCCTGTGGGTGCTTCCTGTCACTGCAGCTCCAGGGGACCCAACACTCTTTTCCGGCTTCTCTAGGCAATTTCACACAGATGGTGCACACAAACACACACACACACACACACACACACACACACACACACACACATGAATAAAAATAAAGGTAAATTTTTAAAACGTCTTTTAAAATCTAGTTTGGGCTGGTGAGATGGCTCAGCTGGCAAAGGAACTTGCTCCCAAGACAGATGATCTGAGGTCAGCCCCTGGGGTTCATGTGGCAGAATGAGAATCTGATTTATTCACACACATACACACACATAATAAATAAAATATAATTAAAAAATTAAAAAAATCTAGTTCAGAATGAGGAATAATTTTATTTCATGGCAGGACTGCTATTGTCAAATAAAAGATTTGGAAAATATTCAATTTTTTTTTTTACAGGCAATTGAACAACATTTGCCTTTAAAGGCTCAAGATATCCCTCACGTGTGGATGCTAGTGCCAATTACCTAAGTGTAAGGCAAACTGAGCAATGTTAATGTTATATTTCTCATGATCTGAAAACAACTGTGCTCTTATATTGTGAATCCCTTAACAGGTTCTAGAACTAAGCTACCATTTATTTTCAGAGTTAGGAATTTTTGGTATATGGGTGGAGGGTATGTATGCATATTTTAGAGCAATATAAGATCAAAAGAATGAGGAAAAAAACTAGTTTGTCATGACGTTATGTCTAATCACAGTATTTATTTTATGGGAGTGCTTCTTAGTATTTCTTATACAAGGCTGCTTGAGCTGTTGTCTAAGCCCTTTCTAAAATATTACACAGTAGTTAAAAGTATCAGGCTGATTGACAACTCGCTCTCCATTGTTAAGTATTTCATCCTTTGCCATAAACACTCAATAAACTAAAAGTAATGAGATAAATTTAAAAAAATGCATCAGGCTGGTATAACTTAGCCTTTCTGGATGCTTAACGACCATACTTAATGCCCATACCAATTTGGCCAAGGGTCTTAAGGGATAACTTTTCTCCTTGCCCTCAGAGGTCAACTGAGTCCCAGGGAACTATGCATGGGGGCATCTCTTGAAATGTCCTGCAAATGTGAGTCACCAGTCTTCC
Organism: Rhizomys pruinosus; assembly: GCA_009823505.1. Lineage (NCBI taxonomy): Eukaryota > Metazoa > Chordata > Mammalia > Rodentia > Spalacidae > Rhizomys > Rhizomys pruinosus. The sequence continues at coordinate 573,036 of VZQC01014607.1, read as the reverse complement.
TGTGCAGGGGGTCTTGGAGATCCACCAATGGGACTTCAGCCAGTGTCCAGTCTATAAAGAGGAAAGTCTGCTCATGCTTCAAAAAGGGAAGCCTGTTCTAGCAAGACCTGACTTTGTCCTCGAGTGGCTGGAACTGGTGATTGAAAAGCCAAAAAGAGGGCTGGAGAGATGGCCTAGCGGTTAAGAGTGCTGACCGCTCTTACAGAGGACCCGGGTTCGATCCCCAGCACCCACATGGCGGCCGAGAGCCGTCTGAAACTCCAATTCCAGGAGAACTCCAGCTCCAGGGGAATCCGAGACCCTCTTCTGACCTCCGCGGCATTGCACGACACGGGTGCACAGACCTGCATGCAAGAAAGCAAGTAATGGATACGAAATTACAACACAGAATAAGGATGTGAATCGAATCATTTAAAAAATAAAGATGGCAAAAATTGAAAAAAAAGAAAGCCAAAAGAGCCGGGCGTGGTGGTGCACGCTTAATCCTAGCTCGGAGGGCAGAGGCAGGCGGATCTTTGTGAGTTCAAGGCCAGCCTGGTCTACAGAGTGAGTTCAGGACATTTGGGGTTAGGGAGAGCTGTTTGACAGAAGACACAAAAGAAAAAAAAAAAGAAAAGCCAAAAGAGCCAGCCCCCCCAGAAAAAAAAACCTGAGTGACCCTTGAGGACCAGATCTCTCAAAAACGATCTTAAGAAAATAAACCTTGGTTATTATGGGCTGTGTGGCCTTAAACATCCAAGGAAAGTATAACCATAAATAAATAATAGTAAGGCCTGATAAATTGTACTTCAGGTATAAAACTTGAGATCTTAGTAAAAAGACAAAAAGTAAAAAAAAAAAAAAAGAAGAGCCACAGTTTTTTGCCTTGAGATGCAGCTACCCTGTGGCGCCATGCTACTTTAGCCATCCTTCAATAGACATGAGCATACAGTTTTCAACTTTCAATGATGGACTTGAGACTCATGTCTCTCCAAGAATCCTTCAAACTTCAGTGCAGATGGGGACTCTGACTGAGCATCCAGCTTGTGGACTGAGCTACTATTGGAGTTTCCACTTCTTCAGAGTATAGACTGCCATTGTGGGACTACCCAGGCTGTATCATGGAGACCAGTACAGGAAGATCAAGACAGGACATGTTGCTTACTGGACCTCATTTGGTGACCATGGGAAGGGAAAACCCTAGTGTGGAGCACAAAGGCAGAACTGATGGTGGTTTGGGCTTGCCAAGGAGGAGACTTCAAACATGACATCTTTCAGCCTAATTAAATAAAATCATAAGCCGAAGATGCTAAAACCTATGATATATTTGGCATGTGTATATGCATATTTTGAAATGACGCATATTGGAAGGAATAACAACAACAACAACAACAATAAGACTGGGTCAAAGAACTGACTGAAACGGTGAACTTCTGCTCAAAACAGTAAACTTCTGCATTGAGAATTTTGAGAGAGACTGAGCAAAAGATGAAAAACGTGTTTGGCAGAATGCATGAGCTCTGGTGGGGTGGGGGGCAGGGAGGGAACATGGGTCTAGATTTGATTTGAAATTTTGTATGAAATGCACAGAGCTTCAATAAAAAAATTGGCTTTGAAAAAAAAATAAAGGCTTAAGGTCTTCTTGGTCTTTATGGTGCTTTGACACATTATAAACACACAGATGTACAGATATCTCTCTCTCTCTCTCTGTGTTTCTCTCTCTGAGATCCCCCCCCCTCAAAATTGGGGCCTGTTCCCTGAGGTGGGCCTTGCTAGCTACTTGCTGAGAGCCAGGCTGTCTGACTCAGGGTTAGCACTGCTGTGAGGAAGCATTGTGAAAGGGAAGTCAGCACTAGGGCGTGAGCAAAGAAAAGGAGCGCTGGTACCTTCCGGAGGCTTCCACGATTCACCCAGGGAGTTGAGAAACATGAGGAGGGCAGAAAATTACACCTAACATCACATCTTAGGGACTGTGGGAATCCAGGTCAAGCTCTGGAAACTCTCAGGAATTAGCCTTGGAGAAAAGCGGGTGGGTTTTCAATTTCTTCCTATAATCTAAGCTGTGACAAGGAGGCCTTGGATGGAGGGAGGTAGTCGGGGAGAGGAAGAGACAATGAAGAGGTTCTTTTGCTTAAAGTGAAGTTGATTTGTAATTATATATGTATATCTGTGTGTGTATGTGCGCATGTGTGTGCATGCATGTATGTGTATGCGTGCATATGTGTCTATGTGCTGTGTATGCATGTGCACACACATGTAAGTACAGGTGCCCCCAGAGACCAGAGCAGGACATCGAATTCCCTGGAGCTGGAGACCTCAGTGCTGGGAACTGAACTGAACTCTGGTTCTCTACAAGAGCGGCAAGTGCTCCTAACTGCAGAGTTGTCTCTAAGTCCCTGAAAAGTGCTGAGAGGTGAAGAGAAAGTTTGGGTTGGCATTGGATGTGACATAGAAAGACAAGTTTATGAAGTTTAAGTTTCAGAACTGATAGGACCTAGAGTAGAGACATGGCTCAGTGCTTATGAACACTGGCTGCTCTTGCAGAGAACCCAGCACCCACATGACAACTAACTGTTAGTAACTCCAGTTCCAGGGCCTCCTACGCCCTCTTCTGACCTCCACAGGCATTATACAACGCAAAACAAGTGAACTTAGGATATATCCAGGCAAAACATTCACACACACAAAATAAAAGTAATGGCAGCTAAGAACCATCTTAAAAAAAGGGGGGTGGGGTGGGGGGCTGGAGAGATGGCTCAGTGGTTAAGAGTGCTGACTGTTCTTGGAGAAGACCCAGGTTTGATTCCCAGCACCCACGTGGTGGCTAAGAACCATCTTTTAAAAATAAAAGTAATTAGGGGCTGGAGAGATGGCTCAGTGGTTAAGAGTGCAGACCACTCTTGCAGAGGACCTGGGTTCAATTCTCAGCAGCCACATAGCGGCTAAGAACCATCTTTAAGCTGGGCGCACTGGACCACACCTTTAATCCTAGTACTTGGGAGGCAGAGGCAGGTGGATCTCTGTGACTTCAAGGCCAGCCTGGTCTACAGAGTGAATTCTAGGCCAGCTGGGGCTACAGGGAGACCCTGTCTCAAAAACAAAACAAAACAAAGTATTTTCAATAATTTATTAAAACTAGAGGTTTCCATGTGTAGACAGGCACACCTGCTCACCCACATTAGCTATAGATAAAAAGTGAAGGCCAGGGAAGTTAAATAACATGCCTTACAGAGATGTAACCCATGTTAGGGCCAGAACTGAAATGTCTAGAACTCTTGGAAGGACTAGTGTTCCTTCCATTCAGCTAAGAGGGAGGGCAATGCTCACCCTGGGCTCTAGAGCTTGACATTCAGGTAAGCAATGGGGCTTATTTATCTCTGGCCCACCTCAGCCACCAGGACACAATGTTAGGAAGAGAAAGTCCTTGTACTGGGCTTCTCAACCTTAATACCATAGGCGTTGTGTGCCGGATTCTGGTTCTCTGCTGTGGGTGACAGCCATGGCCATTACAGGGTGCTTATGGGCATTCTTGCCACTGACTGCATGCCAGGCATCCTCTCTCTCTCTCTCTCTCTCTCTCTCTCTCTCTCTCTCTCTCTCTCTCCTCTGCCCCATAGTTGCAGCATTTAAAAATGTTTTCTGACCCTACCAAATGTACCTGGTAGAGTGGGTATGGAGGGACAGAATCATCCCTGGTTGAAAACCAATGTCTTGCTGTGAGCTCCAACCTCAGATGGGTTGAACAAAAGCCTAAGAGTGGGCTGGGGTGTAGCTTGTTTGATGGAGTGTATGCACAGGGTCCTGGGTTCAGTCTTTCAAACTGCATAAAACTAGGCATGTCAGTGCATGTCTGTAGTCCCAGAACTTAGGGGGTAGACTCAGGAGGATCAGATATTCAAGACTATCCTTGGCTTTGTAGCAAGGTTAAGACCAGCTTGGACTACATGAGAGACTGTCTCCAAAAATAGCTTAAAATTATAAAGATATAGCATCATGTGTTGAGAATTGACTTATTAATAATTTTCCAAATAGTCTTTAGAGAGCTGATTTGTTCATCTGCTCCACAAGTGTGTGCGCTGGACTACTGTGGATGATGACCTGTGGGGGTTGCTGGGGAGATGAGAATGAGTGAAATGGGCTCTTGAAGACTCATGGTCAAGTGCAGTAGTAGATACTGTGACTATGAGTGCCCCCTTCCCCGTGCCCAGAATGTCTAGATTCCCACAGAGAAGGAAGGAAAGAAGGGTCAACAGTGGAAGTGGCCAGAAAACGAGAAGAAAGCTCTGCTGCAAAGGTCACAGCAAGCAAGAGAGTGGGACAGGGGCTTCATGGACAGTGCACTTGTGTTGAGTTGAAACCCTGGCATACTGTGACTCAGTCAAATTCCCTCTTGCCTTGTTTTGTCCGTAGAATGAGAGGTAATAGTGGTTATCCAAGACTGTTCTGTACCCTCAATATCTTGATGCCTTGGAAAGTCCTTAGTAACACCTGGGGCCTGGGACACACTCTGCAAACCTGGAGATGGCTTTCTGGTCACCTTCCACTGTATAGTATTTTATGGCTGGGAGCAAAGTCCTCCTCTCAGAAAAAGAACATCCATATCACCAAAGATTAGGAAGAGTCATTGGAGCGCTTTCTTCAGTTTGGGTCATCTCCCGTTGTCCCATGTTAGTAGTGGGACATGTTCCAATACGGGTCATGCCTATAGTTAGGTTTGAGGTATCATAAATCCTACTAAACCTGTTGTTTCCTATACACAGAGATGCAGTGAAACCATGCTAGCTAAATGGATGCTCTTTCACAATGAAAGTGAAGGTCAGGTCTTTTTTAAAATTGAAAGTGAGAACATACAGAATGCTGCGTGTGGCTGCGAGGTGAGGGATTGGATGGTAGGGATGATAACACATTGCCAAATAGTGAGAAATGAGCTGGCACATAGCAACACTTCTCCCAATATGACTCTTAGCATGTGGTGCAAAGGGCAGGGGTGTCTTATGCCACCTGAAAACACAGAGCTTATTCATAAGACAGTTACAAGAATCTTGCATAGGCTTTCACCCAGGCTACTGAGGTAGATAGTGGCATGCCTCCATTCTATACACATGGGAGCTAAGACGAAGCTTCTGGGAGTGAGCGAGTCTATTGTGGCAGCAAAGTTTGAACTGGGCAGTCTGGCTCCAGAGCCCATTTTCAACTACTGAGCTGTCAACAGCCCTTTTAATATGTGACCTATTTTTTAAGTAAAAGAGTTTTCTGTGTGTTCACAATGGCTCTCGTGATTAGAGAAGCTTGGGATGGATGTCAGGAGTTATAATCAAGTGGAAGGGATCTGACTTAGCAACAGGCCCATCACTGACCCTTAAGTGGGTGGTTTCCATAGAGTGCTAGGATGGTAGCCAGGCTGCAAAGGCTCACGGGAAGGGGGGGCAGTCAATGACAGTGAGAACCTCTAGAAGTCCAATGTATACCTCACTCCTGGGAGTTTGGCAGTAACAGGCGAGGAAGAAATAGGATGACGAGAGCAAGGAGAAGCCAGCCACAAATCGTAAGGTTTGTTTCTTCCCCTTCTCGAAGTGATGGATATGCACTGGAAGAAAAGGGAGCTGCTGAAGAGGAGAAGAGGATGAAGATGCAGAGATGGAGGAAAGGATGTGTCTCTGATACCCGAGATAGGACGGCGTTCAGTGTCCCCGTGGAAGGGTTTATTATCCAGCTGTTTTGAAAGAGACATTTTGGACTTCATTTGGTAATGATTCCCAATAATTTAGTAGTTGAATGTTCTGGAACAAGTGATTGGCTCTCCAGTGGTTTGGACCCATGCTGTCCTTGAGCATACCTTCTCTCAGTACGGATGACCCATGATTCATTTGTTAGGGTTTGATTATAACAGCTTCTATTTCACAGACACCTGATCTTGGACAAATAAGTTGCTCTATGTCTTTGAGACTGTTTCCACATAGGGAGATTTGATCTGAGTATTGCAGCGTCTTTGGCAGTTGTACAGTCCTGTCTTCTAATGTGGACAGAAAGATGTGCTGCCATTTCAGAGAAGAGGTTGCTTATTCCTTTATTCTTAGAGTAAGAGAGTGTGTGAAAATGTAACAATCTGCATTATATTTGTAAATATGTATATGTTCATCAAATTTAGTTAATTTGCTGTCTGGATTCTAAGGTTATTATTCTTAGTCCTATAAAAAAAAAATCTCATGTCCTTAGGGCACATGAGGTACCTCGGTGGACAGAGGTACTTACCATCCAGACTGACTGAATTCAATCCTTTGGGCCCATGTGAAAGATTCCTGTAAGTTGCCCTCTGACTTCCCTAGGTAAGCTGTGTTATCCCCCACAAAAATAAATATAATATTAAAATACATTTTTAATTAATTAATTTATTATTTTTATGTGTATGAGTGTACTGTCTGCATGTAGGTCGGTGCACCTGTGTCATGCAATGCCGAGGAGGTCAGAAGAGAGTGTCGGATTCCCCTGGAACTGGAGTTAAAGACAGTTCTTAGCCACCATGTGGGTGCTGGGAATCGAACCAGGGTCCTCTGCAAGAGCAGTCGATGGTCTTAACCACTGAGCCATCTCTCCAGCCCTAAAATACATATTAATCTTAAGTCCTTTTTCACCCACATCCTCATCTGAGTCTCAGTTAAATCACGAGTTACCGTGAGCTTGTCCCCACAGAGTGGAGCACTGTCATTCTTTGATCACCCAAGTCCTCCTGTTAGGGGGATTTCTGATTCCAGTACCAATTGTTAGGAAGGAGAGCCAAGGGTTGATTGGTGTTGCCAGTCACCTGCTGTAAACAGTATTTAATAAGGAGAAATTTCCCTAGCCACCACAGCCATAAAATTTAACTCAGCAAATGCTCAGACTTATAGGCAGGCATATCCAATCTTTTGACTTTGCCAAGACCTTATCAGCTACAGCTTTCTCTCTTGAGAAGGAAGTAATCATAACGTTCAAAAAATCATGCACGCACACACATCTCATAGTGTTTTACATAAGTTTATGAATTTTGCGTTGGGCCCCTTTGGTAGATCTCCTCAGCCTCGAGTGGCTACCTGAGGCCACAGATTGGACACATCTACTGTGTCTGCTCTGGAAGACACCAAACAGGAAAACAGGATCTAAGATATCTGTTATGCTGATCAAAGCCTGTACCCACAATAAAAGCACAGAGCAAGAAACTGCAACAAGTATCTGACTCTCTGGGGTGTAGCCATTTGGAATACAGCTTGAGGGGTACAGGGGTGTGGTTTCTGTGGACTAACAGGCTAAATAAGGTAGGTTTGTTTTACTAAGGATTTATTCATTTTTATTTTATGTGTGTACATGTCTGTATGTTCACCACCTATATGCCTGGTGCCCACGGGAGCCAGGGGAGGGTATCAGATCCTGAGGTAGAAGTTTTATGATGGACACTCTTGGGAAAATCTGCACAAGTTATGCTTGTGTGTATGTGTGCATGAGAGAGAGGTGGATACGTGTGTACATTGTACGCACATGTGAGCGTGCAGGCGTGTATGTGCAGAGGTCAGAGCAGACGTCAGGTGTCTGCTCTAGCCCTCTTATTCCCCTAAGACAGGATCTCTCGCTGAGCCTGGAGCTAGGCTGGCAGCCAGCAAGCCCCTGAGACCTTCCTGTCTCTGCTCCCACAGCACTGGTTTGTGGGTACTTGTGCAGCCACACCCAGGTTTTCACATAGGTGCTCTCATGCTCGCACAGCAGGCACTGTCCCACTGACCCATTGATCCAGCCGAAGTTATGCTCTTATCTCTTGGTGTGCATGTTTTCACTCAAGAACACTGATTCATGGTGCTCAGGTTCTCTCTTTCTCTCTCTCTCTCTCTCTCTCTCTTTCTCTCTCTCTCCCTCTTTCCTTTTTCTCTGCATCCCACCTCTCTCTTCCCCTCCCTCTCTGCTCTCCATCCCCACCACTCCCCATCTCTCTCTCCCTCTCTCTCCCCTCCCCCTCCCTCTCTTTTTCTCTGCATCCCACCTCTCTCTTCCCCTCCCTCTCTGCTCTCCATCCCCTCCACTCCCCATCACCCCTTCCCTCTCCCATTTCTTCTCCCATGCCCACTCCTACTCCCAACCAGATATCACCTTGTGAACATCACTTGTCCTTGGGCCACACTGGTCTAGGACAGAGACAGAACTCCCCAGCAATCGTTCCCATGTGGCTAGGGCTGGTCTGAAATGATACACCTGGGTTCAGAAAGGCTCTGGGCTCCGTGCTATGGTTTGCAATTCCTGTTAGTGTTTGATCAAAGGACCCTTGACAGTTGTACCCACAAACTTGTCTTAGTTGCTTGAATCTGTTTCAGGGGTTCCATTAACTTTTCACAATTAAAACAACAATAATATTGTCGATGTTGTTTACCAGTTCTACTCAGTGGACTTTTCCAAACTCCAACTGACAGCAAGCACTCTTACCGACGGAGCATCACTTCATCCGGAGTGATGCTTTTATCTTTTGATTGTCATTGGAGATACTGGTTCATGGCGGTCCAGAAGCTCCCTGTCTCTCCCTCTCCCCCTGAAATGAGATGAGGGGAGAAACAGCTGTGAAAATCTAATGGTCTTTTCGTAAACTGGACATTAAATAGATTTGCAGAAATATATTTTAGTTGTGGAACCTTTAAGTATGTCTCATAAAAATTTATGTCAATATGAAATAGGTTTAAAAATTATTTTTTATGAATTAATAAATTATCTTTTAAAAGTTTTCTCTACCAGCCCTTGGTACTGCTCAGCAATAGGACATATATTTAGCAGGGGTGAGGCCTGGGTTCCCAGCACTGCATGGAGAAATATGAAATTCCTCCAGTTTAGTTTCATACATGTTAAGTAGCAACATGTACAACTCAGAAAATGAAAGCTTCAGGAATCGCCATAATTTTTTAAGAGTATAAGAGGGTTATTTTTAGTAGAGGGAAAAGTCCTTGTGGGAATGAGATCCAGAACAATGGCATACTCGTATTGTCTATTTAGGTAGGTAAATGGATGTCATCATGAGACAAGGCCACTTTCGCCAGCACCCTTCAGCTGGGCCACTTTCTGGGGTGCGACATCATGCTTGCCTCTTGATTTCGCTTAGTGTTACTGCTGTAGACGTATCAGAGCCACGGATTATGGATTCTGTGTGGTCCATTGGAGCTTTCTTAGATGGAAGGCTTCTCGAGTGGCCACTGTGGGTTCACACTGAAGCCACTTCCAGAAGATTCCACATGAGGCAGAATCTGGGATTCTGGGATAACAATGGAGTCTTCTCCCTTGCCAAGTCCAGAGTCATTGGGCTGGCGTCGTAGGGAACGGATATATAAGGCGGGGGCGGGGGCGGGGGCGGGGGCGGGGAGCGGGGGGTGGGGGGGCAGGGGCAAGATGGAGGCAAAGGAGACTCGGTGGCATTCTGTCCGTCTGTAAGCCGTGGAGCAGTTACTGAAAATTCTCATCTCAGGTATTAGAAGCAGGATTGGCTACCAGCCGGAGCTTACACAGAGGGCTTGCTCCAGTGATGCGTTCCGGGACGTGCTTCAGTCAGAACAGGAATGGCACCTTCTCAATCCCATCCCGTGACTCTGACTCTGAAACAGACCCCTCTCTTCCCTTTTGGGGGTTCCCTTTCTCCCCTTTGGTCCACAGTGCTAATGTGACTTTTCCCACTTCCGTGAAGGAATGTTAAAGTGCCTGGCTGTCCATGGTCTTACAGGTCACCCTTAACAAGGAGATCCAGGGGACAGGACCTTGACCCCAAAGAACAGTTCTTTGATGTGAGGCATTTCAGATGTGGGACAAGCAAGCAGATTATGCACGCAGGGAATGAATTTTCCCAGCAGTTCTCAAATCATACCTGTGGCTTTCAGTCAATTCTAGCCCTCTCCCTCTCCCTCTCCCTCCCCATCTCTCCCTCTAAATTCCTATTTGTTCCTTCTTTCTACTGTGAAAGGCTGTGTGTCCTTGTCCTTGGTTATATTCCAGGTGTTGTCTTGGCATTGGAGAGTCAGAGATGAATTACATGGTGTCCTTGATTTCATACTTTGCAAATGGGGTAACTGGAGACAGGCAGGTAACCTGATAATTGCAACAGGCCAAAGAAGACACCACAAAGAAAGGGTATGCAGTGCAGGGCTGCCTGGGATTGGGGGGGGGGGGCAGGACAGTGCTTTACTTTGACTCTGGAAGGAAGAAGTGGTTGTGTGTGCGTGTGTGTGTGTGTGTGTGTGTGTGTGTGTGTGTGTGTGAGTTAACATGTGTGAAGACCAATAGTCAGTTTTGGGTGTTCTTTCTCAGGCACTATCCACCCTGTTTTTCGAGGTACAGTCTCTCACTGAGGCTTGCTTGTGGCTTAGGCTCAGCTGGCTGGCCAGGGAGCCCTGGGATCCTCCTGTGTCCACCTCTGCAGCACACCTGACTTTTTTTTACATAAGTTCTGAGAATTGAAGTGAGGTCATGCTTACACAGCAAATACTTTACCAACTGAGCTATCTCTCCAGCCTCAAGAAGTGGGTATTTTAAAGGGGAAGTAAGAGAACAAGGTGCTCCAAGCCCAAGAGGTTACATAACATAAGTGGGGTCCCATGGGCGCTGTGGTGCCATGGCCAGCACCACCCACCTGGACACAGTGCTGCTGTTCCCAAACACCAGGCAACCCTGTGACAAGACCTAGATGTCCAGGGATGGGAGAAAATGGTTGGAATATGACTGTGATTAAGACTACTGGGCCATTCCTTTCCATATGCAGGAAAGCAGAAAATACGCTTGTGGGCCCAAGTCCGGCTCTTCTGAGTGTCACTGTAGATATTTCTGTTACAAGCCATGTGGCTTATATGCATGGATCACCTACCTCGTGTGAAGACCCACATCAGGGACCTAACCCCCTGAGGCAGGTCAGGTTTGCAGATGAACAAACAGTTCAACACTGCTTGGATAGATGCTGGGCTTGCAAGAGCCCACTACTTACTTCGGAAGCACTTGGACCTGTGCTGCTTATAAATGACCTGACTCCTGAGTCTGTTCTACTTTCCTTCCTCCTGCTCCCTCTGTCTGAGGTTCAGAAGATCAGGGCACTAGGATGAGGAAGGTTTTCTGCAAAAGAGGGAGGGGCTCAGCTGCTGGACCAGAGGTGGACCCACCTCTGTCAAGTGCAGTGGACAAAGGGGGATGTTATCCTAATGTCCGGCCTTCTTCTAACTGCAAGACACTGGCTGGCCATGATACCAGCTGACCACACGGTCCTCTAGCACCAGCTAGGCTCAAGAAACACTCACTCCCCATGCCAAAAACGATCTGCTATAAACTTGCAGTAGGGCCAACAGGAACCCATCCAGCCAGGAAATCTAAATTGAACAGTGATTAAGTCATCCAGCTGTCTAGCTTGTGAATTTCCAGGACTGCAGATGGCTCTCCTTTCCTTTTAGAAACCATATTCAGCCTCTGGTTTTTGAAGCTTATTTCATTTTAAATAAGGCACTCGCATGTGCTTGTTCAACAGTGGTTAAGCACACAGAGCTGAGAGGCCTAATGCATAGATATCAATTTGAGCTCCGACACTTGTGTGACTTGGGGGAAGTTACTTAACTCTCTGAACCTTTCTGTTTCTGTTTCTTCATCATCAAGTGAGAAAGGCAACAAGAGAGAACGGCAGTGGCTTGGCATTGTTTCACGATGCAGGGGGACTCAAGTGAGCTGACATTTTCAATGTGCTTGGAACCCTGCATAGCATGCATAGCTACAGAGTCAATCAACAAACTGCTTATGCTTAATTTTATAGCTGTGGGTGCTACTTGCCCATGTACTTTGCCTGTGTGTATGGATGTGTACCCATGCACATATGTACATATACGTGTGGAGGCCAGAGGTCAATGCTGGGTGTCATCCTCAATTGCTCTCTACCTTGTTTCTAAAAAATGTATTTGTGTGCCGGGCATGGTGGCGCATGCCTTTAATCACAGCACTTGGGAGGTGGAGGCAGGGGGATCTCTGTGAATTCAGGGCCAGCCTGGTCTACAGAGTGAGTTCCAGGACAGCTGGGGCTACAGGGAGACCCTGTCTCAAAAAAGACAAAAAAAAACAAAAACAAAAAACCCCAAAATGTATTTGTATATGTTTGTGTCTATGTGTAGTATATGCATGTGTTCATGTGGGTGTATTTACATATGCACAAATGTAGATGTGTATGTGTGCAAGTGTGTATAGAGGCCAAAGGTCAATGCTGTCTTCCTCAATCATTTCTCCGCCTTATTTTTGAGGCAGGGTTTCTGTCTGAACCTGGAGCCCACTAATTTGGGTAGAATGGCTGGCCAGTGAGTTAGTTCCAAGGTTCTTCCTATTTCTGCTTCCCTAACACTGAGGCTCCAATCTCGGACCCTGCACCTGAACTTTTTTGTGGGTGCTGGGGATCTGAACACAGGTTCTCATGCATGCATGGCAAGCACTTTGCCAACCCAACCATCTCGTCGGCCCATCGTCTCTGTTCCTTCCTTCTCTGGAGATATTTGCTACTGGAATGGATTTAGTAAAGCAGAGATTTGGGGGTCATATCGACTCATTTCAAATTCTGACTCCACCACTTAATTAGAGGCTAAGGCAACTATTGTCTGTGCAACTTAGTCTTTTTTTTTGGCTATAAATGGGTTATAATTATGTGTGTTTGTGGAAATGGTTACGGGGAATGAGCTCTGTCAAGTTCTTAGCATAATGCATGACACTCAGTAAGCCCTCAATAAATTTTAGCTATTGTTATTATCAACTGCTCCATAAAAGGTGCCACATGCATGGTGCAGTTTTGATGGTGCCAGCTACAACTTGGGTTTTTCAAGAGGGGCTCTCATGTAGTACAAGCTGACCTCTAACTTGCCAAGGAGCTGAAAATGACCTTGAACTCCTGCTTCTCCTGCCTCTAACTCTAAGGTGCTGGGAATACAGGCACACACCGCCATGCCTGATGAAGCTATAATATGACCAGAGTTAATGCCTTGAGCATGCGCGACTGGAGCCTCACACTAGTTACCACAAGGCCTGGCAGGTTGTTGAGGTGCCAAAGAGCACAGCTGGTCTGTGTGGGAGGCCTGGTGCTTTGCTAGAGGGCAAGCTAACATGTCCAAATCCTAGCTTGCTTCCTTCTCCCTCTCCTTTCCCCTCAATTCCTTTAATGATCATTTGCTGGACACTTACCCAGTGGGGAGACTCCCATGTCCGGTTCCAGGTGTCCCCACTGGGCAGCTCCATGCTGCCTCTGTAAATGCAGGCCTTGAGGACTCAGCAGTAAATGAGTTTTGAGGTGGAAGGACAGGAGGGGGTGTTCCGATGGGCTGGGCTTGAGCTTGCACCTGTACATTTAAGTGTCCTTTATCCTAAATGTCCTTGGGTGCCATCATATTAGGTGGGTCTTTCCAAGAAAGGAGGTGCCTGGGCAGGCTGAGGGGGAAGCCGTTCAAGGTTACTCATTCTGTTTCCTCCATGGAAAGTGAAGCAGGGCCACTTCTTCTCTGTAAATTTTTGGTACTATCAGCAGACTAGTCATCCAAGAAATTAAAAGGCAGAAAGCAGAGTCTACGGAGTAGACTCAATTTAAGATCTCTTCTTGATCTTGTACAGTCTTAGGCCTTTCACAAAGCAAATTTGACTGGCATGGGATTCTTTTGTCTTGGACATTTCCCCAGCTGTGCTCTGTAGAGTGCTATTTCTTTAAGTTGTTAAGAGAATTTCATGGCAAGAGATTAAATTGTCGAATGTTCCTTTTCTTCAGACCACCTCCAAGGTCTTAATATACTAATGCAAATATCTTGTCATTTTTAAAACTTTTCTATACATCATACATCATTTCTCAATCCAATTTAGACTCATCTCCCTTTCCATACCCCCACCCCACCCGAGTTCATGCACTCTGCCATACATGTCTTGCATCTTTTTCTGAGTCTTTCCAGAGTTTTTTGTATTTCTCATTCTCTTGCTTGTTCACGATCTTGCTCTTTCTAGGGTCTTTTATAACTCAGGCCAGCCTGGAACTAGCCATGTAACCAAAGATGACATTCTGCTGCCTCCACGCCCCTAGTGCTTGGATTACAGCTGCGTGCCACCACACCAGGTGGTACAATGCTGGGGTTGAAGCAAGTGCTCTGTGTGTGTTAGAATAGCCCTCTACCAACTGAGCTACAGCCCTAGCAGTACACAGGCTTTCTGAGAATTGAGTAAGTTACTGTTCCAGTAACAGTGGCAAAATCTTGCAGTTATTAGTCTTTCTCAGAAATGGCTAAGAGGGCTTGCTAGACTTCCTCCACCAGAGCTGTGTGAAATGCCAAAGCTCTGGTGCAGAAGAGTGACTCCTAGGAGGAGATGTTGAGTGATGGACTGGTCTGGGTTCCTGCAGGACCAGAACTATCACCAGTGCATTGGTGAGAATGAACAGAGAGCTCTTTGTGCAGGTCAGCCATGCACAGGGGTGGCATGCCCACCTTGATTGGGCTGGACACACTAGCACAGTCAGGTGCAGTGGTTCTTGGGGACAGCTCATCTTAGCTTGGCTAACTTTCACTTTCGGCCCCTGCACTTCCTCCATTTCCCATGTCCACCAGAAAACTCCCCACAGTGAGTGAATTGGATGTGAATACTTCTCTTCCCCAAACAGCTCTGCAACTGCCTCTTCCTAAATTGGAAGGTCAAGATGACCAAAGTTGAGAAGGATTCAATAGTGGAAAATAAAAGTAAGTAATTCGTGATTATTTGTACTTCCAAGGCTGTTACCTTGAGAAAGGGCTCGATCTTTTCCTAAAACCTCAACTTCTTCTATAAAATGGGGGTTTAACCACAGCCATTTCACATACTAATGAAGTTTAAGGAGACTTCAATAAGTCAGCCAAGAATATGTAAATAAGAGAGTCATCTTGAAAGTAGAAGTATGGCATCCATATTCCCACCACTTCGAAAACCAGTCAAATAAAGAGCACGACCACATAACCATAACATGAATATCTTGGCTGACTTATTGAAGTCTCCTTAAACTTCATTAGTAGGCACTACTATAATACATGCCAAGCCATGAAGAAAGGCTAGACCACATGTCAAGCAAGCTAAGAACAGAAGAGTTTCCCATGGAGGAACTGGCATTAGCTATTGGGGGAGAACAAACATCATGGGCAATAAGTACAAAGAGTTTCTCACTTGGCTGTGGCTCAGTTGGTAGATTGCTCACCTAGCTTACATGATGCCCTGGCTTTTATGATCTTCAGCACTGGACATAACCAAATACAGACGTACATGCCTACAATCCCAGAACTTGGGAGGATCAGAAGTTCAGAGTCTCTGTTAGCTACATAATGAATTGGAGGCCAGCTTGGACTATATGACACCCTGTCTCAAAGTTGGTTATTTTTCTTTTTTTTTAATTTTATTTTTTATTTTTGTATGTGTATGAATGTACTGTTTGCATGTAGGTTTGTGTACCCGTGTCGTGCAATGCCACAGAGGTCAGAAGAGGATGTCGGATTCCCCTGGAACTGGAGTTAAAGACAGTTCTCAGCCACCATGTGGGTGCTGGGGATCGAACCTGGGTCCTCTGCAAGAGCAGCCGGTGCTCTTAACCGCTAAGCCATCTCTCCAGCCCAGGTTATTTTTTCTTTCTTTTTTTATTTTATTTTATTTATTTATTTATTTATTTATTTATTTATTTATTTATTTATTTGTACGAATGTCCTGTCTGCATGTAGGTTTGTGCACCCGTGTCGTGCAATGCCATGGAGGTCAGAAGAGGGTGTCGGATTCCCCTGGATTTGGAGTTACAGACTGTTCTCAGCCTCCATGTGGGTGCTGGGGATTGAACCCAGATCCTCTGCAAGAGCAGTCGGCACTCATAACCTCTAGGCCATCTTTCCAACCCCCCTTTTTTCTTTAACTTTGAATGGCTTGCCTAATTATTTGCCTTTGTTATTAAGGGGCTGGAGAGATGGCTCAGTGCTGGCTGCTCTTGCAGAGGACCTGAGTTCAATTTCCAGCACCCACATGGCGTTTGCTATTAAAAATATATTGCTGTATCACATATGTCCCATGAGCCACGTTTGGGCCTCACTAAAACCCCAAGGAAAGCTATTAGCTATAACTGAGCTTTAGTGGCCCCAGTGGAATCAGAGTCCTAGAGCCTGTGAGCTGTAAAGATGAGAGGTGGTGATCAGAGTGAGGGAGGGTAGCCACAGGAAGGGACAGGTTAAGCCTGACAGTAAGACTTAGTCCTGGCTGTAGAACATAGGCAAGGTCACTGGAGCTGAAGTCAAGGATCTGAGCTGCTGTGATGTCAGGATTCTTTCTATGGATTTTGAAGTCACTAAGAAGTATGATGTGAACCAGCACTAAGAGACCAACCATCAACCAGGAGTGAAGGATTGTGGAACGAGGAGGATAGCTCTGGAGTCCATGGTGACTGATGCAAGGGAGGCCTTGCCTGAGGAGAAGGCCTGCTGGTGCCATGGAGATTCTAAGAGACTGTGGTCTGGCAGAAGAATTAGTGGCAAGGAAAGCAAACATTCTCATTTCTAGGCCACGGATGGGAGGGTACTGGAGAGTAAGCATCACCACTGAGAGGGTTTGTGGGGAAATGGAGACAGCCAGGACTCAGAGCAGTCACTGTCCAGAAGTGGGGAGATGGAGACAGCCAGGACTCAGAGCAGTCACTGTCCAGAAGTGGGGAAATGGAGACAGCCAGGACTCAGAGCAGTCACTGTCCAGAAGTGGGGAGATGGAGACAGCCAGGACTCAGAGCAGTCACTCTCCAGATGTGGGGAAATGGAGACAGCCAGGACTCAGAGCAGTCACTCTCCAGATGTGGGGAGATGGAGACAGCCAGGACTCAGAGCAGTCACTGTGCAGATGTGGGGAAATGGAGACAGCCAGGACTCAGAGCAGTCACTCTCCAGATGTGGGGAAGTGGAGACAGCCAGGACTCAGAGCAGTCACTGTCCAGATGTGGGGAGATGGAGACAGCCAGAACTCAGAGCAGTCACTGTCCAGATGTGGGGAGGTTCAGACAGCCAGGACTCAGAGCAGTCACCCTCTAGATGTGGAAAATGGAGACAGCCAGGACTCAGAGTAGTCACTGTCCAGATGTGGGGAAATGGAGACAGCCAGGACTCAGAGCAGTCACTGTCCAGATGTGGGGAATTGGGGACAGCCAGGACTCAGAGCAGTCACTGTCCAGATGTGGGGAGATGGAGACAGCCAGGACTCAGTGCAGGCACTCTCCAGATGTGGGGAGATGGAGACAGCCAGGACTCAGAGCAGTCACTCTCCAGATGTGGGGAGATGGAGACAGCTAGGACTCAGAGCAGTCACTGTCCAGATGTGGGGAAATGGAGACAGCCAGGACTCAGAGCAGTCACTCTCCAGATGTGGGGAAATGGAGACAGCCAGGACTCAGTGCAGTCACTCTCCAGATGTGGGGAAATGGAGACAGCCAGAACTCAGAGCAGTCACTCTCCAGATGTGGGGAAGTGGAGACAGCCAGGACTCAGAGCAGTCACTGTCCAGATGTGGGGAAATGGAGACAGCCAGGACTCAGAGCAGTCACTCTCCAGATGTGGGGAAGTGGAGACAGCCAGGACTCAGAGCAGTCACTGTCCAGATGTGGGGATATGGAGACAGCCAGAACTCAGAAGCAAGTCCCACTTCCAGATGGGGGGAGGTTCAGACGCCAGGACGCAGAAGCAGTACTCTCCAAGATATGGGGAGATGGAGAACAGCCAGAACTGCAAGGCATTCACATGTGGTCAGATGTGGGGAAGTGGAGACAGCCAGGACTCAGAGAAGTCACTCTCCAGATGTGGGGATTTGGAGACAGCCAGAACTCAGAGCAGTCACTCTCCAGAGGTGGGGAAGTGGAGACAGCCAGGACTCAGAGCAGTCACGGTCCAGATGATGGGTAAGATGGAGACGCCAGGACTCAGAGCAGTCACTCTCCAGATGTGGGGAATTGGAGACAGCCAGGACTCGGAGCAGTCACTCTCCAGATGTGGGGAGATGGATACAGCCAGGACTCAGAGCAGTCACTGTCCAGATGTGGGGAAATGGAGACAGCCAGGACTCAGAGTAGTCACTGTGCAGATGTGGGGAAATGGAGATATCTAGGACTCAGAGCAGTCACTGTCCAGATGTGGGGAGATGGAGGCAGCCAGGACTCAGAGCAGTCACTCTCCAGATGTGGGGAAGTGGAGACAGCCAGGACTCAGAGCAGTCACTCTCCAGATAAGGGGAAGGGGAGACAGCCAGGACTCAGAGCAGTCACTCTCCGGCTCTCCGATGTGGGGAAATGGAGAACAGCCAGAAATCAGAAGCAGGCCACTGTCCAATGTGGGAGGATGAGACAGCCAGGACTCAGAGCAGTCACTCTCCAGATGTGGGGAGATGGAGACAGCCAGGACTCAGAGCAGTCACTGTCCAGATGTGGGGAGGTGGAGACAGCCAGGACTCAGAGCAGTCACTCTCCAGATGTGGGGAGATGGGGACAGCCAGGACTCAGAGCAGTCACTCTCCAGATGTGGGGAAATGGAGACAGCCAGAACTCAGAGCAGTCACTCTCCAGATGTGGGGAAGTGGAGACAGCCAGGACTCAGAGCAGTCACTGTCCAGATGTGGGGAGATGGAGACAGCCAGAACTCAGAGCAGTCACTGTGCAGATGTGGGGAAATGGAGGAAAGCCAGGAATCAGAGCAGACTCTCCAGATGTGGGAAGGAGACAGCCAGAACTCAGAGCAGTCACCGTCCAGATGTGGGGAGATGGAGACAGCCAGAACTCAGGGCAGTCACTGTCCAGATGTGGGGAGATGGAGACAGCCAGAACTCAGAGCAGTCACTGTGCAGATGTGGGGAAATGGAGACATCCAGGACTCAGAGCAGTCACCCTCTAGATGTGGAAAATGGAGACAGCCAGGACTCAGAGCAGACACTCTCCAGATGTGGGGAAATGGAGACAGGCAAGGACTCCGAGCAGTCACTGTCCCAGAGGTGGGGAGATGGAGACAGCCAGGACTCAGTGCAGTCACTCTCCAGATATGGGGAGATGGAGACAGCCAGGACTCAGAGCAGTCACTGTCCAGATGTGGGGAGATGGAGACAGCCAGGACTCAGAGCAGTCACTGTCCAGATGTGGGGAGATGGAGACAGCCAGGACTCAGAGCAGTCACTGTCCAGATGTGGGGAGATGGAGACAGCCAGGACTCAGTGCAGTCACTCTCCAGATGTGGGGAGATGGAGAAAGCCAGGACTCAGAGCAGTCACTCTCCAGATGTGGGGATTTGGAGACAGCCAGAACTCAGAGCAGTCACTGTCCAGATGTGGGGAAATGGAGACAGCTAGGACTCAGAGCAGTCACTGTCCAGATGTGGGGAGGTGGAGACAGCCAGGACTCAGAGCATGTCACGGTCCAGATGTGGAGATGGAGAACATCCAGAACTCAGAGCAGGTCCCACTGTCGCAGATGTGGGGGAGGGTTCAGACAGCCAGGACCAGAGCAGTCCGCTCCCCAGATATGGGGAGATGGAGACAGCCAGGACTCAGAGCAGTCACCCTCTAGATGTGGGAAATGGAGACAGCTAGGACTCAGAGCAATCACTGTCCAGATGTGGGGAAATGGAGACATCCAGGACTCAGAGCAGTCACTCTCCAGAAGTGGGGAGATGGAGACAGCCTGGACTCAGAGCAGTCACTCTTCAGATGTGGGGAATTGGGGACAGCCAGGATTCAGAGCAGTCACTCTCCAGAAGTGGGGAGATGTAGACAGCCAGGACGCAGAGCAGTCACTCTCCAGGAATGTGGGGAGTTGGGGACAGCCAGGACTCAGAGCAGTCACTGTCCAGATGGGGTGAAATGAGACAGCCAGAACTGAGGCAAGTCCACTGTCCAATGTGGGGAAGTGGAGACAGCCAGGACTCAGAGCAGTCACTGTCCAGATGTGGGGAGGTGGAGACAGCCAGGACTCAGAGCAGTCACTGTCCAGATGTGGGGAAATGGAGACAGCCAGGACTCAGAGCAGTCACTCTCCAGATATGGGGAAGGGGAGACAGCCAGGACTCAGAGCAGTCACTCTCCAGATGTGGGGAAATGGAGACAGCCAGGACTCAGAGCAGTCACTCTCCAGATGTGGGGAAATGGAGACAGCCAGAACTCAGAGCAGTCACTGTCCAGATGTGGGGAGATGGAGGCAGCCAGGAAGGACTCAGAGCAGTCACTCTCCAGATGTGGGGAGATGGAGACAGCCAGAACTCAGAGCAGTCACCCACCAGATGTGGGGAAATGGAGACAGCCAGGACTCAGAGCAGTCACTCTCCAGATGTGGGGAAATGGAGACAGCCAGAAGTGTGGAAATGGAGACAGTCAGAGTGTGGAAATGGAGACAGCCAGAACTCAGAGCAGTCACTGTGCAGATGTGGGGAGATGGAGACAGCCAGGACTCAGAGCAGTCACTCTCCAGATGTGGGGAGATGGAGACAGCCAGAACTCAGAGCAGTCACTGTGCAGATGTGGGGGAAATGGAGACAGCAGGAACTCAGAGGAAGTCCACTCTCCCCCAGATGTGGGGAGATGGAGACAGCCAGAACTCAGAGCAGTCACCGTCCAGATGTGGGGAGATGGAGACAGCCAGAACTCAGAGCAGTCACTGTCCAGATGTGGGGAGATGGAGACAGCCAGAACTCAGAGCAGTCACTGTGCAGATGTGGGGAAATGGAGACAGCCAGGACTCAGAGCAGTCACTCTCCAGATGTGGGGAAATGGAGACAGCCAGAACTCAGAGCAGTCACTGTGCAGATGTGGGGAAATGGAGACATCCAGGACTCAGAGCAGTCACTGTCCAGATGTGGGGAGATGGAGACAGCCAGGACTCAGAGCAGTCACTGTCCAGATGTGGGGAGATGGAGACAGCCAGGACTCAGAGCAGTCACTCTCCAGATATGGGGAAATGGAGACAGCCAGAACTCAGAGCAGTCACCGTCCAGATGTGGGGAGATGGAGACAGCCAGAACTCAGAGCAGTCACTGTGCAGATGTGGGGAAATGGAACAGCCAGGACTTCAGAGCAGCTCCACCTCCAGAGGTGGGGAAATGGAGAGCAGCCAAGACTCAGACAGTCACTGTGACAGATGTGGGAAATGGAGACAGCCATGACTCAGAGCAGTCACTGTCCAGATGTGGGGAGATGGAGACAGCCAGGACTCAGAGCAGTCACTCTCCAGATGTGGCGAGATGGAGACAGCCAGGACTCAGAGCAGTCACTCTCCAGATGTGGGGAGATGGAGACAGCTAGGACTCAGAGCAGTCACTCTCCAGATGTGGGGATTTGGAGACAGCCAGAACTCAGAGCAGTCACTGTCCAGATGTGGGGAAATGGAGATATCTAGGACTCAGAGCAGTCACTCTCTAGATGTGGGGAAATGGAGACAGCCAGGACTCAGAAGCCAGTACTCTCCCAGAATATGGGGAGGGAGACAGCCAGGACTCAGAGAAGTCACTCTCCAGATGTGGGGAATTGGAGACAGCCAGGACTCAGTGCAGTCACTCTCCAGATGTGGTGAAGTGGAGACAGCCAGAACTCAGGGCAGGTCACTGTGCAGATGTGGGGAGATGGAGACAGCCTGGACTCAGAGCAGTCACTCTCCAGATATGGGGAAATGGAGACAGATGGGACTCAGAGCTGTCACTCTCCGATGTGGGGAATGGAGACAGCCAGGACCTCAGAGCAGTCCACTCTCCAGATATGGGAAGGGGAGACAGCAAGGACCATAGCAGTCACGTCACCAGATGTGGGGAATGGAGACAGCCATGACTCAGAGCAGTCACTCTCCAGAAGTGGGGAGATGGAGACAGCCTGGACTCAGAGCAGTCACCCTCTAGATGTGGAAAATGGAGACAGCCAGGACTCAGAGCAGTCACTGTCCAGATGTGGGGAAATGGAGACAGCCAGAACTCAGAGCAGTCACTGTCCAGATGTGGGGAATTGGGGACAGCCAGGACTCAGAGCAGTCACTCTCCAGATGTGGGGAGATGGAGACAGCCAGAACTCAGAGCAGTCACTGTGCAGATGTGGGGAGATGGAGACAGCCAGGACTCAGAGCAGTCACTGTCCAGATGTGGGGAAATGGAGACAGCTATGACTCAAAGCAGTCACTCGTCCAGATGTGGGGAATTGGAGACAGCCAGGACTCAGAGTAGTCACTGTCCAGATGTGGGGAAGTGGAGACAGCCAGGACTCAGAGCAGTCACTCTCCAGATGTGGGGAAATGGAGACAGCCAGGACTCAGAGCAGTCACTCTTCAGATGTGGGGAATTGGGGACAGCCAGGACTCAGAGCAGTCACTGTCCAGATGTGGGGAGATGGAGACAGCCAGAACTCAGAGCAGTCACTGTCCAGATGGGGAGAGATGGAGACAGACAGGACTCAGAGCAGTCACTCTCCAAATTTGGGGTAATGGGGACAGCCAGGACTCAGAGAAGTCACTGTCCAGATGTTGGGAGATGGAGACAGCCAGAACTCCGAACAGTCACTGTCCAGATGGGGAGAGATGGAGACAGACAGGACTCAGAGCAGTCACTCTCCAAATTTGGGGTAATGGGGACAGCCAGGACTCAGAGAAGTCACTCTCCAGATGTGGGGAGATGGAGACAGCCAGGACTCAGAGCAGTCACTCTCCAGATGTGGGGAGTTGGGGACAGCCAGGACTCAGAGAAGTCACTCTCCAGATGTGGGGAAATGGAGAAAGAAATACAAAGAATCAATAAAAAAAAAAAAAAGGGGAAATGGAGACAGCCAGGACTCAGAGAAGTCACTCTCCAGATGTGGGGAGATGGGGACAGCCAGGACTCGGAGCAGTCACTCTCCAGATGTGGGGAGATGGAGACAGCCAGGATTCAGAGCAGTCACTCTCCAGATGTGGGGAAATGGAGACAGCCAGGACTCAGAGCAGTCACCCTCTAGATGTGGGAAATGGAGACAGCTAGGACTCAGAGCAGTCACTCTTCAGATGTGGGGAGATAGAGACAGCTAGGACTCAGAGCAATCACTGTCCAGATGTGGGGAAATGAGACTGCGCCAGGACTCAGGAGCAGTCACTCTCCAATGTGGGGAGAATAAAATGGGAACAGCCAGGACTCAGAGCAGTCACCCTCTAGATGTGGGAAGTGGAGACAGCTAGGACTCAGAGCAGTCACTGTCCAGATGTGGGGAAATGGAGACTGCCAGGACTCAGAGCAGTCACCCTCTAGATGTGGAAAATGGAGACAGCCAGGACTCAAGAGCAGTCATCTCCAGATGTGGGGAGAGGGAGACAGCCAGAACTCAGAGCAGTCACTGTCCAGATGTGGGGAATTGGGGACAGCCAGGACTCAGAGCAGTCACTGTCCAGATGTGGAGAGATGGAGACAGCCAGGACTCAGAGCAGTCACTCTCCAGATGTGGGGAAATGGAGACAGCCAGGACTCAGAGCAGTCACTGTCCAGATGTGGGGAAATGGAGACTGCCAGGACTCAGTGCAATCACTCTCCAGATATGGGGAAATGGAGACTGCCAGGACTCAGTGCAATCACTCTCCAGATGTGGGGAATTGGAGACAGCCAGGACTCGGAGCAGTCACTGTCCAGATGTGGGGAGATGGATACAGCCAGGACTCAGAGCAGTCACTCTCCAGATGTGGTTCCAAAACCCCAGGTCATTTCTAGGACCCTGCCAGAGAGCCACAAATGTAAAATTTCATTCATAGAAATACTAGTGGATCAATCGAATTTTTCACTCTTAATTTTTTCACAAGTATCCAGTTATTCCAGAGGTAGTATGGTACAAGCTATTGTGAAAGATTGAATGTAGAAACAAGAGACTCATGGCCTTCTATGAAGACAGATATTACAGAGACTTGCAAAGGTAAGAAACAATGCTTTTCTAATTTCTTGACAAAACTATATCTTTGTTAAAATATGGATTGTTTTTTATTATTTTAAAATTAATTTTTATTGTTGAACAGTAATGTACGGATAGAGATATAATCAATACAAATTAGCTCTTTAGGTCCTGAATCTTTTTTTTTTTTTTTTTTTGTTTTGTTTTGAGACATTTTTTGCCCCGCTGGCCTGGAACCACTCGTTAGACCAGGCTGCCTAGAACTCACATAGATCCCCCCTGCTCTGCCTCCCAAATGCTAAAGTGTGTCACACCCGCTTAAAGACAGTTCTTGGGGCTGGAGAGATGGCCTATTGGTTAAGAGGGCTGACTGCTCTTGCAGAGGACCCGGGTTCAATACCCATCACCCACATGGTGGCTAAGAACCGTCTTTAACTCCAGTTCCAGGTGAATCCAACACCCTCTTCTGACCTCCGAAGCATTGCAGGCACGGTGCACAAATCTACATGAAGACAGTACATTCATACACATACAAAAAAAAAAAAAAAAGACAGTTCTTAGCCACCATATATGGGTGTTGGGAATCGAACCTGGGTCCTCTGCAAGAGCAGTCTGTGCTCTTAACCACTCTGCCATCATTCCAGCCCCCTGAATAATTTTTAAAAAAAGATTAAGATTATTCTAAGATTAAAATATTTAAGAGTTGGAGAGATGGTTTAGCCATTTAGAGTGCGTACTGCTCTCACAGAAGACCTGGGTTGAATTCTCAGCACCTATATGTTGGCTAACAACAGCCTATAAGTCCAGCTCTGGAGGATCTGACACCCTCTTCCGGACTGTGCATGCACCTGTACTCATGTGCATATATCCACCCACCATATATACATAGCTAAAAATAAAATAAATCTAAATACTTATAAAAACATATTTGTGTGGCACTGAATTAAGGCAAACAGGCTGATAAGAGGTTGATGTTTATGAAATTTTGCTGCTGATGAACCGTGGGACTCAGAAAACACCACAGAGGGCTTCCAAGAATGAGGCAAGGCTGGGAAACAGGTCAGAAGAGGAGAGAACAAATAATGAGATGACGCTGTTCATGGCATTAGAGGCCCTCATTTAGCCTGATAGCTTGTGCTGACTGGAGAACACAGAGCAGAAGGGGCAGAGTGCTAAGGGGCCTTGAGTGTTTCCAGGAGACTGGGAACATGTGACACAACAGGAAGCTTCCACTGGGGTCGGGGAGCCAAGCCAGGAGAGGTCAATTATCTCACACTATAGATGGAGCCCTTAATTTGTTTTCAATTCTTTGTTTTTTGAGATAGGTTCTCATTGTATAGTATAGGCTGATCTGGAGTTTATATTCTCTACTTCTGCCTCCAAAGTCCCGGGGTTGCAAATATGCAACAGCGTACTTGGCACTTTAGTTTTTAAAATTTTATTATCTATCCATCTGTCTGTCTGTCTGCCTGTCTGTCTGTCTAACCATCTATGTGTGTGCACATGTGCATGCCCATGCCACAGTATACATACTGGACGGAGTCTGAGGAAAATTTGTATATATTGGTTATCTCCTTTCACTAAGTGTGTCATGAGGATCCAAATCGGGTCATCATGCCTGGTGGCTAGCGCACTAACCTGCTGAGCCATCTCACCAGCCCCACACCCAAGCACTTGAGTTCAAATTCTTTTATAATTAAAAAAAATTCAAACTATTTTTATGTGTGTGTGTGTGTACGTGCACACGTGCGCACGTGGTATACGTTTGTGCACATGCACAGATGCTCATGCTTGGCACCCACTTTCCATGTAGGTTCTGGCCTTTCAGACTCAGGTCCTCATATTTGCATGGCAGGCTTTTTTTTGTTTTGTTTTTTGGACAGGGTTCCATTATGTAGCTGTCATTTTTGATGGCCAATCTCGATTGTCAACATACCTGAAAAGAGGGACCCTCAACTGAGGAACATCCTCCATCAGACTGCCCTGTGGCTATGTCTGTGGGCAATTATCTTGATTGATGATTGATGTGGGAAGGCCCAGCCCACTGTTGGTGGTTTCATCCCTAGACAGGTGGGGGCCTGGGCAAGCCAGGGGGAGCACGGTGGTAAGCACTGCTCTTTCGTGGTTCCTACTTCTGCTCCTGCTTGAGTTCCTGTCCTGACTTCTTTTGATGATGGACTATAACCTGTATGCCAGAATAAACCCTTCCCTCCCCCAAGTTACTTTTGCTCATGGTGGTTATCACAGTTGCAGAAAGTAAACTTGTAACACTGGTTAGCCTGGAACTTTGTATATAGATCAGGTTTGCCTCAAACTCACCATGATGCACCTGCCTCTGCCTCCAGTGTGCTGGGATTAAAGGCCTTGCTGCTACGCCTGGCAAGCACTTTTATCCCCTGAGTCATCTCCCCACCCCCTAGCTTATATGTTTAAAAGGCAGTCTGGCTGGGCATGGTGGCACACACCTTTAATCCCAGCACCTGGGAGGCAGAGGCAGGTGGATCTCTGTGAGGTCAAGGCTAGCCTGATCTACATAGAGAGGTCCAGGCCAGCTAAAGCTATAGGGAGAACCTGTCTCTAAAAGCACCCCCCCCAAAAAAAGGCAGTCTGGTCATCACACCCCAACTTCTTTTGTGTTAGGTGCCTGTTTTCCATTTCTTCGTATTTATTTATTTATTTATTTATTTATTTATTTATTTATTATTTTATGTGTATGAATGTACTGTCTGCATTTAGGTTTGTGCACCTGTGTCGTGCAATGCTGCGGAGGTCAGAAGAGGGTGTCAGATTCCCCTGGAACTGGAGTTCTCCTGGAATTTGAGTTACAGACGGTTCTCAGCTGCCATGTGGGTGCTGGGGATTGAACCCGGGTCCTTTGCAAGAGCAGTTGGTGTTCTTAATCGCTAGGCCATCTCTCCAGCCCCCATTTTTTTTTTTTTTTAGGATTTACTACCTCTTAATGACACCATACTGAGGACTAAGATTTTAGCACACAGGCTTTTGTGGGGCACTCAAGATCTCACCTGTAGCACTACCTGTTAATAAACCCTTCAATGACTTCCCGTGGTGACTAGATAGACCCCTTATGGTGACCTGCCAGGTGGTACCTGATGTGAGCTGGATTTGTATTTCAGAGCTCATTCTTCCCTCTCTTCACGTGTTTGTTTTACTTCATATTATATAGATCTTCTTCCTGACTCAGGGCCTCCGATGCCTCCTCTTGTCACTTGTGTCTCACTCTGAACTTTCCTTCCCTGAGATACTATTCTTGAGGACCCTAGGCCAAACCCTTCTCTCTTTCCTTTCAGTCATGATAGTTCACCGTTCTCTCCTCTTCACAGAAACCATTAGTACTGAAAGCATTATTGTCTTAATATGAAATGGCTCCCACAATCTCATGTGATTGAATACCTGATTCCCCCCGCTGGTGGTGCTGTTTTGGGAGGCGGTAGAACCTTTGAGAAGGGAGGTATGCTCAGCAAAGGCAGGTCCCTGGAGGTGAGCCTTGAGGGTTAGAGCCCATCCCTACCTCTAGCTGATCTGTCTTGCTTCCTGATCCACCACGATGTGAGAAGCCTCTGCCACATTACCCTACCATCTCAGGTCTGCCTTCCTTATCATCCCTTCCCTGCTATGATGCACCAATATACCCCCTGAAACCACAGGCTCAAATAAACTCTGTGGTGGTTTGAATGAGTGTTGCCCATAGGCTCCAAGTGCTTGGACACTTGGCCCAGTTTGGAGAGGGTCATGGAACCTTCAGGAGGTGCGGCTATGCTGGAGAACGCACATCACTGGACATGGGCTTAGAGAGTTCTTAAGTCTTGCTGGATTTCCAGTTTCTCTCTGCTTCCTGTGCCTGCCTGAAGATGTGAGAGCTTGGCTTTCTGCTCCGGCCACCTCCTGCCACCATGCCTCTCCACCATGATGGACTCTAGCCCTGTGGGATCATAGGCCAAATAAACTTTCCCTTCTATAAGTTACCTAGGTTATGATGTTTTTGATCATAGCAAAACAAAAGTAACTAATACAAACACTTAAATTGTTTCTGTCAGATATTCTATCACACTAATGAGGAAACTAGTTAATATACAAAATGATCTCCTTCATGGATTTGTGATCCTATTTATTGTTTGTCCTCTGCTCCTTGAGGAACTTTACTTTTTGGTTCATTCTTGAATCTCTAGTGCTTGACACAACTCAATGACCAAACAATGTGTTAGCTAATCAACACTGGAATTGTGGGAAGGAATAAATGGAATTTGCCTTATCAGGGCTAGAGAGGTAGCTCATGGGTTAAGAGTGCAGGCTGTTTTTGCAGAAGACCCAGGTTCAGTCCTGAACTCACATGATGGCTAACAACAGCTTATAACTCCAGTTCCAGGAAATCTAAGCTTTCTTCTGGGTCCATGGTCACTGTACATATGTGATATATATTCATGCAGGCAAAACACTCATATACATAAAATGAAAATAAATAATTAAAACCTGGCTTATTCAAGTAGAATGCCCAAGTTGCTTTCTTCTTGTAATACCAACTATTTCCAAATTATTCTAAAAACATATTCAGATTTACTTACCAGCTCATTTTGAAAAACAGGCAATCCTCAATATCAAAAGAGGGGGGAAAAAGTTAAAAACCATTGTTCTAGAAAGACTCAATTCCTATTAAGAAAGAGGATGACAGAGAATTAGTCTTTTGTTGCTTGTTTGTTTATATCATCTAAATTCTCTCCTTAAAAGAAACTTCAAAGTACTGAATTTTTCAGCTGGATGTTGATAGAAAGAACCCTGTGAGCTTTTTCATTTGTGTGCTAAATTCTCCCTCTGTACCAAAGGTCACTGATTTTACACCCTAGAGTTAGGTCGGATGCTGAGCACATTTCTCAAAAGGTCATGTTTTTATGGCTGCTGAGTGCTGAGGATGTATGTTATATGCTTACACAAGTTCCATATCTTGGTTAGAATTTATCATGAGTAACCACATTAACTTATTTTATGACGGGTGTTCTGAGGGCTGAAAACTGTGTTCCAATGTGCACCTGACTCAGACACCTCCCTGAGCCCTTATAACTTCTGCAGCAAAGGATCTTGGGTTTTCAGGGTCTCCTTTGTACCATCTATACAAAGGATACAAGGATGACGAGATTACTCTGTCAATAAAGGACTTACAGAACAAAGAGCAGAACCAATCGTCAGCATCCATGGAAAAGGATGGGTGTGGCATCATGTACCTGAAATTCAGTGCTGGGGAAGCAGAAACAGGACACTCCCTGGAGCTCTCTGTCCAGCCAGCCTGGCTGATTGGGTGAGCTCCAGGTTCAGTGAGAGATCCTGTCTCAAAAAATAAAGTGGAGAGCAATTGAGGAAGACGCCCAAAATTAGCCTCTGACTTCCCCACACACGTGCAATGTGCATACGATGGAGACAAAGAATGAAGAACATGATGTCTTTCTTTCCTCTGGATGCCTTTCTTCCTTTCCTACTGGAATGCCTACGTGGACTGGTATGAGACATCAAGGACATTGTTGGATCATGAAAGGGTGTCTGCCTTCATGACCTAAGCTGGAGACACTGTCGCCCCTGTTGGACACTAGGCCCTTAAGGACCAGAGTGCTTTGATTTGTCAATTGAAGTGATGCCTATTATGATTCAGAGACGGAAACAGTTAATAAGACCAAGACAAAGATCCTGAGTTGTCATGACGGTACCTCTGCTCTATTCCTTCTTGCTTGTGTAGTGTTGGATGAGTCACCTTCCCGAATGGGGCCTGATCAAGCTTTTCTGGAGTGGAAATGAGTTATGGGGATGGGTGGGCAGGATTGTCTGGGGGACAGAGGAAAACCAGAACCACAAGGCCTTAGGTCAGGCAGCAACCAAAGGCAGTTTGTGCCTTGGGTGTGGTCCCCAAGGGAGACCTCTGCTTCTCCCTGCCTGATGTCTGCTTCCCTCTCTGTCTACCCCATGACTGCCTTTGCCTGGGTGGTGCTCAAATGATGTCACTCCAAGAAAAGTTTTATTTGAAAACAATGGATTCTCTTGCTACTGGTATAAACAGTTGGAGCCCATGCCACCTTGTTGTGTAGTATTTTCTTGCTCAGTGCTCTGTACCCCTCTGGAACTGCAGTGGGAGTGGCAGGGAAGCGGGTGGAGCAGGCCAGGGAGCAGGGAGTGTCTGTGGCAAGCTGGAAAGTGTGTGTCCTCTCCAAACTGGAGAAAAGCACTGTAGAGAGGCCATGAGGTCCTCTGGGCTTTCAGCAAGACCAATGCCTGGTTTTCAGATCCTTCATGGCAAGCTGACAATCCCTATTTTTAACATTAAGGTTTCGAATTCAAGAAAGGTTCATGAGGTGCACATAATACACATCTAAGTAGCCCAGAGGCAGAGAGCCTGCAGCTTCTAGAGTTCATGATCTTTTACTTCTTCCTCCTATCCCTCCTCCTCCTCCTCCTCCTCCTCCTCCTCCTCCTTCCACCTCCTTCTTCTTTTACTCTTCTTTTCCCTTCTCTTTCTTCTCTTCCTCTTTCTCCTCTCTTCTCTCCCCACCCTTTAGTTCTGAAAAGGGAATCTGATTTACCCAGCACTTTTTGGGATAGAATGTATGAAAGGACAAATACACAGTGTGGCTGAACTATGTCAAGTACCTATCCTTAGTCCTAAAAGGGCTGCCTAAGACTTCTTTCATCAGGAGCATGGCTCAGACCAAGTTCCATTTCAGATGCTGGGGATGAAAAACTTTTTACCGATGTGCCTAATAAAGGACTGGAATCTCCTTCTGTATAAGTGAATGTTGAAGTGATATGATCCTTTTTGATTGCTCCTAACAAGATTTTGCTTCTCAGCAAGAAAAGGTAATGCTCCATGGGTATTTAATTTAAAAACATTGCACAATGAGAAGCTTAATAGATTGGCATAAATGAGTGGCTTCTCATTTTAGGAAGATTCTGTGTGGTGAGGCTGGAGAGATGGCTCAGCGGTTAAGAGCACTGACTGCTCTTGCATAGGACCTGGGTTCAATTCCCAGCACCCACATGGAGGCTAAGAACTGTCTCAGGGCAGGCGTGGTGGCACACGCCTTGAATCCCAGCACTTGGGAAGCAGAGGCAGGCGGGTCTTTGTGAGTTCAAGGCCAGCCTGGTCTGCATAGCAAGACTATACAGCTGGAGCTACAGAGAGACCCTGTCTCACCCCCCCCAAAAAAAAGAGATTAGCAAAATTTATGCTTGTAAATGGTTTTAAGCTCTTTAACTGTCCCTCTCGGTCTTTGACAGCTTTCACAGCCCCATGGAGCTGGCCTTCTTTGCGAGTACTTTCCTTGAAAGGTGCTTTCCTCCAGAGGGGTCTCTCAACCTTGGTCAGGGCTAGTGTTTCATTTCTTCGCATACTATTGAACAATGCCCTATTTACCATAGTCAGTGTGGGATAAATTTGCTAAATGAATTTATTCATAGATTTATCCCTTTGGTCTACACCATGCACACACACTCGGCTGCCTGACACTGGTCTAGAAACTTGGGCAAATCGGGGCTGGAGAGTTAGCCTAGCGGTTAAGAGCACCAACTGCTCTTGCAGAAGACCGGGGTTCGATCCCCAGCACCCACATGGCGGCTGAGAACCGTCTGTAACTCCAATTCCAGGAGAACTCCAGTTCCAGGGGAATCCGACACCCTCTTCTGACCTCCGCGGCATTGCACGACACGGGTGCACAGACCTATATGCAGACAGTACATTCATACACATACAAAAATAAATTAAAAAAAAAAAAAAAGAAACGGGCAAATCAATAATCAAAAGGAATCTGTGAGCCAGGGGCGGTGGTGGAATCTGTGCCTTCTAGAGCATATGTCTCTACCTGTAGGTACGTAGGTAGGGGTGTGTGTGTGTGTGTGTGTGTGTGTGTGTGTATGTGTGTGAGAGAGAGAGAGAGAGAGAGAGAGAGAGAGAGAGAGGATTTAGAAAAGTAATTTATATATTGCAAGCCAATAGGTTCTAGAGGTGAAAAAAGTGGAATGACAGCATTGAGAGAGAAGATTGTAATATTATTATTATTATTATTATTATTATTATTTTGGTGTTTTTGAGACAGGGTCTTCCTGTAGCCCTAGTTGTATTAGAACTTGCTCTGTAGACCAGGCTTGTCCTTGAACTCACAGAGATCCTCCTGCCTCTGCCTCCCAGTGCAGGGATCAAAGGCGTGCGCCACCATTTAAAGATGGTTCTTAGCTGCCATGTGGGTGCTGGGAACCAAACCTTGGTCCACTGCAAGAGCAGTCGGTGCCCCCAACAGTTAAACCATCTCTCCAGCCCTGTAAATTTAATTTTAGATAGAATTTCCTTGTATAGCCTAGGTTGGCCCTGTCTGAATTTGAAATTCTCTGCCTGCTACCTCCTATTAATAGATTACAGGTAGACCAAACAAAGCAGGCCTCCTTGAACTAAAAATTGAAGGAGAGTGCTAGCAAAGGAAATGGAAGGGCTCAAGGTGACCTGCAGCAGGGCCCTCTCTCTTTCCCACAGCAGGGAACAATAGTAATAGTTCCTATCTCATGGCTTCCTGCAGGGATCCTGTGCACTTCCTCTGTGTGAATTCCTTAAATCCTCATTAACTGCCCCAAGAGAGATTGCTATTAAGTTTAGGTCCATTTCACCAGAGAAAACTGAGGCAGAGTAATTCTGAAGTAATTGGACAACACCCCTGAGGCTAGGAAGAGGAAGCTTGTCTCACCGTGCTTTGAGTTGCAGGCATTTAACTTTCCTGGCTGGATGCCTCGCGCCCCAGGCTTTAAGTCACCTGCACCAGGGTTGCACTGGGCGGGACACACTCCTCAGTTCTAGATGGGATTCTTCTTCCACTGAGATTTAACTGCCCTCTGACATCTTGGGGATTCTTTTTGGAATTCTTTAGCTTTGTCTTATATCCCTAGACAAGCAAGGGGTCCAGAGTCTCAGCCCTCCTCCAACCCTAACATTAAAAGTTTCATAAGGTTACAGTGGCCAAAACAAAATCAAATTATGCTCAGTTTTGACCAAAAAAGGCACATTTTTTTTTCTAGTAAATGTCACTGTGGTTTCAAAGGTTACATAAAACATGAGATCGGACAGCACTTTAAAGTATTTGTTTCCTGCTCAACCACAGGGTGAAATTATGCAAGTTGGAGCATCCTGCAAACAGCTGCATCAAAAAAAAAATTTTTTTTTGAGACAGAGTCTCATATAACGCAGACTGGACTCAAATTCGCCATATAGACCAGGATAACTTTGAACTCCCGACCATCCTTGCCTCCACCTTCAAGCCGCATGGCCACCGCCAGCTCGAATTCTTACCACCTACCAAACAACAGAAATTTCAAAATGATTTTACACTGCTTTAAATTTTTCGAATTGGTTGGTTTTCTGTGGTTTCAGTTCTGAGCGACCCTCTGAAAACTTCAGCTGGAAAGACAATTCAAGATTTAAAAAAAATCTCTGTACAACTCTGAGAAAGAGACTTCATTGGTATTGCAATTTCTCTTAATGCAAACAGTTGTGGAATAGGCTGAAAACCTTTCACACACAAAACCATCACTATCACCAGCAGCAGCAGCAGCAGCAGCAGCAACAGCAGCACCCACCTAATAAAAACCCTTCCAGGCACAACAACAACAACAACATAACAAAAACCCTTCCAGGCTCTCCAACTCGGTCCTGCGTGGGCCCTGCTGGGCAGTCTCCGATCGATAGTGGGGCTCGAGTGGGAGGCAGATCTCATCTTGGGTGAAAGGGCAGCGCGGAGTTCTTTTGACTTGGGGCATCCTCCCGGGCTTTTCAAGTCCAAGAGCTTGGGCTTCCTGAAATTGTTAGACTTGATTTAAGTACAGGGTATTCCCCGTACGCCCCGCACGCCCCCCAACCCCACCCGCACCACTATTGTTGGAGAAGAGGCATGGGATGCGGTGTAGCGGGGTCAGGGGCTTTGGAGAGAAACCAGTTATGTGCACTGGACAGGAAAAGAACGAAGAGGACGAGGAGGAGGGGGGCGGGGGAGGAGGGGGAGGAGGAGTAGAGGCGGCGTAATGTGAGAGGGAGGGAAACGTGTCACTAGCCCAACTCTGGGAGCTGCACGCGGGAGAGGCACGCAGGCTGGAGTGGACTAGGCGCAGAGCAGAGCTGGGAGAGGATGAAGGGACGGAGAGCTGGGTGAGAACCATCTAGATCGCTGGATTCTCCCCAGTGAGAAAACTTTCCCTGGACAGCCGGAAACTTTTTTTCCCTGCGCGCGCAGTCTGGTACGGAGGAGAGTGGCGGGTATGCGCGGCTCGTGTGACTCACGCAGGGGACCCCAAGGGGCTGAGTGGGGAAGTCCCTGGAGGGGCTGGACTCGTACAATCTACGACCCACAGAATTTGGAAGGAAATCGCCTGGCAGGATCTGGGGGTGGGATGGGGTTGGGGGGACACGCGGAATGAGGTGGCAGCGGGTGGAGACCGCGCATGGTTAAGGATCCCCCGCGTCGCATGTTGCAGGCGGGGAGGTGGACTACCGAGGGGGTAGAAAAGGGGAAGACTGCCTGGGTATTGTGGGTTATGGGGGGGGACCACTGTGAATGGCATGGGGGATGCTGCGGATCCCGGACCCACAGAGGGCCGGGAGGTGGAAAGTGTGTTTGTCTGTCTCGTCTTCCCTGGGTGCTAGGGGGGTGACTCAGCTGTGACAGGGACTCTCCCCGTGGTCCCTTTTCTCCTGGAAGGTGGTGTGGGAGAAGAAGCAGAGGAGGGCGGACGCTTGGTACCGCGTGCACTCGGCAGATCACAATGCCAGCGGACAGCCCGCGAGAGACCGGACCGGGAGGGTGGCGAGAAGCCTGGGACAGCCGACTGCAGCTCGGCTGTGGGTGCCCACGGTGTCGCGTTTCTGCTTGTTTTTCGCGCCCGCGGCTCGGCGCGTTGAGCCAGGATTTCCTCTGCGCGCCTACTGTGCGCAGCGCGCGTGTCTGCGCGCAGGGGGCGCTCGGGAGCCCGCGCCTAGGCGGGACTCTGGTTCCCGGCGCTGCTGCAGTCCCCTCTGGACTGAGACTCCGACCTCGGGTACCTAGGAATTACGCTTCAGGAATAGAGTCTGGGGTGCTGCCTCAGTTGGAAGTAGGGGTTTCTCCGAGTGTCCTGACAGAGATCACATGCCACCGCCTCTTCCCTCGCGGTGCTGGGAGCCCGCATTTTGTCTGTCAGCAGTAAATCGCAGAGTATTTATAGACGCCATTGCAATCCTGCGGTGTGCAAGGTTTCAATTACTGCGCTCCCTCGCGCCCCACAAGAGGAGATGCTTACGCCTGGCGGCTCAGCTTCATGCTTGCTGCGGAGACCCGCATGGAAAAAGCTCTGGGCTGGAGGCTCCAAGCATCCCTGCCTGGCTGGAGTCAGGAATTGTTGCCCATGCAACTTCAAATGACCAATGATAAGGACCAAAGCAGTCCAGGACCCTGAGTCAGAGTTACAACTGCCTCCTTCCCCCCTGCCAGCTCCCACCATAGCACAGAGGAGCTCGGACCCTACGCCTTTGACCGCCTGTTTGTTGGTGCTCTTGACCACCGGAGGTTTGAAGTCATGGTATTTCTTTGTCCTGTGCTGCAAAAACTCACCAGATCTGCCATACTGCTGCAGAGAGGGAAGGGAAATGAAGTGAGCAAAAGCCTATTTAGCACATTTTAAAATCAGTTGCCGGGCGTGGTGGCGCACGCCTTTAATCCTAGCACTTGGGAGGCAGAGGCACGCGGATCTCTGTGAGTTCGAGGCCAGCCTGGTCTACAGAGTGAGTTCCAGGACAGTCAGAGCTACAGGGAGACCCTGTCTCAAAAAGATAAATAAATAAATAAATAAATAAATAAATAAATAAATAAATAAATAAATAAAAGTAAAATCAGCGTCGGGGCTGGAGAGATGGCTCAGCGGTTAAAAGCACCGACTGCTCTTGCAGAGGACCTGGGTTCGATTCCCAGAACCAAAATGACGGCTAAGAATAGTCCTTAAGCCCGGCTTGGTGGTGCATACCTTACTCCCAGCACTCGGGAGACAGAGGCAGGCGGATCTCTGTGAGTTCAAGGCCAGCCTGGTGTACAGAGTGAGTTCCAGGCCAGCTGGGGCTACAGGAGACCCTGTTTCACAAAACAAAACAAAACAAACAGCGCCCATATACCTGAGGAAAGTACTGTACCCTTCCAGATGGAAATTGGAAAATGAAGTCTTCTCTTGTTGCCGGTATTGAGATGCAGAATGGTTTCTGTAGAATGCAGCCTTCCAGAGAAGAGAAGCAGGTTTTTTCACCACTCTCAGCCCTTGCTTTTTAGTGTTTCTTTCTAGCAATTGGATCCAGGAATATGTAAAGGAAGGTTAGCAGCAGAAATAAGCCATTTAGACTACCTCTGACCTTAGTCTAACCTGTTTCACAAGGGTAGGATCTCATTTTCTTCAGGGCCAGAGGGCCACCGGTGTGTATTTATGTCAATGGCTGTGATTTCAGTAATATTTTTAGTATTGGAAATTAAAAAAAAAAAAACTCGCCCTCCCATATGTAAAAGGAGGAAAGTGCTGGGCATAGTGGAGCAGCCCTTTAATCCCAGCACTCAGGAAGATCTCTGTGAGATGGAGGCCAGCCTGGTCTACATAGGCCTGCGTTTGTTACAAGGAGACCCCTGTCAAAACAAAAACAAAACCCAAAACAGTCCCCGCCCAAAAAAAACCCCAAAACAGAAAGAGGCAAAAAAGAGTGCAAATATCTCTTCACATTTTTTAATATCAAACTTTGCACTAAGAGATGGATGATCTTGGGCTGGAAAGATAGCCTAAGAGCACCGACTGCTCTTGTAGAGGACCCGGGTTCAATCCCCAGCACCCACATGGCAGCTGAGAACCATCTGTAACTCCAATCCCAGGAGAACCCCAGTTCCAGGGGAATCCGAGACCCTCTTCTGACCTCTGCAGCATAGCACGACACGGGTGCACAAACCTACATGCAGACAGTACACTCATACACATACAAAAATAAATAAAATAAAAAAATGGATGATCTTACATGATCCTTACTGAAGTGTTGATGTGGAACCATTGTACTCCAAGAGTATGTGAGCACCCTGATGCTTAGAGAATGCAAGTGATCTGTCTTAGGCTGTGCACACAAGGGATGAAGTTCAGAATAGATTACAGATTGCTGCTTAGGTTTAGAAGTTGGAGATGTCGTTCCCCTCCATTGGGTTCCAACAGCTGTTGGTTCCCCAGATCATCAAATAGTTGATTATATTTGTGTGGGTGCTGCGTGTTCATGTATGTGTACACACATGTATTCTGGTGCATTGTGAGTGGTGGATGGGAGGGTGGGTGTCTTCAATCACTCTGCACTTTATTTTTTGAATCAGGGTCCCTCATTGAACCTGGCACTCATTGGCTCTACAAGATTTGGCTGCCCAAAACCCCCCTGAATCCACTTCTGTATCCACCTGCCCCAGTGCTGGGATTAGGTGTAAGCCTTCATTCACATCTGGGATTTGAACTCAGGTCCTCATGTTTATGTGGCAGGCACTTTAATAACTGAGCCCTCTCTCCAGCCCACATTTTTTTTAATGTTGCAGACTATTTCTTTTCATTCTTTTTGCCAAACTATCACAGCACAGAATAGATTTGAGAAATAGCATATGAGTCAGTGTGGATTTCTGCAATACCTATCTCAATGCAGATGGTAAATATGTATTAAAGTTAATGCTTATAGAAACTTAATTTGCTAACATGTCAGTGTGAATTCATATCTTTTTTTTGGAAATTAGGAGGTAAAATATTTTTGCATTTTGTCAAGGTTATAGGGTATGGAATTTGGAAACAGAGTGGTACTCTTGTAAGCAGAACATATTGTTTCTGTAAAGGAGTCCAAATTAGAGCCCAGAACAAGGTGGGGGACAGAGATGACACAAGAATTGACACGTCATCAGGGATCAACTTGAGATAGCTCATGTTTGACAGACTGTCAAGTTCTCAAGTTTCTAGTTGTTTACATGAACATTTCAGGATCAGAAGTCAATACTCAAGCAGCATGGGAAATCTCAAATGAGGTGAATCTGAGCCGATGAGGCTCAAAGGCCTGAAGGGACAGTTCCATAGCGGAAACGGCAATACCCTGCACATCTTGCAAATATAGAGAACTGTGTGTTAGCCTGGGAAGCGGTGGCTGTCACACTGCCTAACGAGACTTGGTGAGTGACATGCCAGATGCAGTTCCCAGAGGGGAGCAGTGGGGAATAAGCCCCCCATCTTCCCAAGACCGCCTTCTGTTATTCTGGGCTAGTTTATAGGCTGTAGGAATTAGGGAGCCTTGTGAGACCTGTTTCCATTTTAATTGGACTTGGCCCTTTGAGGTGACAGTCACTCAGTTTCTCTTTAAGTATTCTTTTCTCATACGTTGCCAGTTTATAGCCTTTGTAGATCAATCCCAGGGTTTCATTTAAAGGAAGAGAAAGAGGGGGGAAAGCCAGAGGTTAGTGATTACTTAAATTGGATTAAGTTCTGTCTAGCAGCGTTTAAAGAAATATTGCTTACTCTCTAATTACCATCAACTAGGAATTTAAACACTCTGCTAAATTTAAGCTGGCTTAAAAAAACTGCAATATTTCCATTTTTAACATTCTGGAATTTCAGAGGGTTTTATATATTATTCAAACACATAGAGAATTTTTTTTGCCTTCCCCTCCCCCCCCAAGTTTACATTCCCGTAGCAGATAATGCATGACATCATTATAAATTGGCTTCATTAAAAAAGCAGAAGTTCATGGCCAAGTTCAGCCAGAAGGGAACTCTCGAGACCCCTTCCTCTTTTGACTGTGGCCTATTGGAGATAAACATCTATCTACCCTGCTACTGACCAACATAATTCAATGTCCAATTTTCTTTGCATATAATTATGTGTTACACCAAATTGTGTGTTTGCTCATGTCTCTCTGCACTTGTGTGCCTTCCTCTGGGTTTTGAGGTGTCAGTATAAGACTCTTACACACATATCAGTACTCAGGTTCACTTTCGCTCTGCAGCAGTGCCTCCTGTTTCTCGTTTCTCCTCTTACTTTACAGAACTTTTTCCACCATTGGTGGTGCTTTTTGATACTGACTGAGTTCTCGGTTCTGTACAGGGCATCTCCGACTGCATTGCTCACAAATCAGAGGATTAAGGAAAGGACTGTGTGAGGCATCTTTGTCTGTTTAGAGAACTGAAATATGTGTCAGTTTAAGACTAGCTGACGGTTTGTTTTTGTCCTTTCTTTTTTTTTGGGGGGGGGGGGACTAGGACAGAATCCTGCCTTTGGCTCTGCAGCCTGTCTGTGCCCTCCTGCTCTAAATTGCCTCAGACTCTGTCACAACCTGCTCATGACCTCAGCGGTGTAAATCCTCAGAAAAAAAACCCTTTCACACTTGGCTGTTCCTCAGAAGTCTCTGGAGCCAGTGGATACTGCTGAGGTCTTTTGGAGAACTCTGTGGTACCAGGCTGCCTCAGGGCTCTCCCACTGTGAAGCTCTGTGGCTATTTCCCTTGTGATATCTTCAGGCATAATTAGTGAGTGAACTTGATAATCCTGGTGTTTGAGATAATTTTTAAAAATTCTTTGCCTACCAGCCGGGCGTGGTGGCACACGCCTTTAATCCTAGCACTTGGGAGGCAGAGGCAGGTGGATCTTTGTGAGTTCAAGGCCAGCCTGGTCTACAGAGTGAGTTCCAGGACAGCGGGGGCTACAGGGAGACCCTGTCTCGAAAAGAAAAAAAAAAAATTCTTTGCCTACCAGTGGAACAATAGATTCCTTTCAGACCTCAGGACAGCTCTCCTGGCATGTCCATTCCTCTTCGTTCATTTTTTCAGAGAGGCAGAGCTGTTGCCTGAGCCCATTCTTTAGTCTTTACCAGCATCTGAGGGATCACACAGGGTGGGAAAGGAAGATTGGGACTCTGCCTCAGCCTGAGTAAAATCTGACTGTAGGCAAGTGTCTGTCGTTCTAGAGCTCAGTTTTCTTGTGCACAG
Organism: Rhizomys pruinosus; assembly: GCA_009823505.1. Taxonomy (NCBI): domain Eukaryota; kingdom Metazoa; phylum Chordata; class Mammalia; order Rodentia; family Spalacidae; genus Rhizomys; species Rhizomys pruinosus. The sequence goes on along the minus strand of VZQC01014607.1, from coordinate 533,158 downwards.
AATAGAGAGACTGGCTTCCCACGAGGGTCCTTTCCAGGACGGCTGTGGAGTATGGTTCAGGGTGGATTTGGGTCTGTGGTGCGACATATTCCTGGGGAACAAACATCTGCTCACCCCAGATAGGAAACCAATAACAGACTGAAGTAATAATGCCACTGAAGTGCTGCACTGTGAACCAGTGAGTTTATTGTGACTGCGCACAGGAGTATGGGTTAGGGGTTAATTACTTACAGGTGCATGGAGAATTCTAAGAGAGCTGCATTATGGAAGCCCACCCCACCACGGGTGGTAATTTATATTTGGAGCCCTAAGCTCTCTGCATGGTTTATAGGTAGCTTGGCTGGTAGGACAGTCTCTTCTCAGCTGTCCTTATTGCTTATATAATTTGTGAGCTGTTTATTTCCTGAGTCTTAACAAGCTCCCCTTTAGGAGGGGATGTTTTAATTCAGAGGAATTTCTACATAACAGTGTCACCAGAAGATCCTGGACTTCCTGGATCTAATGGTTCTGGATGGGGTCTTAGATTGTGGAGTGTCGGGCTGGAGAGATGGCCTAGCGGTTAAGAGCGCCGACCGCTCTTGCAGAGGACCCGGGTTCGATCCCCAGCACCCACATGGCGGCTGAGAACCATCTGAAACTCCAATTCCAGGAGAACTCCAGTTCCAGGGGAGTCCGACACCCTCTTTTGACCTCCGTGGCGTTGTACGTCACGGGTGCACAGACCTGCATGCAGACAGTACATTCATACACATACGGAAATAAATAAAATTAAAAAAAAAAAAAAAGATTGTGGAGTGTCTCAGAGCAGTGTTTGCGCCCAGATCCAAAGTTCTGGAGCAAGGTTTCTCTGCCTTTGCTCTACTGACATTTCAAGTTGCAGAGTTTCTGTGGTGCTGTCCTGTGTACTATGGGGTGGCTTCCACCCACCAGATACCTGTGGCATCCTCTGCCCTGACACCCACGGTGCTGACAGCCCGGAGTGCCTCCATACATGCTGAACGATCCCTGGGGGAAACAAGAAATAGTCATGTTGGTTGGGAATATTGGTCCAGTCCAGTGTTATCAAGGCTAGATGTATATCTCAGAATCACTTGGAGGAAATCTGGTACACATTTCAGAATCCCCCGGGGAGGACCCAGGATCTGTCCACTGTGCTCCCCTTTGCTTGTGCTTTTGCCCTCCTTGGTTTCAGTTAAGCTCCAGCTCCAAAATGTTTAATGGGAAATTCCAAAACTAAGCAATCTGTTTTAAATTACATCCTATTCTGATTAGTATGAAGTTGATCCTGTTGCACTTACATGTTACGTGGGTGAATCATGCCTTTGTCCAGTGTGTTCACACTGTATGCACCATCTGCCCCTTAGTCACTTAGCAGCTGTCCAAGGTTATCATAGGGACTGTCACCACATTGCAAACTTATGTTCAAATAACTCATATTCTACTTAATAGTGTTCAAGAAATGCAAACCTGCCGGGCATGGTGGCACACGCCTTTAATCCTAGCACTCGGGAGGCAGAGGCAGGGGGATCTTTGTGAGTTCAAGGCCAGCCTGGTCTACAGAGTGAGTTCCAGGACAGCAGGGGCTACAGAGAGACCCAGTCTCGAAAAAGACTAAAAAAGACCAAAAAAAATGCAAACCTTTATTGCAACACATTGTTATTATTGTTCTATTATTGTTGGTCTCCTTGCTTACTTTATAAGTTAAACTATCACAGGCATTGGTGGTTAGTATTGTCAACTTGCTAAAATCTAGAATCACCTAGATTCTAGGGCCTCTGGGCATGGCTGGGAGGGATTAGCTTGATTCCTCTGAGGTGGGAAGACCCACCCACTGTGGGGGCATCATTCTCCAGCTGGGATCCTGGGTCATAGAAATGAAACAAGGGAGCCGAACAGCAGGTAACATCGTGCCTTGTCTCTGTGATCCTATGTGCCTGTGCGGATGCGAAGCTTCTGCTGCCTTGACCTCTTCATCCACGAGGATCATATCCTTGAACTTTTTACCATCTGGAAGTTGCTTTATCACAGCAACAGGAAGAGAAACCCAAACAACAGGCCCGCGTATAGGAAGGAGCATGGTATATATAATGCTCTTCGCTCTTTGTACTTTTAAGGACCAACGGAAGACTTGGAGTGTACCCACTGCGGATGAGGAGGGGGCCTGAGCTTTCTGATAAGAAGGTGATGGAGACAGTGTGGAGTCAATGGAAGACTTGGAGTGTACCCACTGCGGATGAGGAGGGGCCTGAGCTTTCTGATAAGAAGGCGATGGAGACAGTGTGGAGTCAATGGAAGACTTGGAGTGTACCCACTGCGGATGAGGAGGGGCCTGAGCTTTCTGATAAGAAGGCGATGGAGACAGTGTGGAGTCAATGGAAGACTTGGAGTGTACCCACTGCGGATGAGGAGGGGCCTGAGCTTTCTGATAAGAAGGCGATGGAGACAGTGTGGAGTCAATGGAAGACTTGGAGTGTACCCACTGCGGATGAGGAGGAGGACTGAGCTTTTTGATAAGAAGGTGATGGAGACAGTGTGGAGTTCTTGAGATTCTGGAATCATACAGATGTTAGAATTGAGCTCTGATGCAATAGCAGTGGGACTTCAAGGATTCCACATGCTGTGCAGATGTGAGCAGGTGCTGTAATAGTACCTACCTCTGGAGTTTTATTTTATTGATTCAATGGCTTTACTGCTGTATTTATTTTACTCAGTACTGGATTCATTCTTCTCTCAGGCTTAGGTTCTCTTCATTCTTTTACCTGTTTTGGTCATGAACTGCATGTTTTTTTGTTTTTGTTTTTTTTCTATTCTAACACAAGGGTCTCAAACTGCTAACCTATGGCCCAAACATTTGCTTCGGGCATTTATTGTTTGGCTTGCATGAGATTCTGAAGAAAAATGATGATTTCTTCCCTAGTTTTTTTAAGCTGACATATAAATTTGGATTGTAGTTTTTCTGGAAAGGAAGGGGTCATGGAATGGACATGTAGCACCTATTATCCTAGTACTCAGGATGCGAGGCTGGAGCAACTGAAGTCTGAAGTCAGTCTAGGCTACACATTCAGACACTGTCTCAAAATCAAAGCAAAGAAAAAGCAAAATAAAATGAGAGGGCCGGGGGTGGGGGCAGGGGTGGGGGCAGGGGTGTGGGTGTGGGGGAGAGAACCGAAACTAAAACTGTGTGGGCCTAGCTTGCCTCTGTCCTGAATGCCCTTTAACCTTGCTATTCTTTGGATCTTGGCCCTTATGGACACCAGTTTGCCCCTTCTTTAGGCTTTCCCATCCTTTTCATTAATCACGACCAGTTACTAGCCTGTTCTTGCTCTTACTATCATTACTAGGATCTGTATCTGACTTATCTTTATAGCCAGTAGAGTAGGTGTTGAAATGTGTATTTTCATCTGATCCTCCCTCGCCTCCCACAGAAGACCTTGTATACTCTGAGGTTTTAAAGCTCTTATCTACAAAGGTTCATTTTCCTTCTCAAAATCTCCTTCCCCATTCCCTTGCCTGTTCTCCACAAAGTCATGGGCAAGGAAATGGAGAACCTACGGCTTTTGGCTGCCCTTCGATGGATCTTATCTTGTGACCATTCTGCCCCCATCTTTTCTGAGCTATCCATCTTCGGCGACACCCTTGGTGGCCTGCTGCATTTATTGTCAGTATTTTTGGATATTCCCTGGGAGACCCTGAGCTCCCCATGGGTAGGGTAGATTCTCGTGTCTTCTTTGTGGTCCAGAGGCTTCCCCGCTTAGATCCTGGCACACATTGGAGCTTCAAGCAGAGGTGAATGCATGGACTTGGGCTGACTTGGGACCTTGAGGAAATGATCAGATTGGGATAGCCCGGCTCCTTTGTGATCCAGTGACCCTGCTTCCCTTACCTTCTAGGAAAAAGCATGTTATCCTTGAGAGAGGCAACCTGATTTTTAAGGAGTGACACATTTTAATGTAGAACACATTTCCCAGCACTCGAAAGTGTCCCTGGCTGCCAGGTAGTAGTGTCTGACCGATCCTTCACCCACTAGTGTTTTATATACATCGTGTGTCAGAAATATAATTGCTCCATAATGCTGTGTCTCAGCTACTGCCTGCGTCTAGACTTTCTGGCTTACAATCTGGTCATCACTGCAGAATCACTGGATGACATTCATGGGCCACACCCAAACCACGTGCATTCCAAGGAACTTGATATTTAAAGTGGGGCTTTGCGCCGAGGAGCTGAGTAAATAAGATGTGTGGTGCTTCCCACTGTTTCGCTTAACTTGCAACCAAAGAGGGGGATTTTTCTGGTAATTATATAGTGGTTTTCTGGTCCGGGGAGTGATGTGATCATATAGTTGTAGGTGAAACTAAATTGCCAGTGTCCTGAGTCCAGCAGACAGATAGATAGTAGCTGACGCTGAGGGAGGCAAACGCCTGAGCTTGTGACCTGTCTGCTTCTGCCCAAATTTGGACCCCTAGATTCTCTGGCTTTAGTTTTTTAGGGAGTGCTGGAAAAGTTCTTTCTTGCTTCCTGTTGTGTCTTTTCCAAGGTCAAAACTGCCCCTTTGGCAGTTCCTTCTTTATAAAACTTAGCGTCTGTTCCTAAGCTGCTTTTTGTTTCCAAAGAAATTTTTGTTTTTGTTTCATAGTATCTCACAATGTAGCTCACATTGACCTTAGACTGTATGTATGTATGTATGTATGTATGTATGTACGTATGTATTTTGGATCAGAGCTAGTTCCCTATAGCCCCACCTGGTCTACATCTCACTGTGTAGACTGGGCTGGTCTCCATCTCACAGAGATCCACCTTCCTCAGCCTTCTGAACATTGGAATCAAAGGTGTGTGCCACATCACCTGGCTCTTCCTGAGAGTTTTGAAGGTTGGTCCTTAATAAAATAAATGTGCTCTGCTCTGCTTGTAAACACCAGCCAACTAACAGACTCAGAATTCCTTGCCCATGCAGTCTTGGTCCATAACATCTCTGAATTGTAGTGCGTAGATGGACCTGTCCTGAATCATCACCAAAGAAAATAATTTTCTTCTTGCCCCTCTGAATGAGAAGTCCGTTCTACCTAGAGACTCGGAAGACTTCTTTGAGCTCAATCACTTAAAAATACTTATTGAGTGCTTTCTGTGTGCCCAGTGTTATGTTTAGCATCAGGTACAGTGTGACAAGACAGGTAGGACCTTGCATTTAAGGAACTTCCTTTGTCTCAAGGCTGGTCCGACACTGAAGGAATAACGGACACAAGAGTATAGCTTGCCAGGTAAGTGTCTGGAGAAGCAAAGTTCCTTCCTGTGAGGGGAGGTGGGTTTTCTGGATGAGGTGGGAAACTCCATGATGCCCATTTGGGGGGGGGAAATGGTGGCATCCAGCCTCTTAACAGCAGCCTGGGGGGGGGGGCAGAATCCTTTGGGTATAAGCAGAGGGGCTGGGAGCCAGACTCTGGGGTCCTGTAGGATCTCATTCTTGGATACGCTTGCTGGTCTTTTGCTTTTGGCCACATGAATCCTTGTGCTTCGATGTCTCCATCTCCAACCCAAGAATTATAAAACTGATAAATGGATAAAAACCAGCCTCCTTGTTTTGGGGTGGAAATTATCAGAGATTATAAATGCAAATGGAGTACAGTCCTGTCTATCACAACCAGCCTCTGTAGTTACTATTATTCCAATCAACAGTAATAGTGGCAATAAAATCACCATGTTAGGCATTTTATTTGATGATGTACAAAGAGGAAACCTTTTTCTGACCTAGTTTTTATCCAATGAGCTTGGCAGGGGTGGGCATGGAGTACAGATCTGGTTTCTTGCATTTGCTTGGAAAGTTCTGCTTTGGTGTGTGTTTCTACTGCCAATACCTGGGTGTTTCCACTGGCGATATTTGCATGTTTTCACTGGCAGTGTCTGGGGGGCTTCAGGCTCTGCTGGTCTCCTTAAATCTGGATGTGTATAACAGAGATGTGCTGTGTCTCCACGCGGGAATCACTGATGGAGTGATCGTGGGGTCAGACAGGGAGGTGGCTTTAACAGAGGAATCCAGTGAAGCCGTGGGCTGAGGTTGGTTGTGGGTTTGTGCTGTGTTAGGACTAAGCTTGGCCTGGTCTCTCAGAGGCACCAACATGATAAGTCAACAGACCATGGGAAGAGAAGTGGCTTGCTCTGGTCTGAGAACACTTCTAGCCATAGCTGCAATGAGACCAAATAAAAATCACATGCCTGTATGTTTGGCCTGTAAGGGGACAGCTAGCTGCTTGACTCAGTAGCTAATAATCACAATTAAAAAAATCACATTAAGAAACCTGAGGGCTGGGGAGATAGCTCAGTGAGTAAGAGCACTTGGTTTGAAAACATGAGGACCCGAGTTAGAATCCCTAGCGCCCTATACATAAAAAGTGGAGCATGTAACCCCAGCATTTGGCGGGGGGACAGAGACAGAGAGATGCCAGGAGCGTGCTGTCCGGCCAGCTTAGCCACAATGATGAACCATTCAGTGAAAGACCCTTCATAAATAAAGTGGAGAGAGACAGCGACAGAGAAAGGCACCCAGTGTCAACACGGCCAAGGTTCTTCTCTGCCCTTGGCATGCACACGCATGGGTGTGCACCTGCAAACCCATGTGCATACAACTCTTGTACACACACACACACACACACACACACACACACACACACACACACCGAACCTGAATTCTAGGCTTTGGGTTGTGTGGTGGCTGCAGCCTGTGGCCCAAGCAGGTACTGGGTAGTAAGACAAGGTGGTGACCTTTCCTCACTGTGGAGGCCAGACCCCACATTGTTCAGTCAGTTGGTGATGCATGGTGCAGAAAAAAGGGAAATTACTTCATGTTTCATTTTCTCTTCCGACAGCCTTTACTTCCTAGCCTCATGTTCCTGCCTAAGGCAGCCCCTGATAAGGAATACATGGTGAAAAAGTGGTCATTAAATGGATAAATCATAATTGTTAGTACTGACTTGAGATCAAAAGGCAAGTTTTAGTGCTGATCACCTTCTAAGCGCTGTCTTTGAACAAATCACGTAACATTTTCTTTTACTGTTTTTCTTTTGGGGGGCCTGTGGGAGCTGCTGTTGGTGTCTTTATTTATTTGAATAAACAATCCAGTTTCCTGTTTCAAATTCAGCAAGTGTCTGCCCTAGAGGGAACTAGTATGATTGGTTTCTGGTTCACAATAGAGAGTCGATTTATGTGCTGCAATGAAATATGAAAATGTCCTTTTCAGCTGTTTTATGGAGATGGTGGCATAATATACACACAGTTCTGTGTTCAGTCTTTTTCATCCAGTCTTCCTGGGTAGCATCCATCATTAGACGGTCTTCTAGTAGGTAAGTGGTACAGGGCAAAAGGCTGGTCCTCTGCTGGCTGGTGAGCATGTGGATTATTTCCAACCTCTGACTTGCATAAGCAAGGCTGAGTAAAGACCCTTGTGCCATAAACCACTTGATGTGCCTGGAGTAAGATTCCTGGAAGTAGCCTTCCTGGACCAGAGGGCACAGCCTTTGTTGTTTTGGTAGCCATTATCAATTTCCTTCTGTGGCTGTTGCCCCAGATAGCTCTTCTTGCAACAGTGTGTGTGTGTGTGTGTGTGTGCACGCGCGCATGCACCTATCTCTCCGCAGCCTGACCACAGGCCATCATTTAGACACACTAGAGTTTTGTGAAAAACAGTGTTGAATAAACACATTAATATCAGCTATAGCATCTTGAGCCCCTAGTCTGTGGCAGGCTATATTTTCAGTTATCTCACTTTTGATCTTACCAACCCTGAGATGAGAATCATACCCACTAGATAGATGAAGAAAGTAAATTCAGAACAAGTGAGCAACTTACTGAGGTTCCCAGTTCATTAGCTGTAGTCTGGAGTTGAACAGGGCTGATGAGATTTCAGTATTGTGATGGTTATGTATGGTCAAGCCCTGTTTATGGTTGGGTGCTGATAAGATGAGCTTGGTGCTTGTTTATGGTTCTTGCTGAGGGCGTGTCTCTTGTGTAGCTGGCTCATTCCCTCATTTGGTGAACCCCTGCTTTACCTGATGCCGTAGTAAACTCTGGAGATGCACTGCAGACACAGAACCCATGCTTATGCACCTTGAAAAAAAAAAAAAAACAATTCTGTAGAATTGGAGGGCTTCTCTGAGTAAATAAAGCGTAGGTGATACAGTCAGTGTGAGCCTGGAGAATTGGGTGGGAAGTACTTCATGCAGAGGATGCAGAATATGTATAGGTCCTGGGGCAGGAAGAGAAGGTGGTGGTAGCGTAATGCAGGCCAGCAAGCTGGCATGCAAAGTCCCTCGAGGTGAGACTGTGAGAGGATGGGGCCTAGGGATTTATTCTCAGAACTGTGAGGTATCTTTGAATATGATGATGCCACAGGATGACGAGAGTGCTTTGGGCCCTGCACTGTTGGCTTCTTGTCCCAGCAAGGAACAGACTCTCCAGTCTGAGTTTCCGGAAAGACTAGAGTTTATTAGGCTTGCCTACAAGGTGAATGGAGACAACACACACAACCACACACCCCACACATATATATATATATATATTATCTTACATGCCAAGCAACGGCTCTCTCTTTTCCCAACACGGCTACCTGGAGTCCTGGCATGAATTCTGTGTCCTCCACCCATGATGAGAAAATGGTGAGTGACCCCCAGCCCCACCTGGCCCCTGGCCCCCTGGCCCCTGGCCCTAGCAAGGTGCCAGTGATGTCCCAGAGTTCCGAGTGTGTTCTCACAAGCATTTCGGGCCTGCAAGCCGGGGAATCTTGCTGTGGGCTTGGCTTTGTCCTTAGCCCCTCCCTGTAAATAAACCAGACTCCTTTTAGTTTGCAACTTGTTTGATGATAAGTCCATTTCAAAAGAGATATATTTTATCCCACACTCTGCCATTCCCACTGTGGTTAGAAAGTCTGCTCTGGCTGCAGTTAGAGGATACATCAGCTGAGTTATGGTGGTGGATCAGTGGCTGAGTCCTGGTGAGAATCTGCTGTTCAGGGAGACAGTGTCCCGAGACAGGAGCTGAGGAACTCTGGGGAAGCTTGTCAAATGGGCTGCCTCTTGCATCTCCCTGGAAACTGGCTTCTCCCTGTCTTCTGGGAGGTCACATCAGACTGGCTGGCTCTGTCTTTGACTTTGTTATTTACACTCAGAGTGGCTTTTTCCTGGAAGCCTCCGGTCATTACCGGCCACCCACTTCTTTATTTTATGTTGTTGCACCATGATTCTACTTCTCCTTTCAGAGGCAAAGCTGGAGCCTTAGTGGAATTTATTTGCGTGGACCACTTGGATTGTGGTTTAGGGCCCCCGCATCTATTTTCCACCCCCAAGTTCTGTCCCCATCCCTGTCTTGTGTGCCATATACTTCCACATTCCTTCTTCCCAGGCTCCAGTTTGGGAACAAAGTGGGACAAGGTACTCTCTTCTCTTTCTTATTTATTATTTTATGTATATGAGTGTGTTGCCTGTATGTATGTAAGTGCACCTGTATCATACTGTGCCCTTGTCGAACATAAGAGGATGTTAACATCAACGCCAGCCTCTACAGCTTAAGACTTGGGAACCTCAGTAAGTTGCTCACTTGTTCTGAATTTTCTTTCTTCATCTCTCTAGCGGGTATGATTCTCATCTCAGGGTTGGTAAGATCAAAAGTGAGATGACTGAAAATATAGCCTGCCACAGACTGGGGGCTCAAGACACTATAGCTGATGTTAACTGGAGTTATGGATAGTTGTTAGCTGCCATCTGGGTTCTGGGATTCGAACCTGGGTCCTTTGTAAGAGCAGTCAGTGTTCTTAAGTGCTGATCCATCTCTCCAGCCCCAAGATATTCTTTTCTAAGAGACTTATCATGAGCCCTGGATGCTGAGCTTGGCAAGGAAACCATGAGGCTTTTGGCTTCTAGAGAGCCAAGCCTGTGATACCTCCCATGGTACCTCCCACAGTGCTTTGTGGACCAGGCACTTCAGCTGTCCACAGAACTGAAGCGGGTCTTTCAGTACCCAAGCCCACCCATTTAAGCACTCTGGAAGGACAGTGTTGGTGGCTTGGTCTTTTAGAAGAGAGCTTCAATGCTGAGACATTAGACCTGAGCTTTTTGTGGTACTGATAGCTGTAGTTTGCCCCCTTTTCAAATCTTTGTGTTGAAGTTGTGGTCTCCAGTGCATTTGAATGTGTGCGAAGAGGATCTATGGTATTTTTTGGTCTGAGCTCTACTGTATCTAGTGCAGTTCCAGGAACATGCCCAGCACTTCCTAACCAATCTCTCTTGTCTTCATAACATTCTTGAAGGAAACTCTTCCTAGTCTGACTTCTCCATGTAGATACTTGAGTTCAGTGGCCCAAGGCTATGCATGCAGTATTAGGTTCTGGTGACTGTTTGTACAAAACTATCACAAACTTTAAACAGCAGAAATGTATTTATCCATAGTTCTAGAGGTCCAAGGTCCAAATTAAAGTTGTACAGGGGCTGTCTTATTTTGGGAAGTTCTGGGGGAATATTGATTTCTTTCTTCTTCCTGTTTCTGGGGATCTACGTGCGCTCCTTGGCTTGCGGCTGCATCACTGTTGTCTGTGTTTCTGTCTTCACATCACCTGCTGCTCTGTCTTCTCTGCTCCTTGCTTGTCTTTTGCAGTCTATTTTTTTTTTGTCTTTTTGAGACAGGGTCTCCCTGTAGTCCCAGTTGTTTTGGAACTCACTTTGTAGACCAGGCTAGCTTCGAACTCACAAGAGATCTGCCTGCCTCTGCCTTCCAAGTTCTGGGAGTAAAGGCATGCGCCACCATACCCATGCAGTCTATTTTTTTAATGTATAATTTTAGACTTTTTATATTTTATTTATCATTTTTATTTTATGTGTGTGAGTGTATCGTCTGCATGTAGTTAGGTATACCCGTGTCATGCAATGCTGTGGAGGTCAGAAGAGGGAGTTCGATTCTCTGGAATCCAACTCTGGAACCGCCTTCTGGAACTGGAGTTAGAGATGGTTCTTAGTCAACATGTGGGTGCTGGGAATTGAACCCAGGTCCCCTGAAAGAGCTGTTGGTGCTCCTAACCCCTGAGCCATCTCTCCAGCCTCATGCAGTCTATTTTTACACAATATTTTATTGATTGTTTTTAATGTGAATGAATATATTGCCTGCATATATGTAAGCGTACTTGTGTCATATGATGCCCCCAGAGGTCTGAGGAGGATATTGGAGCCCCTGGAACTGAGGTTTCAGACAGTTATTGGTCAACATGTGGGTGCTGAGAACTGAATCTGGCTTGTCTGCAAGAGCAGTCAGTGCTCTTAACCACTGAGCTATCTCTCCAGCCCTTGCTATCTGTGTTTGAGGCTAGATGGATTACACGCAGGGCCCATGTAGATAATCCCAGATAAAATCTTGATCTCAGGACTTTAATTTCCTCCTGTATCTTGTCATATAAGGTGATACACAGGTGTTCTGCGGATTAAGAAGTGAAAGCAAACCTAGAATCGGGGCTGGAGGCAGGAGGATCAGAGGTTCAAGGTCAGTTGTGCAGTGAATTCAAGGCCACTCTGGGCTGCATGAGGCTTTCTCTAGAAGGTAGGGATAGGGCATTGTTTCTGCCTATCTCAGAGGAGCTGATGAAGCCATAATAGCAAAGCCCCTGTGATCCACGGTTTGGAGTGATACAGCCTTGTGGTGGTGTAGCCTCTGGATCCAGAAATGTCAGTCCTTGGCCCCTTCTGGTGTGCTATTTCTGGGCCACTTTGGGGATGGGTATTAGCATCACAGAGAGAAGCTGGCTGAGAACCCCTGATCCCTTTGCCAGCTGTCCCAGTGCCACCTGCAGAAGCATTCATGTGGGCCCAAGACTCACAGATGGGCTTATTTTTTCAGTAACAAACCTGGAACCTTCCTAAATGTCCTTCCACAGGGGACTGGCTAGATAAAATGTGAGAGCCTCAAGTAGATTGATTCAGCTGCCATCCAAAGAGCAACATTAAGAGTTGTGAGAAGATGACGATAATATAGGAGGAAAAAGAATTACTTATACACAATACTAACAAAATATTGTGGCTATTAAAAGTTAAATAAGGGCTAAGGAGATATCTCAGTTAGCAAAGTGCTTGCCACACGAACATAAGTGTGATAATGACTTTTACAATGTGGACAAATGAATTTTACTCAACCTTGCAACCAAAAAGTTAATCTTATCCTACCCTCTATATTTATTTTTAATTAATTATTTATTTTTATTTTATGTGTATGAGTGTTTTGCCTACATGGATGTATGTGCAATGCCTGCAGAAATCAGAAGAGAACATCAGATCCCCTGGAACTGAAGTTAAAGATGATTATTAGCCACCATGTGGATGCTGCGACCCAAACCCAGGTCCTCTGCTGAGCCATCTCTCTATACCCTTCTTAGCTTGTGTATAATATAGACAAGCTCACTGTGTCTTGAACTCCTCTTATAACCTAAGCATAGAGCTCATAACCCTTCCTTGCCATGGACTCAGGACAATGTATGAATGTGTGTGTATGTTTTACATGTTAAATGTTGCAAACAGCAGATGTTCATTGGGAGCAATGAGATAATTAACCTATTTGTGTTGCAAACAGCAGGGATTAAATTGATAACGTTTGTTATAGTTGTATGTGTGCTAGGTCAGTAGGGATTCTAGGTCAGTAGGGATCAGAAATGACATAATCCTCTGATAAAATAAAGGTCTGATTTTACTTTCCCATTTCACGCTGGATATATTGTTACAATGGAAGAAATAGTGAGGCCTTTGTTCTGGGAGCACAGTCTGAAAGTAATCTGAAGGAACTGGTACTCTGAGCAGTTTGGGTCTCCTCTTGGCCAAAATGTATGCTAAGAGTCAAGAGCTGTTATTTTTTAGGCATAACTGTAATGTGGCATCCGACAGTAGCTGCCATACCTAAGGATTTGTTTGGTCATCCAGAACTATGTAGAAAAGCTGATGTGATCTATGCATGAAATCCCAATGATGAGAAAGTAGAGACAGGAGGATCCCTGGGGCTCATTGGCCATCCAGCCTACCCAAGTCATTGAGCTCCAGACCAATGAGAGACTATCTCAAGAAACAAGGTGCTATGTGGCTTCTAGGGAGGAAAAGTCATCACCAGTCATACCCAGCTGTGAACCTTATAAGCTACAATGAGGACCAATCTAGCAAGATATGCCTATGGGTGCAATAATGTCACAAATGTTATGGGGCTAACCAGCCACTTTCTGGTTAAATTTTTTTTTATTAATTTTATTTATTTCTGTATGTGTATGAATGTACTGTCTGCATGCAAGTTTGTGCCCCTGTGTCGTTCAATACCGCGGAGGTCAGAAGAGGGTGTCGGATTTCTCTGGAACTGGAGTTCTCCTGGAATTGGAGTTTCAGACGGTTCTCGGCCGCCATGTGGGTGCTGGGGATCGAACCTGGGTTCTCTGCAAGAGCGGTCGGCACTCTTAACCACTAGGCCTCTTCATAGGAGGAAACTCCTATCATATCCGATACTGAAAATCTGGCCAGGAACTCAAGGCTAGGGTGGTCATGATGAATCTACTACTATTATTTTGCTAAATGGACATAGTATCAAGCAGCCTTCTAAGATATATCTTTATCCTTAGATTAGTGCAGTTTTCAGTCATCATCAAAACAGCTTCTTTGTGCCATGACTTGTGGTTAATGCAGGAACTCACTAACCAAAGTGTAGAGAATGAGTGTCCATAGAATGCTTAGAAATTAATGGGACATCTACACCATACAACCTCCTCCCAAGGCTCAGGGAATATCCCAAGGGTGTGTGTGTGTGTGTGTGTGTGTGTGTGTGTGTGTGTAAAGATTATAAGAGCCAAAGGTTGGGAAGGATAGGGAATGAAATGGTGTCTTTTGGACATAACAAGATGAGCTCATGGCAGCTGTGGTTGCCTGTACAAGATCCACACAAGATCAAGGCAGTCAACACTGCAGCATGAAGAGGAGCAGAATAAGTCCGTCCCGTACCCCCCCCCCCCCCGGCTGAGATGGTGTTGACTTTTGACAGCCTTTAGGGGAGGGAGAATCAGTTTTCTTTAATGACATAGTCCCTGGTAAGTCCACCGTACTCCAGTGGTGGACCCCACTTCCATATATGGGCAAAACAAAATAGACTCAGTAGGGTATGTTTAAAAAAAAAAAAGAGGGGGCTGGAGAGATAGCTCAGTGGTTAAGAGTGCCGACTGCTCTTGCAGAGGACCCGGGCTCAATTCCCAGCACCCACATGGTGTCTAAGAACCGTCTTTAACTCTAGTTCCAGGGGAATCCGATGCCATCTTCTGACCTCCGTGGCATTGCACAACACAGGTGCACCAACCTACATGCAGACAGTACACTCATACACATAAAAATAATAAATAAAAAAATTTAAAAAAATAGAACATGAATTTGGGAGGGGGATGAGGTATGGCCTGGGAGGAGTTGGGGGAGGAGCGGGGCATGATGGAATCAAAATACATTGTATACATGCCGAAAATTCTTTAAGAATTAATAAGAAGTTATTATACATGCATTGCTCCTGGATTTAGTTCCCAGCACCCATGTCAGACAGCTCACAAACACCTCCAGCTCCAGGGAATCCTCTGGCCTCTACAGACACTTGCATTCAAGTGCCCAAAACCTCACAAAGATGATCAAACATAGGCAAAATTAAAATTAAATAAATCTTCTGAGGAAATGGACAGGAGGCCACAACCTTAGCCAAAGAGCTATTGGCAGCTGATCGCTGCTGGGTGAGGGAAAGTTGGTTTTCTTAAAGAGAATGATACTAGTTAGGGTGACCAGGCTCCAGTAGATGACCTCACACCAAGGGACATCTGAGTACACAAATGACTCAATAAGCCTTAACATATATGACAAAATACATGAAAAGTTAAATAGAATGAAAATCCACTCCTCAGTTGTATAAACCACGTTAGGTATTTGGTGGCTCCCTGTGGTCAGGGAGTCAGTCACCACTGACGACATCTTGGACAGCACAGTCTGCACTCTTGGCTCTACCTGGGGTCGCCCTCTGCACCACCGTCACCCTTTCACTTCCTGTTGTGGATACTGTGTGTGTCCTTTTATAACACAGAAGCAGATTGGCTGTTTTCCACAAAGTAGGAACACAGCTTTCTAAGACGGGGCTCTATTTCTCAAGGCCCTGGTGGTTCGCTGTCATTATTTAAAGTGTGTTTGTGGACTGGAGAGATGGCCTAGCGGTTAACAGTGCTGACTGCTCTGGCAGAGGACTCGGGTTCGATCCCCAGCACCGACATGGCAGCTGAGAACCGTTTGTAACTCCAATTCCAGGAGAACTCCAGTTCCAGGGGAATCCGAGACCCTCTTCTGACCTCCACGGCATTGCATGACACGGGTGCACGAACCTACATGCAGACAGTACATTCATACACATACAAAAATAAATAAAAAAATAAAGTGTGTTTGTATATATATGTGTATATATATATACATACACATATATATATGTACTTTTCAAGTTGAACCATAATGAGAACACTTTGAAATAGTTAAGAAAAAAGACAAAAACAATCACCAGGCTGGCACCACGGTGGGGCCATGAAGGTAGAGCCTCTCTGCCCGTCTGGGTCACTTACAGCTTTCCAGCCTCAGTTTCTTCATTCATGATGGAATAAATCCCTGTTCCACTTGCCTCATAGGGTTAGGTAATTGTTTGTTTATAGCCTTGAACCCTGTATGAGCTTCTTTTTCTACCTCTGGAGTGCTAGGATTACCGATGTGTGTTCTAGACACAGTGTATATAGAATAGGAATCAAACCCAGGGTGGTCCCTCTTCCCCAGTTGCATCCCCAGACTTGGACTGGGCAAGGTTCAGAGCAGGGGATGTGGATAAGGAAGGCAAGGTTTCATTCAGTTCATAAACCTGTGGGCCATCAAAAGCCTGAGGACGCAGCAAAGTCCCGCTTCTTTGACAGTGTCGCCATCCTGCCTGGAGGCCTCTGCAGCCCCCAAGGCAATGTGCTTCGGTTGCGGAGGAAGCCATCATCGGCCAAAGGAAGTGTTGTATTTTCCCAACCCTGTCAAGACTTAGCAATTTAGAAACAATAGCAATGTTTTTTATTTATTTAGTAAGCACTTTGCCACACTTGCTGTTTGCCAGGTACTGTTTTAAGTGCTTTACAAATATTTACTCATGAACTCTTCCTAGACCCTGTGGCAGCCACTGTTGGCATGCTCATTTCATGGGGAGGAAAATCAAGTCCCTTGCCCAAGGTCGCATAGCCAGTAAGGATGGCTGTCTGACTGGGCAGCCTGCGTTTCCCCCGGGGTACTCTTTCTCTCGTTTCCTCCAGTTGTCCTCATATAAAGCAGGCCGTCGGTGGCTTTGAGTAGTTTCCTTATCTCAGGGGAATGTGATTTAGATTTTTATAGGAAATCTTGTGACTGTCATTTCTTTCTTTTTTTTTTTGGTCTTTTCGAGACAGGGTCTCCCTGTATCTCCGGCTGTCCTGGAGCTCGCTATATAGACCAGGCTGGTCTTGAACTCACAAAGATTCACCTGCCTCTGCCTCCCAAGTGCTAGGATTAAAGGCGTGTGCCACTACGCCTGGCAGTGACTGACATTTCCAACTCAGTAGCTTAGTATGGCAAAGTGGAGATGGTCTGATGTCACCCAGAGATTGGCTACCTGCTGCGTGCCCTTCGGTAGGTTACTTAATTTCTTTGGCTTCACAGGGCATTTCATAAGGGCTGGGTAAGTCACCTGTGTGGACAGTGCCTGGCATTGCATCAGGCAGACAGCTCATGCCTTATTTCTGTTCCTCTTTATCTTTGTTATTTTTAATTAACTAATTTAATTATTTTATATATGTGTGGGTGTATTGCCTGTGTGTGTGTGTGTAAATGTACTGTGTGTGTGTGACCATGTAGGCCAGAAGAGGATGTCAGATCTCCTGGAACTGGAGTTATACACAGTTGTTAGCTGTATGGGGAAATGAACCTGGGTCCTCTGCAAGAGCAGCCCGTGTGTTCCTAATCACTGAGCCATCTCACCAGCCCCTCACCTTTATCTCGGTCTTAGGTAGTGAGATTAGGCTTATGGGTTCTGTAGTGAATGACCCTCATGCCTGCCTTCAGGGACTTCAGAGAACAGCCTCTGTGGGGCTGCAGAACTTCCCGGGTCAGGAGGCACTGGAGGATCAAGTTCTAGGCAGCCCTGGCTGGCTCCCACTGCAGAGACCTAGGATAAGTCTGCTGGTTCCTTAGCTCCACCGCTTCAGTCCGTCGTTTATGGTTCTGCTCCCGCGCCTTGTCTGTCTTGTCATATTTGAGTCAGGACAAGCCTGTGCCTGAAGGCCCAGCTCCTGAGCAGGTGGACACAGGACACGCCGGCCCTTCTCTAGGCCACTCTCATCAGTGCTGCCACAGCTTCCTCCTGTGGTGCTCCCCGTGGTCACTGGCCCTGTCACAAGCAGGGATGGTGTGGACCCCTTCTCTCTCCGTCCTGTTTTTCATCTGAAAAGGTCAAAGTTTGGGGATGGAAAGCAACTCAGAGGGGGCACCCCACTCTGTGCTTGTGACTTTTGACTCAAGGTTTAGGCTTTGTGGTCATTGTCTTTGGGGCAGAAAATTACCTTTAAGAGGGGGCCATGTGACTGGAGCTGCTCCACGTGGCCCAGGCTGCAGCAGGGCTTTGCTGGATACTCAGACGGCTTGGAATGGGAGGCCCCAGAACTGGCTATGCAGTGAGAGGCAGCAGCTACCCTAGAGGGTCTTGAGACGAGTGGACATCCACACAGAAAGATGAAGGCAAACCTGGCAGTTTTCTGCTTCCTTGACCCAGTGCCATGGAGTGGGAGGGACCCGCATTGCCTCTAGCTTAGGATCCCCATAAAGCGAGTTAATATCCTGTAATTACAGTGAGTTGCATTTCACAGGCCTTTGAATCCAGGGCAGCAGAGTGCATCCTGCCAGACTTTGGCTGGCAAGAGAACCCCCCAGCCAGCTAGCCAGTGTCAGGATTCTGGGGGAGTCCATGGTTTCACTCTGCCTCCATTTCAATCACTTCTGTACTGTATGGTGCTTAGAAAGGTGTTGAAGTGTGACAGGCTTGTTACAACTTCTGCAACATTTATTGATACATGGTGATAACTATAGATTCACTCTGAGTATAGGGTTTGGGGGGCAAAGACTATACAAGAAAATGGCATGTAAATCTGTTTCCCTTAAAGAAAACATTTACAGCATGAGAACTTACTTGGCCAGAGGTAGTGGTAAGAACATTCCTGGGTGAAATCCACTAATTCCTTCAGGAAAAATGCCTACAGGTATAACCGGGGGCTGTTTCTTGCTGGACTTTGTGCTGCTGATGTCACCACGAGAGACTGAAACCATGGGTCCAAAGGTGCTGAGGAGGGACGAGAATGAGAAGGTGGCCCTAGGTCTGTCTTTCTGCTGGGCGTGTCAGGTGATCTTATTTTATTCCTCCATAGTCCTTTAGCTTCTGAGACCATTTCACTCACTGCATCTGAAGTTGTACAGCTTGGGAGGGGCTGAGTTAAGTCTCGAAAACAGGTTCATTGGAAAGCCATTGCTTTCAACAAGAAGCTGTAAAGTGTCTTATGATTTGTTACAAGGAACAAGTGTGTATGTGTGTGTTTTACTGGACATTGAACCCAGAGACCTTTGTGTGTGCTAGACAAGTGGTCTACCATTGAGTAACATTCATAGCCTTCTTTTTACTTAAAGAATTAAAAAAAATTACATTTATTCACTTATTGTGTGCATGTGTGTATGTGCGTGCATGTGTGTGTTTTACTCATCATTGAACCTAGAGATCTTCGTGCATGCTGAGCAAGTGCTCTACCATGGCGTTACATTTTATTCACTTATTTTGTGTGTATGAGTGTGTGTGTCTGTGTGTGTGTGTATGTGTGTGTGATGTGGTGTGTGGTGTGGTGTGTGACAGCACACAGTGGAGGTCAGAGGACAACTTGTGGTAGTTAGTTCTCTCCTTCTACCATATGGATCCTGGTGATCAAACCAGGTTGCTATGCTTGGCAGCAGATGTCTTTACCCACTCTTATTGAGACAGGATCTCACTAAGTTGCCCAAGCTAGCCTTGAACTCACTTTATAGTCCAGGTGGGCCTTGAATTTCTGATTCTCCTGCTTCAGCCTTTTGAGTAGCTGAGATTATAGGCCCGCACCTCTAGGTCCTGCTCAATAACAAGATTCTTGAGCCTAACCACACTGGGCAAGTTGGATTTAGTTAAGGAAAGAGCAAAAGGAAGGTAATTATAGGGAAGAGGAGCAGGAGTCAGAGAAGAAGCCTGGGAATAGGAAGAAGTATGGGCTGAACTAGGGCTGAGGCAGGACCATGGGACAGGCACAGGGTCTTAACCGCCGTCACTGTTTCATCACCCACAGCCTGTTGCCTGGAGCATACTGGCTCAGTAAGTACTTCTTGAATGAGTAACTACTCAAAGAATCAGTTGTGTTTTTTTCCACAGAATTTGAGTCTCTGGTAGGCAGGGCCTGGGCCTTAGAAGATTTGGATACTCTCTGTGTTAAAATGGATAATATACATCCAACCCCCAGAAACTATGTACTTATGTCATGATGTGCCTGAGAGAGGAGGCTCTGATGCCCTGGGAGCAACGTGGGACTGGCAGGATGCAGGGTGGAAGGTCTTCAGTGCTGAGGTCATAGAGCCATCCATAACAGGCTGTCTTAGGACTGGTGATGTAGCTCAATGGTGAGTGCCGACCTAGCATGCTCCAAGCCTTGGCTTTCATCCCCAGCACTAAAAACAGCCATTGCTCAAGTACAACACTGTAAGGTGTATAGAAACCAATGATGCTCACAGTGATGGGATTGCATAGAAACCAGCAGCAAGGCAGCTTAGCAATCAGTTTTATAGGACTGGCTCATAAGCCCTAGGTGCTTGGGAGAGGAGACAGGGAGAGCTTTGGGAGGTGCTCAGTAGAGCTTGGGACACGAGCCCTGAGCAGACTAAGTCAGTACTGCCTTACATACAGGTCTGTGGGCTACTGGTTTTCAAGTCTGTGTAGGGCTCTGGATAAGTTAAAGCATTACTGAATTCTTTGTGGATTTTTCAGGATGAACACAGGGTTATACCCAAAAGTCTTGAATAAACTTGTGAATGGAACCCCAAAGGCAGCAGAAGCTCTCGGTGTATCTCTTCATTGACATCAGGATCCTTTAGCTGGAGAGTCCAGCTACTATCCTTTAGATATGTGTGCTCAGCCAGGTTCTCAACAAAGCCCGCCTCTCATTTCAGGTGCTGACTAAGAGTGGGGCTGTAAGAGAGCCTGAACAGCCCTGAGAGAAGCCCTTTCTGTGGGTGGCCAGAACCTTCTGGTCCTTGAGACACAGCTCAAACCCCGCCTGGACTTATGACCCGTGGCCCTGCTCCCCTCCTGCCCATTGAGTTCCACAAGATGGGCTCCTTCCGCAGGCCCAGACCACGCTTTATGAGTTCCCCAGTGCTCAGCGAGCTGCCCCGCTTCCAGGCTGCTCGGCAGGCTCTGCAGCTAAGCTCCAACTCTGCCTGGAACAGGTAAGGACACATGGCCCTGACACTATCAGGGTCAGGGGCTGGGATCATCCGGGGATGGGCTGAGACTCTGCTACTTCTGGGATCTCTGCTCAGGACGGCTGTGATCAAAGTACAGATGGTGGGAAGAACAAGGGTTCTCACATCCAAGTCTGCTTAGCGTTCTTGTTTTCCCAGTGAGAAAGTAGCTCACAATGAGCCTATCAGAGTCAGTTAATCACCTGGAGCATGGGGGTAGAATTTACAGTTATTGCTTATAATCCTTAGTACCCTCAGGACTGCGTGACTATCTGAGGGTGAGGTCTTACAAGTAACCTCAAATCACCTGCTTGTGAAGCTGTGCTGGTGGCACACGCCTTTAGAGCCAGCACCCAGGAGGCTGAGGTGGGTGGGTCTCTGGGACTTTGAGACCAGCCCTGTCTACATAGTGAGTTCCAGGTCAGCAAAGGCTGCATAATGAGACCCTGTCTCAAAAGCAAAATAAGTGATCTCAAGTTACCTACTCATCTGGGAAGATAAGATGAGCTTCTATACGAAGCTCAGTGGGTGGGATAGGCCCTGTCTGTCCCATAAGCCCTAGGTGCTTGGGAGAGGAGGCAGAGAGCGCTTTGGGAGGTGCCCAGCAGAGCTTACAAAACAAGCCCCAAGTAGACTAAATCAGTACTGCCTTACATACAGGTCTGTGGACTACTGGTTTTCAAGTCTGTGTAGGACTCTGGATAAGTAAAAGCATTACTGAATTCTTTGTGGGTTTTTCAGTGATTGGCCACAAAGCATATTCAGCTGACGTGGCTCAGGAGGGCTGTCTGGAATGTTGTAGTGTTATGTGAATCTTTGTCCTTTGTAAAAGACTCTTGGCACAGACAAGATTCTACTGATGTTTTGGGCCAGGGTCTCTGAGAATGGGGAGTTGGACCCTAACTGTGGCCCCAGAAAGGAATAATAGTATACTTCCCTCTCTGGGGTGAATTAAGGGAGCATGGAGGGTTGTCCATGGGAAATTCTATTAGAAAGACAAGCAGTTATCATGTCTATCTCCCAGGCCACAAGCACCCCAGGTGGTGGCTTCCGAGCTGTGAGAACCCGCATGGGGCCAGCTACTGCTGGCAGCAAATGCGTTTTGAACTCTTGTAGGCAGCAGCAGTGCAGTCGTCAGGGAGCTGCTCTGTTGCCTGCTGCTCTGAAAACAAGCTGAGGATGCAGCCCTCTGTGGTCTGCAAGAGGGCTGGGCTGTGTTTGAATTCTTTTTCCTCAGTTTCCCCTTACTTCTGAGGCACTGAGAAGAAAGAGAAGCATGCCCGTGTGCCCTAGGCCTCCTGGTCCTTCTGTAACCTTCCTTCTGCACTGCTTATAGACGTGGCTTCAGGGGATGGTTCATCTAACCAGTGTTTGTTGTAGGACATAATGGAACCTACTGTGCTCTGAAGTGTTTAGCTGTCAAGCTGGATTCTTTAGTAGACCAAAGTTATTTGTCACTCAAGTGTTCTGAGCAATATCTTCATGTTTAAAAGAAAGTTGTTAGAATGTCTTGAGTTTCAACTTCTAGAATCTTTTTAAGGTTTCCATCCCCTGTAGTTAATTCTGCATGTACTAGTCCTAGAAATAAGTATGTAAGCAGAAACAACTTGATGGGAGGATTCCCCTGCATGGCTTGTTTTCCAAAGTAAAGTATGAGAACAAAACTCATAAGCTTCCCTAGGTCTTGTAATTCATCAAGGCTTGTGAATGGAAATGTAGTGCCCAAGTCACATTCTACTTCAAAAGGTAAACACAGATGAGAAAAGAAAAAAAAAATGTTAAACTGGCATAAAAAAAAAACACCTTAGATTTTGGCCTTGATTAACAGAGTACGGTCACCTGAAGCTAAAGGACAAATCCACTATTGTTGTTAATGCTTAATAATAAAATTTCCTCTTTCTTTCTAGCAACTATCTAAGTGGAAACTCATATCATGTGTTTCTGTTACCCTGCAGTGTGCAAACAGCAGTGATCAATGTCTTCAAAGGGGGTGGCTTGCAGAGCAACGAGCTCTATGCACTGAATGAAAACATCAGGTATGGTGCTATTTTCCTGCCCCGAGGCTCAGGGCTTTCCTTTCTTGTTGTTCTGTATGGTTTTTGCTGATCTTCTATCTGATGTTAAGTTGCACCATGGCTGTTGAGTTCCAAGACCCTTTATCCATGTAGACTTCTGATTCTGATATGATGACCCATTTGTTCATGTATGTAATGCATTTTGTGCTGGAGGCACAGATTGATATTGATGCATGCTAGTTGGCATTTATTCTGTGAACATGTTTTTTGCTCTGCTTTAAAAAATTTTATTATTTTTTATTTTTTATTTATTTTTTATGTGTATGAGTGTACTGTCTGCATGTAGGTTGGGGCACCTGTGTCATGCAATGCCGCGGTCAGAAGAGGGTGTCAGATTCCCCTGGAACTGGAGTTAAAGATGGTTCTTAGCAGCCATGTGGGTGCTGGGGATGGAACCCGGGTCCTCTGCAAGAGCAGTCGATGCTCTTAACTGCTGAGCCATCTCTCCAGCCCCTTATTTTTATTTTACGTGTATGAGTGTATTGCCTGCATATGTATAACTGCACTAGTGTCATGTAATGCCTAAAGAGGTCAGAAGAGGGCATCAGATCCCCTAGAACTGGAGTTACAGATGGTTGTTAGCTGCCATGTGGGTGTAGGGAATCAAACCCAGGTCCTCTGCAAGAGCAGTCAGTGCTCTTAACAGCTAAGTCATCTCTCCAGCCTAGCTCTGCTTAATTGTCAGGCACTATATTAGGCAACAATGACTTAGAATTTAGAACCAAACTACTTTGGATTTATTGCTGTTAGTGAAAAACTTGGCAACAAATATTGGGGTACGTCCTTGATGATCAGATGCTGGAGCAGACGATGTGGGCTCTGCTCTTCTGGAATTCATTATATAGCCACAGATGACCTTGAACTCCTCATCTTCTCTCCTCTTCCCGAGTGCTGGGATTACCCGAATGTGCTACCGTGCTTGGTTTATTCGAAGCTGGGGCTAGAACCTTGGGTATCTTACATTGGCAAATGCTTTACCAACTGAGCAACATCCTCAGCCTACTATCCTGGAATGTGCATTCAGTTGGGAAGATGATTATTAGTCACTAATCACACAAATAAAGAATAAAAGTGTTATGACACAGCTCATATCATGAAAGTATGTTATGTGACTTGATCTTGCCACGGAGACTAGAGAAAATGTGGGTGATCCTAGGGTCCATGGGGATTCACTAAAGAGAGAGGGCCCCAGGTGGTAGAATCACCAGGTGCAAAGATCCTGTGGTTGCAGTGAGCAAGGAATTGAAAGAAGGTCCAAGCACATAGAGGACTGGAGGCTGGGTAGTGGTGTAGTTGGGTTTGCATCTTGGTGAAATGGGAGTAGAGGGCAGGGCCCAAAGGACCAAGGTCTTCTAGGGCCAGGAAGTTAAACTAACCAGTCTTTAGTGCCTTGGCATGAATTCCTTTTTGGGTATGTTAAATGCAGACTATCTGGGCTAAAGACCTAGCTCTGCAGTGGGCAGAACAATAAACAAGGCCATTGTTTAGGTCCTGTTTACACTGAGTTAAGGTCAGTGGTTGTTTAAGAGCTCTGTTTTCATTAAAACCTGTAGAGCCCATAAGTAAACAGCTGTGTTACATTTCTACCCATGCACTTGAAGTTCATGGCACAATTGTATAAATGTGAAAAGAGACAAAAGAGACGATCTAGACCAACGCCTGATTTTAGAGAGAAGGAAAGCACAGTCCAAAGAAGGTATTTTCAGGGGCAAAGCTGGGTCACCAGCTATCAAGGTTGCAGAAAAGAGCTCAGCTTATCCAAGCACTGAGATCCTGGCCTTCCCATGGGGTTCTTTGGCCCCAAGTGGAAGTATAAATAAATAAATCAGTGGCTCAGCAATGTGCTAATTGTTCCTCACTTTGTGAGACAGATCCTGAAATTGTACTTCAAAGCTCTCTGTGGGCAGCTAGGAAGGCCAAGCCTGACTGATGTCACCTGCCCTGGTAATCAAGAAGCCACCAACTTGTTGGTTGGCTTCTTGATTGCCAAGGGGGCTCCTAATCAGTGAGACCAACCCCAGTGGGGCCAGAGAAGCCCCTAGCCTTTGTCCAGAGATGCTGCCAGAACACCGGCCCACTGACACTTCATCCTATTTCTCAAGAAATGGAAATTGAGATTATTTTTTAATGTGAGATTTCCTGATTTATTGTTTTCATTTTTTAGTTACTTTATTATTTGTTTTTATTATTTATTTTATTATTTTGTTATTATTATTCTTGTTAGGCTTTTTTTTGAGACAAGGTCTCCCCATAGCCTCAGATGGCCTGAAACTCCCTATATAGACTATACTGGCCTCCTTCTCACAGAGGTCTTCCTGCCTCTGGCCTGAGTGCTGGGATTAAAGGCATGGGCCATCATGTCTGGCTTAGTTTTTTTAAACTTAAAATATTTTAAGTTCAAAAAATTTTGTATTTATTTATTTATTTTTCATTTTATGTGTATGAGTGTCTTGCCTGCAAGTATGTTAGGGTACCACATGTGTGTAATGCCTTCATAGACCAGAAGAGTTATGGATGATGGTTGTTAGCTGCCATGTGGATGCTGGGAACTACACCTGGGTCCTCTGTAATAGCAGTTGGTGCTCTTAACTGTGGAACCACTTCTCTAACCCCTTACATTTTTAATGTTAATTTTTTTGGTCTTTTTGAGACCATGCCCAGTACATTTTTAAGTTTTCTTTCACATTTTTAAGTTAAAAAATATTTATTTATTTATTTATTTATTTACTTATTTATTATTTGGTCTTTTCGAGACAGGGTCTTCCTGTTGTCCCAGCTGGCCTGGAACTCGATCTGTAGACTAGGCTGGCCTTGAACTCACAGAGATCTGCCTGCCTCTACCTCCCAAGTGCTAGGTGTGCCACCACGCCTGGCAAGCACTGACTACTTTTGCAAAGGGCCTGGGTTCTACTCCCAGCACCCACGTGATGGATAACAACTGTCCATAACTCCAGTTCCAGAGGAATCTGACACCCTCTTCTGACTTCCAAGGGCACTGGATAACATGGATGCACTTACATACATGCAGGCAATATACTCATACATATAAAAATAAAATAAAAATAAGTAAAAATTATAAAAATATATATCTTTTTGAAAATCAGTGTATCTGACTTTTAAATATTGGTTAAGCATCCAAATTTCTTCAAACACTGGTGCAGAACAAACATGTCTGTGATCTGAGTATGGCCCACAAGCTACCTGCTACTCAGATTGACCACAGTGTATGTGGGGAAGCATTGCTGTTAGGCAGATGTGTCATGTTTCAGAAAACTACAGGCACCTCATGTGTACCCACACATACGCCTCTTTGTTATGCAGTTTATATATAATAAAACGGTGGGTAAACGAAATCAATTGACTTGCCCAAGGTTACACAGCTATAAAAATGGATCAGGATTTGAACTCCTGCCAGACTTACACAGCTCCATTAGTCTGTTTGAGCTGCTGTAACAAGTACCACGAGACTCTGTGGCTTAAATATCAGAAATTTATTTCTCTGTGTTCCGGAGCCTGGAAGTCTGAGGTCAAAGTGTTCTCAGTGATGGTCAACATTTCACTGTGAGCTCACATGACCTCTTCTTTGTGCATTCATTCAGAAGTGGAGAGTCAGCTCTTCAGTGATTCTTGTACGGACACTATTCCACCCTGAGAATCGAACCCTCAAAATACTAATCATCTCCCAAAGGCCTCACCTCCAAATACTCTCATAATGAGGGTGAGTGAGGGCTTGGACAGGGGAATTGGGATGGTAGGAGACATAGTTCAGCACACAGCAACACCCTTGCTCTCTAAACCTTATTATGGTACTTGTGGGAGAAGTCCTGTTTCGGATGTGGAGATGAGCCTGATCTTTCTGCCTTCATTCCTTTCACAGGGCCTCTGAGCCCACGTCCCACCTTGCTGATTCTGGCCTCCTCTGAGGAGCAGCACCCCTCCAGCCCTTCTTTCTAGTGGTGGGCTACTACTATAAATGTTCCCCTCTGTTTTTAGCGACTTTCAGCCTGGTGGGAACTAAGTGGCTAGGGTTTGAAACTACTAACCCAGGTGAGAGTTGGCTGAGAATAAACTGCATTTTTCCAAAACCACAACTTGACCTCCACTTTCCTCTAAGCCCTCTGTCCTCTGGCTGCACTAGCTGAAGGGCTGGAGTGGAGACAGGCTTTCCCATCTTAGAGGCTCAGAGGACATCTGGGAGTATGAAGAATGTTCCAGGCAGATGTGGGATCTGGACATTTCAAATTGCATAGAACAAGCTGTGCTGAACATAGTCCCACATCTGCAATGTCTCTGTAGAAACACAGTTGCCCTATGGATCTCAACACTGAAACAGACACACTGCACTTGAAATATTCTCTTGGACAGTGGGTTTTTAATTTCCTTTTTCTTTTCCCAAGACCTGTTTGCAGAACAAATGTGATTGAGGGTATTCAGGTGGACAGCATAGGACAGTGAGAGTATTGGAAAGAAGATGTGGAAGAAGGAAAGATTAAGTTATCTCCAAGAGCCAGCTGTGGTGGCACACACCTTTAATCCTAGCACTCAGGAGGCAGAGGCAGGAGGATCTCTGTGAGTTCAAGGCCCGCCTGGTCTAGAGAGCAAGCGCCAGGCCAGCTGGGACTAAAGGGAGACACTGTCTCAAAAAGACAAAAAATAAATAAATTTAAAAAAGTCATCTCCAAGCTTATTCTTCAGTTAATCATGACAATCCTACTAGATTCAGTAATATGTTTTAACAGAGCCTGGGGATTCAGTGTGGTGGGGATTCCGTGTGGTGGGGATTCAGTGTGGTGGGGATTCAGTGTGCTGGGGATTCTGTGTGGTGGGGATTCCGTGTGGTGGAGCCCTGTGAGCTTGGAGAAGTTGCTTAATTTTCCCAAGCCTGTTTTTCCTTTCATAAAACAAGAGTGATAATAGCGCCACCCCTATGGTGGCTGAGAGAATTGCAATCCTGCTTAAGTGGCCTCGGTATAAAAATGTGCTCCAAAATATATGTGTAATAATGTTAGGCATTCTTTTTTTTTTATTTATTTATTTTTAATTTTATTTATTTATTTATGTGTATGAATGTATTGTCTGCATGTAGGTTTGTGCACCCGTGTCGTGCAATGCCGCGGAGGTCAGAAGAGGGTGTCAGATTCCCCTGGAACTGGAGTTCTCCTGGAATTGGAGTTACAGACGGTTCTCGGCCGCCATGTGGGTGCTGGGGATCGAACCCGGGTCCTCTGTAAGAACAGTCCGCGCTCTTAACCGCTAGGCTATCTCTCCAGCCCCTATTTATTTATTTTTTTATGTGTGTTTTTTTTTTTTTTTTTTTTTTTTTTTTTTTTTTTGTGTGTGTGTGTGCTTTTGGAGGTGAGAAGAGGGTGTGAGATTCCCTGGATACTGCGAGTTAAGATGGTTCCCTTGGCCGCCAATGTGGGTGCTGGGGAATCAGACTGGGTCCTCTGCAAGAGCAGTCGGCGCTCTTAACCAGCCCCTATTAGGCATTCTTATTGTTGCTTTGATGGATGCTTGGGAACAATGAGGTCTTGAATGGGCACACAGGGTCTGGTGATGAGTTGTCCTGGGATAGAATGGCATGAAGATTTCCCTAGTGGGTTGAATGAGGTAAGCTCCCTTTGACTTTGAGAGTTGGGTGGGCTGCTCAAAGAGTGTACTGAGAACCAAAATTTGGATGAGGCTGAGTTCTTACCATGGCAGCCAGCTATTTCTTTTTGTGAAGACCAAGAACAGAAGGAAATGACTCTTGGACACGGGTCTAGATTTGATTTGTAATGTAATCTTGTAATATTTATATATATATATATATATATATATTATATAATAATTAAAATCAGATAAAAAAGGAATAACTCTCAATTGTCCATTTCTGTTTATCCAAGCAGTAAAAATCTTTTTGATGGATACCCAAGTTCTGCTGTCAAAGCTTGAATCTTCTTTCCTAGGTCACACATCCTAGCCAGGCTTGGCCCTCTCTCCTCTCCTCTCCTCTCCTCCCTCTCTCCCTCCCCTCCTCCCTCCCCTCCCTTTCCCCTCCCCCTCCTCTCCCCTCCCTGCTCTTCCTCATTCTCTTGCTCTTCCTCCTCCTTCTCTGTGTGTGTTTGCATGCAGTACTGTTCTAGTGGTGTGTGTGTGTGTGTGTGTGTGTGTGTGTGTGTGTTCCTGCGGGTGTCTGCAGGTGGTTGGAGGGTGTTGATGTTCTTTGGTTGCTTGCCACCTTCTTTTTGGCTTTTTGAGAGAGGGCCTTCCTGTAACCCCAGCTGGCTTCGATCTCACAGAGCTCCACCTGCCTCTGCCTCAAGAGTGCTGGGACTAAAGGTGTGCACCACCATGCTCAGCATCCACCTTATTTTTGAGACACTGCATCTGGAGCACATCTAAGCTGGCTGGCCAGTGAGCTCGAGAATCCACTTGTCTCAACGTTACCTGTGGCTACCATTCCCAGCTTTTACATGGGCAACAAGCACTTTGCTGCCTGCCAGCCATCTCCCCAGCTCCCCAGCTCCCCGACCAGCCCTCTTTCTGGCCATGGAGTCAGGATGCACCTGGGAGGTGTTGGTACTTGCAAGTAGGGACCTGTGTTCAGGATGACAGGAGGGCGGCATTTATGCAACTGGATCTTGTAATGCAGTCCTTGCATGCTTTGGCCCTCTGTGTCACTGAAAACAGCTTATGTCTTTGCAGATGGCCTTTGGGGTTTTAATGAGGAGGAATTTGGGGTTTTAATGAGGGCTGAAGAATGGCTAAGTTCTAAAACACAGTATTGAATTTAAGACAAGTGTTCCCATGATTTAAGAGAAAGTCCATCCAAAATAGAATGGCCGGTTTTCCACCAAATAAAAGCCAAGACACCTGGTCTGTCAATATGAAAACCATAAATCACAATTTTCCATTAAAACTGCCTTAGGAAACAGATTTGTATGATGCTATATCCCCAAAGGCAAAAAGATGACCTTTATGAATGGACTTGTGCTGGGCCAATCACCAGTCATCACTGTCTACAATTCTGGCTTCCCTGAGTTTCTATCTGTCCTGACTTGAGCTCAACTGCACATTGTCCTGCCTGAATTCTCTGTGAGGCTTTGATGTCAGGTTCAAGATCCCAGCCTCACCCCTGATTGGTGCATTGGGCTGATAGTCCAAGTCTGGCTTTGAGGTTTGGTTTCAGGAGCCTTCCAGAAGAGGAGGTGGAGCCCTGGTGTGGAGAACACACTTTCTCGGTAGTGGCCAGAAAGAGCTAGAAAAAACGACAAAACTAAACCTGATGATTGCTGATTCTCACTAGATCCTGTGGGGACAGATTCCTAACTGGGCTTTCACTGGGTGGTTGGTGCTGTCTAGACAGAGGTGAGAAGAACCTAATTGGGCTTTCGCTTGGTGATCGGGAGCTCTGTAGACAGAGGGGTCCACTGTTCTCTTTTTGGGTGATGTTTGTGGTAGGCTCTGCTGGGGCCTCGACATGTTCTTGGGTAGCCATTGAGAGGGGTACTTCTCTCTCTCTTTCTCAGGGAGCTTGTAGAAGAGAGAGGAGCTGGGCAGAGTCACCATCCCATGTTTTAGTGGCAGCAGATGGGCACATAAATTAGACTGAGGGCAGGGATGATTCAAAAGTTGAAATCTGAAGGTAGTACAGTTGAGGACATAGCTGTCTCGACACCTCTCACTCTGTGGCCTCAACTCCCAGGAGATCTTTTCCTCTGTAGAAATAAGTAGTCACCAATGAGGTTTTTAAGCCAGAGATGAGTTATCTGCAGCTGGTCTGAGGCACACTAGCACAGTGCTTCTGTTCTTGGGAAGGAAGGTGGTGGTTTAAAGGGAACCCCAGAGGTTTTCAAAGAGGAGGTTTTGAAAACTCTGCTCGGCATCTGACAAGGCCTGAGGCTTCCTTCTGAGGTGGCTGCTCGAGGCCCAGAGGGAAATCCACCGTAGCGTTTTCTCTGATCCTGTTGACTAATAGCAGGAGCTACGGCTGAGGGAAGCGTTGCAGGGAGAAGAGAAGGGGAGCTTTGGTCCCACCACATGAGATGCCAATTTGAGATCCAAATGATTGTAGCAGGTGCTCGCAAGGCGTGCAGCACGTGCCAGGCCCTTCCGTGTGTATGCTCACTCTTGTGTAACCGTCGTGCCTGGGAGATACATGCTCTCTATCTTGTGGATAAGGACATACAGGCCCACAGAAGGGAAATAACTCACTGGGGTCCTCTAGCTAGAATCTTGGAACTTGGATTTAAACCCACACTGCCATATTGAAAGAAGATTTTAGAGCCCCATAGAGCTGGCGTGGTCCATATTCAAGGTGCATATACCTGGGCATGGGGTCACGAACAGATCTTGAGGCTAGTGGGGATAGTGTCTTCTGAAAACTCTAGTTTGGGAAGCACTAAGGTGAGCTGGGAGAGGCCTTCATTTTTAGATGGGGTCTCCCTGTGTAGATCAAGCTGGCCTCAAACTCCGAACACCTGCTTCTGCCTTGGATTTGTTGACATTAAAGGTGTACACCATCGCACCCAGCCCTTGAGGTCTGTCTTTTGAGTTTTGGTGGCTCCGCCCAATCTCGTGTAGGCACCTTGTGTCTGCCGGAGTTGAGAAACAAACTTGCCTTTGGGGACAGGAAGGGTATTGAGAGGGAAGTGAGGATCAGAAGCCAATGCAGCTGGTGTCTGTGAGGCCCAAGTATTGGTTAGAACTCTGGTCTTCTCCCCCAAAGTTCAAGGTTTCTAGCCTTTCTGTAAAGTTCAGATCTGGCAATATTAGGCCCACAGGCTAGCATGGAGCCAGTCAGGGGATCTGAGATAAGCCTGCTGGAAGTTTCCTAAGTTCATACCTCCTCCCTCCTCAACCTGCCTGCTTGCTGCTCCTGTGGACACCGTGCATGCCTCCGTTTGAGCTGCTCTGAGCATCAGTCTCTGGCAAACAAAGAAGAGCAAGCTGGAAGGCTCCCGTCTGGGAGGCTGTTGGAGAATTTACAGTGCAGTGTACAGGCTGCCGCAAGCAGTGCGTACTTTAACGAGGAACTCAGCTCAGGACCATTGCTAGTTCCCTCTGTTCCTCAGTGTCCTCATCACTACCCAGTGGGGCGCAGGCAGGGATAGCCGGCACTGGGGTGCAGGCAGGGATAGCCGGCACTGGGGTGCAGGCAGGGATAGCCGGCACTGGGGTGCAGGCAGGGATAGCCGGCACTGGGGTGCAGGCAGGGATAGCCGGCACTGGGGTGCAGGCAGGGATAGCCGGCACTGGGGTGCAGGCAGGGATAGCAGGCACTGGGGTGCAGGCAGGGATAGCCAGCACTGGCAGACCGTCTTCCCTGAGTCCCTGTGCAGTGGGCCAAAGGATTTTTAATGAATATTTTTACCAAGTTTCTGTGCATTTCATATGATAAGTCTTAATCATAGACTCCCTCCTATCTGCACCCCTCTAGCCCCCCGTGCATTCTGTCATATATGTTAATCATATTTAGACTCCCTCCCATCTGCACCCCTCTAGCCCCCCCATGCATCCTGTCATATATGTTAATCATATGTAGACCCCCTCCCATCTGCACCCCTCTAGCCCCCCGTGCATTCTGTCATATATGTTAATCGTATGTAGACCCCCTCCCATCTGCACCCCTCTAGCCCCCCATGCATTCTGTCATATATGTTAATCATATGTAGACCCCCTCCCATCTGCACCCCTCTAGCCCCCCATGCATTCTGTCATATATGTTAATCATATGTAGACCCCCTCCCATCTGCACCCCTCTAGCCCTCCATGCATTCTGTCATATATGTTAATCATATTTTTTTTTTTGGTCTTTTTGAGACAGGGTCTCCCTGTAGCCCCAGCTGTCCTGGAACTCACTCTGTAGACCAGGCTGGCCTTGAACTCACAAAGATCCGCTTGCCTCTGCCTCCCAAGTGCTAGGATTAAAGGCATGCGCCACCACGCCCAGCTTATGTTAATCATATTTAGACCCTCTCCCATCTGCACCCCTCTCGCTCCCCCCGTGCATTCTGTCATATATGTTAAGGTTTATCTGGTCAAGATTTTGAACCTAGATGCTCCTTGCTGCAAGGTCATTCACTGGAGTCTAGTCAACCTAGCTAAAGTCACTCCCTTAGAAGTGAACTCTCTTAGAACTCTCTCACCCACCGTATATTAATTGCCAATAGTTCCTTGGCTAAGATTGGGGCTTGCTGCCCATTTCCCCAGTTCTGTGCTGGATCTTTGACTGGTTGGGTCACCATGGGTCTTGTGCATGCTGACACCATTGCTGAAAGTTCATATGAACAAGTTCCTAGGGGCCTGGAAGCCTCTATTTCCTTATGTTCATGCACCAACCCTTGCTCTTACAATCGTTCTGCCTCCTCTGCAATGGTCCCTGATCCATGGGTGGGTGAGGTTTAAATAGGAGTCCTATCCAGGAAAACACACTCTATAGCCTTTTATTCTCTGTACCTTGGCCAGTTGTGGTCTTCTGTGTGCATCGTACTCTGTTGTATGAGAAAGCTTTACTGGTGAGAGTTGAAGTATATATTAGTGCTCTCTCTACCCCTTGTTCTGCTACATTCCAT
This sequence comes from Rhizomys pruinosus, assembly GCA_009823505.1. Lineage (NCBI taxonomy): Eukaryota > Metazoa > Chordata > Mammalia > Rodentia > Spalacidae > Rhizomys > Rhizomys pruinosus. The sequence continues at coordinate 499,948 of VZQC01014607.1, read as the reverse complement.
GGGCCTTAGGTGTAGAAGTTCATCCGTAGATGTGTCACTTAGGGCTAGGCATTTCTCAGACATACATTCTCTGTGTGTGACCAGTTATCGCCCTCTGAAGTAGCCCCCATATGTTGCAAAAAGAAGTTTATTTGATGAGGGGTATATGGTATACTTGTCTGTAAATAGAAGGATCCATATTTAGCATGCAATAAGAAATTTCATTAGTCTAGAGATATGACAGAGATAGGGTTTTCCCTAGGACCTATGACCTCTCTAGCCATGTGTATGTGACTGTTTACATTGCCACCGATGAATTCCCTGCCATTGGGAGGGCTTTAAGTCCAATTAGATAGCTCTTGATTACCCCAAATTAAAAGTGCCAGTACTGTCCCACTGTAGTGTGTTGTGCTGGTTCTTGTTGTGGTTATTCGGCTTTGAGGCCAGAGTTAAACCATTGATTTATGTTCTCCTTTAGCAGCTTGTGTAGTATCCTCTAGAACCATGAGGGCTAACATTCCAGAAGGAGGCTTCCAGGTCAGCTCCAGCCACATTGCTCCAAGTCCCGTGTCCAGAGCAGGCCTGTCTTCAGCAATAGGGTTTTACCTTCAAGTTCTGGGAGGTAAGCAGAGCTGTGGCAATGGCCTGTGTTATTTTGAGAGTCCACCCTGACCAACAAATTGAAGAGAGGTTGCTCCTGAAGGCAGTGTTTATATAGCCTCTGAGTGTACATGAGTGCATGTGTATACAAATAAGTGGGTATTTTCAGTAGGTTTTTCGTACCACCTAAGCTTTATCGAGCTCTCTTTTCTCTCTCCCTGTCTAACCTCCCTTCTCCCTCCCTAGTTAAAGTACCCCTGTTTTCCCCTTGATAATCCCTATCTCCTATTATCCCCCTTCCCTTGAGTGCCTTCTCCCCTGTACCCCCATGGTTCCTTGTATGTCCTTCCCTCCGCCCTCCCAGTTGAGTGCCCCCATTTGCCAAAGGACTTTGAAAGGATTAATTTCATGTTACTGCCTGAAAGACTGCCTCTTTCAAACAGGTCCTATCGAAGCAGTGAGGTGAGGAGCTCTTAAGAGGAAGAGCAGTTGGGTTGGACGGGCATGGCTATGGATCTGGCATGGAGCCGTCTTTGGAGATCCCTGTTCTTCCTGGATTTTGAGGCAGTCTGGGTAGCTCTCACAAAGGAGTCCAGGGTGGGGGGAACTTGAGCCAGTTCCCACTTGCCAAATGTTTAACAACTGGTATTTCTCGACCCCTCCTGGCTGAATGGTGGGACATCCCTCCAAGTGACCTTGTCACTCTGCTCTTACTTTGGAAGAGAATTGGTGCAAGCAGGGGAACTTGGCTGTCCTGTGTCTTTTCACCTGTTTGTAAGGAACGGTGACTTGTAAGTGAGGTGGCTGTCCAAGTCCCGGCCCTGAGCCTCTCTGCTGTGCTGCAGCACAGCTCAGAGCTGCCTTCTTCACTTCCAAGCCCACAGGAGTGGAGGCTGAGCTGACAGCATGATGGAGTGACATCAAGTTTCTGTATCATCATCACAGGAAGTCCTGTAGACTGGGTGGAGGCTCACTGGGCAGCCTGGGGGTGGGAAGGGTGACCGTCAGATAGCCCAGCCAGTCAGTCCCCTTTCCCACTTGTGGCTCTGAGTGAACTTCGTGCCATTTCCCCTTTCAGTGATCTTCCTTGTCACACACAAATGTTCCCTTCCCATGGCTCTCTGCTCCTCAGCTTCCTTCTTCTTGTGGTTTGTGGTGGGGCTGATTGTGAGCTGAACTCTGTTGTCAAATGAAGCCAGGCCTGGGAGCTTGAAATGTGAAACTGCATGCATGTGGCCTGGGCTGTGAGGTCCACTCATGTCAGTCTCCAGTCCCAGCAGCCCTTTTCCCCACACGGTGTCTGTCTTTCAGCTGTTTGAATGGGGTTGTCTGGTCCGAACATGCTCCCCATTTTACAGGTTTCCCATGGTGTTAATCTAAGGTTATATAAGGTTGCTCTGGCTGTCTCGGGCAGATGTCAAAGAGCAGAAGGCTAGGTGGGGGGTGGGACACAGACCTGCAGAGATGGCTCAGCAGTTAAGAGTGCTTTAATATTCTTCAAGAGGTTGGTTCCCAGCACCTACATTGGGTACCTCACAACCACTTGGAACTCTAGCTCTAGGGGATCCAATGTCTTCTTCTGGTCTCCATGGACACCCATATACACATGACACATAGATAAAAATGAATCTCGGCCGGGTGTGGTGGCGCACACCCTAGCACTCGGGAGGCAGAGGCAGGCAGATCTTTGTGAGTTCAAGGCCAGCCTGGTCTACAGAGTGAGTTCCAGGACAGCTGGGGCTACAGGGAGACCCTGTCTCAAAAAGACCAAAAAAAATTAAAATAAAAATGAATCTTGAAAAAAAAAAAAGCAGACGGATGGAGTCCTTGGGGCTCTGAGCTTCAGGGTCCAGCAGAGCTGCTGGAATCATCACGGCTGCTTCTTGCAGGCCTTACCACCAGCCTGGAGTTTTTCTAGGAACTTTTCAAAGAATAACTCATTTCCCTCGTCCTGTGCAGGGGGTGTTCTTATTAACCCCCATTCTAGATGAATGACTAGAATGGGGGTTAATAAGAAGGCAGTGCTTTTCATGGGTTGTTGCTGGTAGCAGCAATGAGGTGCTCATGAGGATTCGGCCCAGGCATCACTCAACAAGATGTTGCCATCTCTGCGGTTAGTTTCTTGGTTAAAAGCAGAGCTGATGCTGTTCCCCTGCAGACACTGTTGAGGCTAAAAGACTGAAACACACCTGTCCTGGTTATCAGCGTGGGACACCCATTAGTAGTAACACAAATGTCCTGGTTATCAGTGTGGGACACCCATTAGTAGTAACACAAATGTCCTGGTTATCAGACTGTGTCACCCATTAGTAGTAAACTTAACCTGGAAAAACAAGGTGCCATTGGAGGAACAATTTGTTTCTCGTTCCTTATTATTTAAATTTGTTCCACTAAGTAGTTGCTTTCCAATTGACCAGGAAGAAACTTCAGGAAAAACTGGGGGAAATAGAAGATAGACTACCAGACTAGAAGCTTCTGAGTCACATGGGAACCTGTGTGGGAATCAGGATTTTCATCCTTCTTGCATGGAGAGACTCACAAACCATGAACTCATGAATTCAGCTGCCTTCCACCTGCTTTTTCTGCCTTTTTTATGCTTTACATGTGAAAGGGGTGAACTGGTGAGCCAGCTTATAGTGAGGGTGGGAAGGGGCTCGAACCCCTGGGATTCGGACAGGTGCATATCTGGCACCTTGATTATGTGTGTGCGTGTTCATGCACGTGCAGGTGCACGTGCATATGTACATGCGTGTGAAGGACAGGGAAGAACCTTAGGTGTTGCTCCTTAGGAACTATCCATCTTGTTTTTTGAGACAGTCTCACTGGCCTGGGGCTAGCTAGTTCTGGCTATGCTGGTGTTTAGCGAGCCCCAGGCAGAGATCCTGCTTCTCCCCATTTTCCTGGCTCTGGGATTAAAGTGCCTGCCACCATGCCTAGCTCTTTTACATGAGTTCTGGATATCAAACTCAGATTGACAGTTTTAAAAATTCCCAAAGGCTGAGATGAAGCTCCTCTGCCCGTGAGGGCACTGCCCAGGAGAAGAGCTTCTCCTGAGCTCTTTGGTCCCTTCCTTCTGGCACCTTGCACCATGTCTATGGCATAACAGGTTTCTAACAAACCGTCATGAGTCAAACAATTAATGAATGGGCTTCATGTTCTCTGTCAGTTGCTCTCTCCTTTTCGTGAGGGGGAGGCAGAGTATATCCCCTAAGTGCGGCAGTATCTACTAGGATCCACCGAACATGGCACTGTTATCCAAGTTAGGGCCAGAATCCGGGCTCTGGCAGCTCTGACAAGCTAGGCTCAGCCTCCTGTCCTTATTAGGTGAATTGAAGAAGCAAGCAATGCTGAAAAGCAGAAAGAAGAGTTTTATTCAACATGGTCCCATTGGAAAGGAAACAGAAAGGTCCATTGACTCCCCTGGTCCATCTTGGGGTCTCCACATAAGGTTAGGCTTAAACAGAAGGCAAGAGGTGTTCATAGCAGAGCAGTCCTGGTCAGGACGCGGTCCTGCCCGTCACTGACCTGTCATTCTTTCAACTCCAGTCTCTGCTGGATGATGGTCTGACACAGTGTCAGAACTGTGTGAAATCTCTTTCTAGGAGACAAGGCCCCCCTCTGGCTGGCACCAAGGCTTAGCCTTTTTCTTTTGTCCAGCATGTGATTCCTGGGGAAATTCCAATTTCTTGGGGACCATTGTTTCATTAGCCTAAGGGAGGGACACAAGCTTTTTCCGCTACTTCCAGGATGGCTAGAGACTGAGATAGAAGTGTGGAGGATCTCCCTCCTCCCAGTTCTGCTGACACCAGAGTAAGGGACTTTGAGAAGTGTGCTTTCTGAGTAAACCAAGGACAAGCAGAGCAGACAGTGCAGAGGCAGCGGTGTAGCCTGACGCAGCGCGGTCTCCTCCGGTCTCCTCCCAGGTTGGCCAGCCCAGCACTGCATCTGGCCCCTGGCTCGGGCCTCCTTTCTTTACCTCCTCCTCTTCCTCTGGGTTCCCTCTGAACAAAGGTTCTCAGTTTAGACAGGTCTGGAAGGGAGGTTCACAAGACTTTCAGGATTCTCTGTCACCCACCCCTACACCAGCCTGCTTCCTGAGATTGTACCTTGCTGGGGACTCCCTCCCACACTTATTCTTTTTCTCTTTTTTTCCTTAATTTAATTTTTTTATATTTTATTTATTTATTTATTTATTTATTTATTTATTTGAATGTACTGTCTGCATGTATGTCTGTGCACCTGTGTCATGCAATGCCTCGGAGGTCAGAAGAGGGTGTCAGATTCCCCTAGAACTGGAATTCTCCAGGAATTGGAGTTACAGATGGTTCTCAGCCGCCATGTGGGTGCTGGGGATCAAATCCAGGTCCTCTGTAAGAGCAGTTGGCGCTCTTAACCACTAGGCCATCTCTCCAGCCCCCCACACTTATTCTTGAATTTCAGACTATCCCCAGTAACCTTAAGTACAGTTATTATTAATTTTAGAGTCTGAAGAATTGTTTCTGAATAGGATAGTGTCTGTGTGGCTCAGGTTAAATCTAGGGCTAGAGAGTTAACTGAGTTGCTGAAGTGCTTATCATGTAAGCTGAAGACCCGAGTTTGATCCCCAGCACCCGTGCAAATAGCTGAGCATGGTGGTTTGTGCTTGCAGTCCCAGCACTCGGGAGACAGAGATGGAGGGTCCCTGGGGCACCATGGCCAGCCAGCATAGCCAGGTCAGTGAGAGATGGAGGGTCCCTGGGGAACCATGGCCAGCCAGCCTAGCCAGGTCAGTGAGAGATGGAGGGTCCCTGGGGAACCATGGCCAGCCAGCCTAGCCAGGTCAGTGAGAGATGGAGGGTCCCTGGGGCACCATGGCCAGCCAGCCTAGCCAGGTCAGTGAGAGATGGAGGGTCCCTGGGGCACCATGGCCAGCCAACATAGCCAGGACAGTGAGAGATGGAGGGTCCCTGGGGCACCACGGCCAGCCAGCCTAGCCAGGACAGTGAGAGATGGAGGGTCCCTGGGGCACCACGGCCAGCCAGCCTAGCCAGGACAGTGAGAGATGGAGGGTCCCTGGGGAACCATGGCCAGCCAGCCTAGCCAGGTCAGTGAGAGATGGAGGGTCCCTGGGGCACCATGGCCAGCCAGCCTAGCCAGGTCAGTGAGAGATGGAGGGTCCCTGGGGCACCATGGCCAGCCAGCATAGCCAGGTCAGTGAGAGATGGAGGGTCCCTGGGGCACCATGGCCAGCCAGCATAGCCAGGTCAGTGACAGATGGAGGGTCCCTGGGGCACCACGACCAGCCAGCATAGCCAAGTCAGTGAGAGATGAAGGATCCTTGGGGCACCATGGCCAGCCAGCCTAGCCAGGCCAGTGAGAGATGGAGGGTCCCTGGGGCACCATGGCCAGCCAGCATAGCCAGGTCAGTGAGAGATGGAGAGTCCCTGGGGCACCATGGCCAGCCAGCATAGCCAGGTCAGTGACAGATGGAGGGTCCCTGGGGCACCACGACCAGCCAGCATAGCCAAGTCAGTGAGAGATGAAGGATCCTTGGGGCACAATGGCCAGCCAGCCTAGCCAGGCCAGTGAGAGATGGAGTGTCCCTGGGGAACCATGGCCAGCCAGCCTAGCCAGGTCAGTGAGAGATGGAGGATCCTTGGGGCACAATGGCCAGCCAGCATAGCCAGGTCAGTGACAGATAGAGGTTCCCTGGGGCACCATGGCCAGCCAGCATAGCCAAGTCAGTGAGAGATGGAGGATCCTTGGGGCACAATGGCCAGCCAGCCTAGCCAGGTCAGTTAGAGATGGAGGATCCTTGGGGCACAATGGCCAGCCAGCCTAGCCAGGTCAGTGACAGATGGAGGGTCCCTGGGGCACCATGGCCAGCCATCATAGCCAGGACAGTGAGAGATGGAGGATCCTTGGGGCACAATGGCCAGCCAGCCTAGCCAGGTCAGTTAGAGATGGAGGATCCTTGGGGCACAATGGCCAGCCAGCCTAGCCAGGTCAGTGACAGATGGAGGGTCCCTGGGGCACCATGACCAGCCAGCCTAGCCAGCCAGATCATTGAGCTCCAGGTCCCAGTGAGAGACCTTATCTCAACACCAAGGAGCCTATCTCCCGAGGAGCAACATCTGAGGCTAACCTGTTTCCTCCACATGCACACCAGTCATGTACACTTGCATCCACACCCATAGGCAAACACACACACACACACATACACACACACACACACACACACACACACACACACACACGCATGCACGCACGCACACATGCACGAAACTTGTAAAAAGGTGGAAGGAAGAGAATCTCTTGATCCTGTATCTCAGAAGCTTAGTTTCCATCCCCTCCTTCACAAAAGTAGATATTATAACAGTAGCTTATTAAGTATTCTTTGACAGTTTCTTCCTGCATACGTAGAAATATGTATGAAAATGGCACCTGCTACCATGGATGCCTTATTCAAGGTCCACAGACTAGACTGCACCAGGGTGACAGGGTGATATGACTGTAAGACAGCCTGTCCCTCTAACTTCAGGAAATACGTTGTGATGACCTAGTCAATTTCCAGCGACAGCTTCAACGTTCCCCAGCTTCTTGCCCGGGTATGGAGAGGAGGACGCACAGTCCGGTGCTTTTCTATGTGTTTTTTTTTTTAATTTTTTTTTTATTAATTTTTATTTATTTCTGTATGTGTATGAATGTACTGTCTGCATGCAAGTCTGTGCACCCGTGTCGTGCAATGCTGCGGAGGTCAGAAGAGGGTCTCGGATTCCTCTGGAACTGGAGTTCTCCTGGAATTGGAGTTCCAGACGGTTCTCTGCTGCCATGTGGGTGCTGGGGATCGAACCCGGGTCCTCTGTAAGAGCGATCGGCACTCTTAACCGCTAGGCCATCTCTCCAGCCCCTTCTATGTGGTTTTTAAAAATGCCTGTGCACTTTGTGTGTTTCCAAATCAAGGTGCCTCAGGAAGTCACAGTAGCTGTGATACCTGCTCGCTACCTGGGCAAGGTCAAGTCAGTGAAGATTCCAATGTGACAGTGAAGAAGTGACCCCCAGGCCCCGCCTATTGCTGAAGAGCTATCGGCAGTTAATGGTAGATAGGGGAAATAATTGTTTTTTGCTGGCGTGGCCACTGGTAGGTTACCTATACAGTGTGGGTCTTCTCTACTGTCTTCTACTCTCATACTCAGAGGTGTGTTTCTGGGGTGATTTAAAATAGCATCAAGCTGACATTGAAGATTAACCATCACAAACACCAGTTACATTGTGTGTCATTTGATCAACAGGACTTGGATTTCCCGTTATAAACTTGGAATTTATTTATTTATTTATTTATTTATTTATTTATTTATTTATTTATAACTCTGGGTTTGGGTATCTGTGCATACACATGCACATGTGAGTCCCCTTCAAGTTCAGAAGAGGATGCTGGGTACCCTGGAGCTACAGTTCCAGGCAGTTGTGAGCCACTTGATGGTGCTGGGAACAGAAGCCATGTCCTTCACAGGAGCAATGCATGCTCCTGCCTGCTGAGCCACCTCTCTGACTCTGGCTTGCCCACTGCTTCACAAGCTTGGCTTCTTTGCTTATGGTTTTGAGACTTGCCAGTGGCCACAAAGCCTTTCAGGATGCATTTTCTGTCTCCTTGGTTAGAAACAATGCCTTGCCTCATCCCGCTTCAAAGCCTCCATCCCTGTAGGGCTGTCTGTCTGCTCAGTTGCTGTGTTCGGTCTCAGACACACTTCCAGCCCCAGCCTTGAGGACCAGCAGCCAGCCACCTGCTCTCAGCCCAATGGCTTTACTAAGTTGTTTCCACATCTGTGAGAACCCCTGGGGTGTAGTGGTAGGGTGGCCCTCTGGAAGCCTGCCGCTAAATTAAATCAAAGTGCCTCATGTAGTATGAAATATTTTATACTGTGGGGAAAGGATGTTTTCTTCCCACTTTGCCATGTGTTCACAGCTTTGCCGGGTTCTGGAAATTTCAATCCTGAGTGTTTCTCTCTACTTTAGTCTCACTATCCTTGTGCCAAATTTCTTATTTATTCTTCAGGGACATGTGAGAGCATGTTTGGGGGGGAACTTGATACCCAGCAAGATTGTCAGAAATCTGAACATTTGCTCCTTAATAACCATAGCAAATGAGACCACAGAAGCCAGGAGGACTTTGTTCCTAGGAAGCTCATGGGAGGCCAGGAGCCAGTTTTTCTTGTTTTCAGCTTTTCACCTTGTCTGGATCAGGTTCAGGATGGATTGGCAGGGATGGTCCCATTTTTGTCACAGGGAGAGGAAATCTGGTGCCCAAATCTCTATTTTGTTACATTTTTAGCACTTATGGGGCTTTAAAATTATGTTGTGAATCTATTTGTAATATGCTCTCTAGCCGCCCCCCCCCCCAAGAATGGAAATTTTGTTGTGAATCTATTTTTTTTTTTTTT
>VZQC01014607.1:419586-489455 GCA_009823505.1 Rhizomys pruinosus | reverse complement strand
CCCCTCCCCTCCCCTCCCCTCCTCTCTCTTCCCCTCCCCTCCCCTCTCCTCTCCTTCCTTTTCCTCCCCTTTCCTTCACACAGATCCAATGCCTATCTTGGTGTAGCAGAGATTCTTCCTGGGAGGTACCCACACACATGGTGTCCGAGCCCTGCCACCACCAGGTTCCTAAGGCAAATCAAGGAACAGACTCTCTAATCTTAGTTTCAAGAAGATTAGTGAGTTTACTCAGGTTTACCTACAGAGTGCATGGGAGCAAAGTATGACTTAGATCCTGAGCAGTGATTCCCTTTCCCTTATGCCCACCCAGAGTCCCAGCATGGACTCAGTGACCTCTGCTCATGATGGCAAAATGGCGAGTGCCAGCCAGCTCCATGTGGTGTTCTTTTATACGGCCCTGGCCCCTCCCCCTTATGCAGTCAAGGTTGTCTGGCTGGTTGGTTGACCCTCCGGCCCCTCCCTTTCCTTCAGAAGACCCAATCAAGTTCACAATCTTAGGTGGGAGCTCTTGGGTGTGAGAAGACATTCAAAGTCAAAAGTCTCTCCTTGTTGGAGAACCACCCACCTTACACTTGGCCAACTCTGTTAGAGCTGGGATTCCCTGTGGTTGTCTCTTCAGATGTCACTTTTGCAGTGTGAACTAAGGAGTGGGCCTCCACCTAGGATTTCCATTACTGTAGTTAAACTAGGAGTGGAGGGCGCTGTGGACCCAGGGAAGAACACTCCGTCCTCAGTCCTGGCTTCCACCCCTGAGCCACTGGTGATCTCATTGTCATCTTGTATGAAAGTAGCCACCGACCTCTACCTGACTGTGTTTCTCTCTCCCCAGGCGGCTGCTGAAGAGTGAACTTGGATCATTCATTACAGACTATTTCCAGGTACCTTGGGTGGGTCCCAGCACCCATGATGCATGGGGTTCATGTACCCATGGGGTAGCAATTCTGCACACCTGGACGTTATTCAGTGGCCACAGTTACATGTGTCACAGTGGCTGCAGAGGGCTGCCAGGTGAGTATGTTCCCTGACATTAATGCAGATCAGATGCCCCTTTGGTAGGTTTCTGGCTTTTGGGTCTCAGGACCCATTTATATTGTTAAAAATTGTTGCTCACTTCAGCTATAGCCTTCTGTCCTTCCCATATTAGAAACCGTAAAGTACATCTTAATTTAAATAGTAACCAATTATACAGATGCATAAATAGCACTTCTATGAAAAATAGCTTTTCCAGAATTAGTAGCATTAAGAAGAGTGGCATTTGTTTTATATTGTGATTGCCATTTTGTTTTGTTGCCTGAATATGTGCACACATATTGACATGACCTGCTTTTCTGGCACTTTCTCTTGCCTGCTTCAGTGGGGTTAGTCAGTGGGTTATGCTATTGCTTGACAGTCAGAGTACTGTTCTGGTCTGGAGCACTAAAGGCAATTTTATTTATTTATTTATTTATTTATTTATTTATTTATTTATTATATTTTAAGGGATTCACAATATAAGAGCACAGTTGTTTTCAGATCACATTGACATTACTCAGTTTACCATACAATTAGGTGATTGGTGCTAGCATCCACAGATGAGGGATACCATTCATTGTTTGCTTTTCTGGGACTGTGTTACTTCACTCGGCATGATGTCCTCTAGCTCCAGCCATTTACCTGCAAAGCTCATGATGTCCTCTTTCTTTACCACTGCATAGAACTCCATTGTGTAGATGTACCACATTTTCTCTATCCACTGGTCAGTTGAGGGGCACTTGGGTTGGTTCCAGCTCCTTGCTATTGTGAAGAGAGCTGCGATAAACATGGCTGTGCATGTATCTCTGCGGTAAGATGAGTCTTGTGGGTACATGACTAAGGGCAATTTCTATCATGTGGGTTCCTGAAGGGTCAGAGGGGGTGTCCTGAGGGTACCCCACCCCTGCTCAAATCCCCCAACTCTGTGGGTGGTATTTAGTTGGATTTTCTTTTTTTCTTTGTTTTAGTTGGATTTTCTATATGTGGCCTTATCCAAATTATTTCTTGTCACTAGTCCTCCTGGTTTGTTCTCCTGAAGACAGGACTAGATCTGACAGTCAGATTTTCTTCTATCTACTCATTATTACGAGGATAAGAGTTCAAGGTCCCAGGTCCATGCAGAGCACAGTTTCTAAGCCATAGGCACAAGCTGCTTCCCTGACTCTAACCAAAGGTGTGTGGGAGCTGCTGAGTGAGATTAAGTGACCAGCCGAGTGATACTTTTGTCAAGTCAGTCCCTATTTGGGGTTACTTGGGCAAGATGCTTTATCTCTGCCTCAGTTCCTTATCTGTATGATGTGAATAAAAATATGGCTTACCTTATACAGTTATTCCATGGCTTATAACAGTGGTAGAGGACTCAGGACTACAGACAGCAGAGGGAAATGATCAAGATCATGGGCTTTCAAGGCAGGCTGCTCAGGTTCAGGGCAAGTTGCTTTAGCTCTGTTTTAGTTTCCTCTTCTATAAAACAAGACCTAACCTTTTAGGGTTATTATAGGGTTAAGTACATTTTTATTTGCAAAGCACTTACTCTCTAGCACAAAGGAAGAAAAAGTACTAGTGTTCATTAAATTTATGTTGGTTCCTATGTGTTATTCTAAAGCATGATCTATCCCTTTTGATTATTATTTCATATCCTGTAGATTAGTGTTTAAAAAGTTTAAGGAGATTTTACCTTTTGGAAACAAACACGTTGTTTTGTTAGTTTTTGCACCCAAGTTTCAGGAAGGTTAAATTAAAAAAATTTTTTTAATTATTTTTTTATGTGTATGAACGTACTGTCTGCATGTAGGTCTGTGCACCTGTGTCATGCAATGCTGCAGAGGTCAGAAGAGGGTGTCGGGGATTCCCCTGGAACTGGAGTTAAAGACGGTTCTTAGCCACCATGTGGGTGCTGGGAATCAAACCTGAGTCCTCTGCAAGAGCAGTCAGCGCTTTTAACCGCTGAGCCATCTCTCCAGCTTCGACATTTGTCATACTTAATAAGTGGACATAAAAATTTAACCTTCCTGGGGGCTGGAGAGATGGCTCAGCAGTTAAGAGCACTGACTGCTCTTACAGAGGACCCGGGTTTGATACCTAGCACCCACATGGCAGCTAAGAACTGTCTTTAACTCTAGTTCCGGGAGAATATCCGACACCCTCTTCTGACCTCTGAGGCATTGTATGACATGGGTGCACCAACCTACATGCAGATAGTACACTTATATACATAAAAAATAATAAATAAATTAAAAAAATTAATTAAAAAAAGAATGGCAAATGTCAGTCAGCTAAACATAGGTTTAGGTACCTCATGTGTGTGCATGCATGTGCACAAACACTTATACACCCATCACAGGAAAGAGCAATTTGAAATTTTGACAGACCAATTCCCAATACAAAATTTAGACAGACCAATACAGAAGTCTGGAATTGAGTCAGGTCATCATCTCAGCTGCTTGGCAGATAGTGTCTTTTGTGGGGAGAGTGGTGGAAGAAGGGGGAACACTCAAAAGGAGATAAAGAGTCCCAACTGTGAATCAGCCTAGATGCCTTTAACTCAAAGGTCAACCTCAGCTTCATTTGCCTTCCTGTGGTCTCCATCGATCGAGTTTAAGAACTGCTGGAGAGAAACGGTTTTTCCATCATTCCTGGAGAAGCCTGCTGGGTTGGGCTGCCTTCTGCCTTGACATTTGAAAGAGACAGGGTTGGGTGCAGTTTCAGACAAGTTTTAAATGTCAGCTGTCTTTTGGTGGGGGCTACCCCTAGGGCAAGAGGAAGGGTGCGTCTGGGTGGAGACTTGTGTATATGGGAAGCCCTGAGGTTTTGGGGGTGATTAATACTGCTTATGAAGATGCTAGATACTTCAAAACTAATAACCACATGTCATTTCCTATCAGGATTCTAATCAGAGAAGCTGCTTAGTGAACAGAGTCATCTTCTTGGGGTGTGGGGTAGAGACTGACTTTTCAGAACTTTGAATCTGGGGTTCCTTGTATAAAAATACCAGACTGGGGGCTGGAGAGATGGCCTAGCGGTTGAGAGCGCCGACCGCTCTTGCAGAGGACCCGGGTTCGATCCCCAGCACCCACATGGCGGCCGAGAGCCGTCTGAAACTCCAGTTCCAGGAGAACTCCAGTTCCAGGGGAATCCGAGACCCTCTTCTGACCTCCGCGGCATTGCACGACACGGGTGCACAGACCTGCATGCAGACGGTACATTGATATACATACCGAAATAAATTAAAAAAAAAAAAATTAAAAAAAAAAAATACCAGACTGGAAAAAGCTGTCCTAGATACTGTTTCTTTAATGTAGGTTTTAAGGCTTGGGTGCAAATACAGTATTTTTTTTCCCCCGCTGTTTTTTAAGCGGGGGATTTTTTGTTTTCCCTACCTATTTTTATAGAGTATCTAATGGATGTTCAGTGAATGTTCCTGAGGAGAATGGAAGGGATTGTGTACCACAGATACCAGAAGTGACATTTGGTGATCCACACAATGGCAGTGAATAACATTAGAGATCTGGATTTGAAAACAAAATGTTACCCTTTTTAATTTTCTTTTAGTGCTTATGATATGTCTGAGAGAGTCTTGGGCAGTCTTCTCCAGGATGTGGCAATCTCCTTGTTTAAGGAAAAGGGAGCAGGGCTCGAACTTGGTGTCTTCAGCTAGAGACACTGATGGGTTAAATTTTTGAGGCATTATTTTATTGGTAGTGAGTTGAGCATTAATTTTTCATTCATGATGGGTGATGCTGCTACTGCTTCCTTTTAACACATAGTGACATTTTTGACAAGTGGCTTCATCTAAGAAAAATAGCCCGAAAGGATGACAGTGCAGGTGGCATGGCTGTGGTCGCTGTGCTGAGCCATGTAGTCTGTAAGGCTGGGACTGGGCACTGCCTCTGTGTCCAAAGCCACTCACTTCAGAAGAAATCCTTACAGGAGAGGGAGTCCAGGCCCCCAGAGGCAGGCTGAGCCTCCCATCCAGCCACCAGCCTTATTTTTAGGGGGCAAAGCTGTCAGGTGCTCCAGCGAAGAACCAGGAGGATGATTGGGGATTAGGAGCAGAGTCCTGGGATAAGCAGGGAAGTCCTGAAACCTCAGTTGCTCGGAACAAGCTCTTAGGGCCCTGGGCATCTCAGCGTGAGGTCAGACAGCCACCCCCAAGCACCTTCACCTGGCAGTGAAGTCTGTCCCTGCCTGGAGCCTCCCCCTCCCAATCAGAGCTCACTGTTTGCAGAGCTGTGTCTGTGTCTGTGCTTTTGCAAGTGTGTGTTTTCATATCAACTTTAAAGAAACATCACAGTAAAGAATAGTGAAAATGACCTGAGTGAGGGCAGGGGAAGCCAGTAGCATGTGCTGTTTATCCCTGGTCTGCACACATGAGGATGGGCTGTTTGATCTGCAGAACCTAGATAGATTTCCATGAGACGCTGGCCAGAAAAATCCGTGACATTTCCAGTATTGATTTTTTTTCCTTCTCCTCTGTCTGTTTTGACTTGTGCCTGGGAGGAAAATTGGGGTTTCCCAGTGGAAGTCTAGTGTCAGCTTGGAGGGATAATTGGTTCTCTATCATGCTCAAAGCGGATGTTATAAAATGATCTGCATTTTTTTATTGCCTAGTTAGGTGTCTTGATGGTGCGGGGTGTGGGGGGGAGAGAGTTGCACACAGTTCTCTCTCAGTTCTGCATCTGTGGGCTGCTCTGTTCACTAAAACCCTTTTCCCAGGGCTAGAAAGTTCCATTTCTTTTGTCGGAACTAGAGTTTCAATTCATAAAGAAACTCAGTCTAGAGTCAAAGGGGATGAGTGAGTTAGTCCTAGGGAGAAGGGAAACTCAGATGCCTGGCTGTGTTTGACATATATGTATGTGTATGAGTATGCGCATACACATGGATGGATGTATATACCTAACACACATACACACCACGACACACAACACATAGAATATATAAATAGATATATATATATTATATATATATATATGCATGCATACTTATATGTTTGTTTTTCTCTTTGCTGCTCTTGTCTACAAGAGCCCCAGGAAGGGACCAGTTGTCACAGTGTCAGGAGAGCATGCAAATGTCAGACCCGTGTCATGTTTCCTGGACACCATTGAGTTTAAAATTGGAGGCAGTGCAGGAATGGAGATGAATCTATACCAGCAGCACACAGACTAGCATTGACTGAACACTGGAATGGATGGTGATGTCTTCCAATCCAGTCCAGAATGCATAAACCCACCCCATGAGACGAAGATAGGACTTATACGGACTCAGGACAAGTGAAATGAAGTTGAGAATTAAAGGTTGTGATTTCCCAAATCCAAACTGAATAGGGGAGAAAAGTGTCCACTCTTCTCTGATCAGCCTAGCAAAGCTTCTTTAAGAAGCAGGGTTCCCCCAAGTGGAAAGTCAGATAATGAAGAGACAGCTAAGAGGAAGGGGAATTCCATGTATATTCTGCTTTGAAGGTTAAAAATGGGGCCAGTTCACAGAGGCTTTGAGCAGGGGCCCTGGTAAGGGTTATGTTTAGAAGGTCATTAAAGTTGCATTGGGAGTTCGAGCTGTACTTGGAACAAGGGCATGGCAGAGGCTGTAGACATAGGGGCGGCCACCCTGGCCTCTGAATGGAGCTAAGTAACTGGGATATAAAGAGCGTTCCTGCATGGTGGGGCTCCTCCCTGGGCAGCCCCTGCCAGCCAGGGGTCATTCTTCAGCAGTGTTCTTTTCTTTTTTTTTTATGGTCTTTTCGAGACAGGCTCTCCCTGTAGCCCCAGCTGTCCTGGAACTCACTCTGTAGACCAGGCTGGCCTTGAACTCACAAAGATCCGCCTGCCTCTGCCTCCCAAGTGCTAGGATTAAAGGTGTGCACCACCACGCCTGGCTCAGCAGTGTTCTTATTCTCAGTCTCTGGGCAGTTACTTGAATTCTGTACAATTATTTGAATATTTTTTATTGTGCTTTTTTCACCTTTGTGAAGCTAAGTGGGAAAATGACTCTTGAAATTGATAGCTACAGGCCTTAATATTGTTTTAGATAAAGATGAAAATTAATAGGCATGCTGAGACAGAAGATCTTTAGCCTCATCAGATTTGGGTTAGTGCAGCTTCAGTTGTAAAAGAAAGGAATGCACAGGTACAAAGTGCTGAAAATCCGTCATCTGAGCATGAACTCTGAAGAGGAGCTGTAATTAGGGATTTTATCATCCTTTTTAGCTCTGTGGGAGCAGCGTTCCTTCAAAGTCCTTTAAGTCTGTTGTTCTTTGTGAGAACCATATTTTCAGGAGCCTATTATGGGTGAAAGGGAGTGACTTCTTGTAGACTAGGGAAGGAATGGAATGAGCCAGGTTTAGTGGGGAGGTGTAGGAGACCATAGGCAGGGATCAGTGCTGCACCCGTGGTGCTCAAATAAATGCAGGGGTCAGCAGTCTAACAGCCGTGAGAAGTGAGGGCTGTTGGGAATTATGTTCAATATGGAAAGATGTTTTTGAGCCTCCCTAAGAGTTCTAATGAGGGCTGGGGATGCAGCTCAGGTGGTGAAATCCTTGCCTTAGCATGCACCAGGCCTGGTTTACCAGGAGCATTTTGGGTCCTGCAAGATCTGGCTTGTCTGGGCCAGCATCCAGGTTTACAGGAAATGTAAACATCGTAGAGGTGATGGCTGAGCCATCACCATCCCAGAGGGAAACCGTGGAGGTGTCCATAGGGTCATCACTGGGTGGGTTCCTGCCAGCAGTAGGACCTTTGAAGACACTGGTGTCACACATTCCTGGGGGGGGGGGGACTTGTGAGTTCTCGGCTGGCAGAGCAACATAGCATTAGGTCCCTCTGAGGCAGAAAAGAATGTCTCATTTGAGAATGGGGTCTGCCTGGGAGCCCATGCTTCCCCTTGCTGGCACTGGATGTAAGTGGTAGCAAGGAAGACTCTGTGAAGGTGCTTGTAGAGAAATGGGAGATGTAAGTGGTAGCAAGGAAGACTCTGTGAAGGTGCTTGTAGAGAAATGGGAGATGTAAGTGGTAGCAAGGAAGACTCTGTGAAGGTGCTTGTAGAGAAATGGGAGATGTAAGTGGTAGCAAGGAAGACTCTGTGAAGGTGCTTGTAGAGAAATGGGAGATGTAAGTGGTAGCAAGGAAGACTCTGTGAAGGTGCTTGTAGAGAAATGGGAGATGTAAGTGGTAGCAAGGAAGACTCTGTGAAGGTGCTTGCTGAGAAATGGGAGATGTAAGTGGTAGCAAGGAAGACTCTGTGAAGGTGCTTGCTTGTAGAGAAATGGGAGGTGGGGAGCTAGCAGCAGAAAGCAGCCAGGTGGATCAAAGGCTGGTGGTAACAATTAGCTGCATAGCTTGAGTGTGAAATTCACTCTCAACCATTTCACCTAGCTTGGCATATATGGGACTCAAGCCTGCTCAATAGTTCTGAGAACCAAAAAGTGAAGGAGAAAGAGGGGAGGGAGGGGGAAAAGGAGAGAGGGAGAGAGAAAAGGAGGGAAGGAAGGAGAAAAGGAAGGAAGGAAGGAAGGAAGGAAGAAGGAAGGAGGAAGGAGGAAGGAGGGAGGAAGGAAGGAGGATGGAAGGAGGAAGGAAGGGAGGAAGGAAGAAGGAAGGAAGGAGGAAGGAAGGAGGAAGGAAGGACAAAAGGAGGAAGGAAGGAGAAAGGAAGGAAGGAGGAAGGAAGGAAGGAAGGAAGGAGGAAAAAGGAAGGAAGGAGGAAGGAAGGAAGGGAGGAAGGAAGGAAGGAGGAAGGAAGGAAGGAGGAAAAAGGAAGGAAGGAGGAAGGAAGGGAGGGAGGAAGGAAGGAAGGAGGAAGGAAGGAAGGAAGGAAGGAAGGAAGGAAGGAAGGAAGGAAGGAAGGAAGGAAGGAAGGAGGCTGGTGCCCATGTCTGAACCAGAAATGAATCCCATCTGCTTCTCCCGTGGACAAGAATACCGACACGGCTCTGGAGCAGGACCACCTGATGTTCAGTGCTGCAGTGGCCTTGAAGCAGGTTCTTCAGGGCATGGAGCTCTTCCTACTGGGAAGGTGGGGTGGGTGTTAGTCTCCCCTAGCCTTCTTGGTTACTATTTTTTCTGGGTTCCTCTGACTGGGGTGTGGGGAGACATACACGGTTAGCAAACCACACTCCTCTCCTCTGCCACTCTTGCCCCCTCCAGCGCCCCCATGTTGCCCGGGACAAGTCGGTCTTTTTCTCTTTCAAAGGCAGTGTGGCTTGGGCTGCCTTTCTCCAGACACCCTCCTCTGAGTTTTTCCTAAACCTCATTTTTCTGTTTGCAGCCCGTTTTTCTGACTTGGGGAGGGGGGAAGGTCAGTTTTTTCCACTTCCGGATCCTTCTGCTACTTCATTACAGTGCCGTTTAGTCCATGGCCAAGTTCACTGACTGCGTGCCAGGAGGATGAAGTTGAGTAACAACAGGCCCATTGCCAAGTCCTAAGTCATTTCCTAGGGAGCTACTATTTAACTCACTGGCTTGTGGCTTGAAGCCTTCTGGCAAGGGAGGTTGTGGTAGGGGTGTGCTGTTGAGAAGTCAGGGGGATAAGAAAGGAGCGGGGCCTTCGGCTTGGATGCTGGACGGCTTTGTTGGTCAGGCTTCTTAGCGCAGAGCCTTTTGGAGTCAAGCACTTGTCAGGGATAGGGATTCCTTGAGGTGAGGTACAAGAAAAACAGGCTTAAAAAGATAATACAGAATAGCTACCCTAGACAAAACTTCCCTCCTTCCTTCTCTACCTCCCTCTCTCTCTCTCCTCTCCCTCCCCCAGTTTTTGTCTCTCAGAACCTTAAGCAGGCTTAAGTCCCATATATGCCAAATTGGCATCCACTTAGGTGAAGTGGTTGGCCAAGGGGTAGGCTTCATAATCTGCAGGGCCCAGGTCTAAATGAGAATGTGGCGTGGCTGGGGTGGGGTAAGGATGTCTGTCTCTCTTCTCATGGGTCACCATTGCCACCCGAAGAAGGCAGGTAGCCTGAAGAAAAGGCAGGTAACCATTGCTACCTGAAGAGATGGATGACAATCTCTCTGCACTCTGCCACAGAGATTATAGGGGTGGGGGACACGCCACAAGGCACACTGAGTCACTACAGCATAGCACATATGACCAGGGAATGGCTGCCACTACGATTCTAGCCAAGAATTTCTAAACATGTACCCAACCTTGATTTCCATGCACCATGCCTACATGGTCACCAACAAGACCCTGTCTACCACCACCCACGGGGGTAGGGTGACATCAGTGGTAGGTCTTGCAGAGGAAGTGTGGGTGTGGCTCAGACACCAGGGTGGGAAACGCAGGTGCCTGCAAACTCCGCCAGTGTATTACTACTGCATTGTCCCACCAGCCCTTACTTATAAGACACACACACACACACACACACACACACACACTCAGATGACAACAACAGCAGAGTGCTAAACCCCCAGTGCAGCACCCTTTAAGTAAGTGCAAGGCCCCAGGAATGCTGGATCTTCAGGAGCGCAGGAGCCCAAATCTCTGGAGAGAAATCTTGGTGGAGCCCCAGGAGAGGGCAGGACTAGAGCAGTCCTGTGACCTCAGCATTAAATGTCGCTGTGGGCCAGTGAATAAGGAGGGGATCACAGCCCCATTGGGCTGATGGTAGCAGTTCTTCAGAGAAAGGGGAGCTACATGGTGGGCATGGTGGGTGGCTCCCACCGGATCAGGAGGATTCAGTAAGTACTGAATAAAAGATGTCTGCGCTGCATTCCTGTGGGTTGGAATTTGGGGGATGGAGACCTTAATCTAACCTCAGCTACTGGGAGATCAAAGCATTTGTAGCATGCTTTTCAAGGGGCTTTAGCTTCTTAGAAAACAGGGTGGTGGAGGGGGGTTGTTAAATTCCAGCAAGTCTGTGTGTGAGCAGTCCGCATTGACCACAGGATCAGGGCAACGAGACTGACCAGATGACCCTTAAGGACCCTGCATTCCCCAGGTTTTTGTTTATTTTTATCTAAGCTACAGCATGTCCATGCTGTGCATCATGAGAGCCTTAAAACGAATGTTTTCTGTATCATTTCTTCTAATGTCTCTAAGACAGGCCACCTGTTGAAATTTACTCCTGATTTGACCAGATGAAGAAAATGGTAACAGATTTAGGGGCCCTGTGCTACTTTGCCCTTCTTAAGAATGTTTTATTTCTTACCTTCACTGCTCAAAAATATGAAATAATTCCTATCACCAGAATAAGCAGTGTGTGGGTTCAACAAAGATGAAAAAAACAAAACAAAACAAACAGCTACTATACCCAGCACCATGCTGGGAGTGAAGTACTAGGGTAAGAAATGGCCCTTGACGTCAAGAATCTGAAAGCCTAATAGATATATAATTTGGGATATGGAGGTGGCGGGAGGGGTGTGCATTTGCCCGTGCGCATGTGGAGGCCAGAGGAGGTCAGGTGTCCTGGTCTCTCACTCTCCACTGTGTTCCTTTGAATCTGGAGCCGGGCGGGCAGACAGCAAGCCCACGGATCTTCCCACTCCAGTTCCACACAGTTCTGGGGTTAGAGTTAGGGTTAGGGTTGGGGTTAATGCTGGGAATTTGAACTTAGGTTTTCATGCTTACACAGCAAGTGCTCTTACCCACTGGGCCATCTTCCCAGCCCTGGATGTATTTCTTTATGAATTCATATTATAATCTGGACTAGTTTTTTTTTTTTTTTTTTTGACTTTTCGAGACAGGGTCTCCCTGTAGCCCCAGCTGTCCTGGAACTCACTCTGTAGACCAGGCTGGCCTTGAACTCACAAAGATCCGCCTGCCTCTGCCTCCTGAGTGCTAGGATTAAAGGCGTGTGCCACCACGCCTGGCTTTGTTTTTTTAATTTCTCTTACCATCCCAACTTTCTACTGTCCCATTAAGTGCACATAATTAGAATTATGGGACAGAATGGTATAAACGCATCCTGGCAGGAATCTTGGTTACATTTGGAGATGTATCCTGAACATGTAAAGTTAAGGAGGGCTTACAGAATTGTTTTGGAAGAAGATGGGACATTGGCATTGACAGAGATTGGGAGTATTGCACAGAGTGCTGAGGAGAGGTTCTGAGAACCTCACTGAAAGGGAAGTCCGGGACTGATCCTACAAGGTCACAGTGGGATCACCACAAGGTGTTGATTACCTGATGTGGGGTTGGGCTATGTTCATGCTCCGTCACCCAGAGGCAAGATTCATTTTCTGGGCCAGAGCTTTAGTGTAATTTCCTGTACATTCTATAGTATTTTGTGAAAGATGTGACTTTTTTCCCCCTCAAACAAAATTGGTGAAGGGTGTCAATCTAATTTTGACTGAGGTTCCATCTGCCATCTTGAAACTATAAACAGTAGCCAATTACATTTTAAAATTAGGTCATGTCTGTGAATCTCAGTGGGATTATAGAATTTAAATCATGTGCACCAGTCACAGAAATATGATAGTGCTTTTGATAAAATATCTTAGTCCTAGAGCTGGGAAAATAGCTCAATGAATAAAGTGCTCGAAAATATAAAAATGTGAGTTCTGGTTCCTAGCACCCATCCATGTAAAAGCCAGGCGTGGTGGTACATGCCTATAACCTAGTGCTGGGGATGTGGAGACAGGATCCTGGGGGCATGTTGGAAATAGCGATCTGCAGGTTCAGTGAGAGACTCCATCTCAACCTCTGGCTTCCACATGTGCACACAGTTTGTACATTTGTTCAAGGCCCACTCATTACTGACTTTCTTTGGTTCTCCTGGGAAGATGTTGGGCTGGGATAGTGACTATTGCTGTTGCCTACACCACTAATTACTAAGGACATGTGATGCTATGTGTGTCTATAGTGATTAGCTTTTGCAAGAACTTTATGATATGCCAGCAATAGCATTATACAGAAGAGGAAGCCAGGACAGAGGAAAGTTGCACACCAAATCTCAGTGCTAGAAAATGACTAGCATAGAGGTGCGCACGTGGACAAGAAGAAGGGTGTGGAATGTTCTTTGGATTAGTGGAGCCACTATGGTGGACAATAGTTATGTGTGAGTTTCAAAGAGTGAGTAGTGAGGTTTTGAATGTTCCCAACCTAAAGAAATGCTAAGTATCTGAGATGTGTAATTATAGTGACCTGATTATTATAAGCCACAGACGTGGACTAAAATGGCAGAACATACAAAGACCATACTAAAATGCCACGAATATACAAAGACCATACTAAAATGCCAGAACATACAAAGACCATACTAAAATGCCAGAACATACAAAGCTATATTGTGTGTCAATTAAAAAATTTAAATATATTAAAATCAACTGAAAATATAATAAAATAATATAGTTAGTGTGGGGGGGGGCAAATAGCTGAAAGCCACATCAGGTAGAACATAACCTGTAGTCCCAGCACTTGGGAGGCAGAGGAAGGAAGATTGCAAGCCAGCCTGGGCTACTTAATGAGAACTTATCTGTGACTAATTGACTGTCTAACTAAATTAACCAATTATCTACATAAATAAATAGGTAAATAAATAAATAAATAAATGAATAATAAATAAATAATAAAATCAAGTAACTGACCTGGGACCTATACTTGTGTGGTACCCGGGTTCTTTTTTTCCCACATTCTCAGTGTCACCGTCTTGGGGTTTTACAAAGGGCAGTGTGAGGAGTACATTGGGGTTCAGATTTGGGTTCCCGTTTTTGTAAACACACATCACCTTTGCCTCCATCTCTCTGACTAATGAGCTCAGGTCTTTGGTAATCTGATGAGGGAGGTGTGGACAGGCACCAAGCTATCACTGGTCTCAGTTTCTGTGGCTCACACAGGGGTGGTTCCAGGTCTTAGGGACCAGCTACAGCTGTGTGAGAGGAGAATGAGGGTGCGTGGTAGGGAGGCCGCAGAGCAGAAGGGGAAGAGTGTGGCTTCTGGAGCCCGGAAGAGCAGCTCTGTCTTCCACGGGCCTGGGTCTTCCCTGCTGCCTTGGTAGGGGAGGACGATTCCCACTGAAAGGGCTGGAGTAAATGCAAAGGATTCAGTCTCTGCTAGATGCAGGACACCCACTCATTGTTAGTTGTAACCAAAGAGGACTTAGCCTGACTCTCCACAACTCTCCCTACATTAATGGACACATACACACTGACACTAATAGTTTGCATGTGGTTTCTTTCTTTCATGGGACTCTATTTATTTATTTTTTGGTCTTTTCCAGACAGGGTCTCCCTGTAGCCTCAGCTGTCCTGGAACTCACTCTGTAGACCAGGCTGGCCTTGAACTCACAAAGATCCGCCTGCCTCTGCCTCCCGGGTGCTAGGATTAAAGGCGAGTGCCACCACGCCTGGCTCTAATTTATTCTTAAAAGGAAAAGTCTTTTTCTTCATAATCCCCCATTCTTCCAGGCCCCATTCCTGGGTTGAGATCATAAAAAGCCTCAGAGATGCTGGGAGGCAGCAGTGAATTGGGCTGAGCCCCTTTCCTGTCTCTTAGTTTGAGAGGCAGGGGTGGCGGCGGCAGCAGTGACAGCAGCATTTAACTTTTTGGCTTGGTGTCCTTTGGCTGTGGGATGCCCCAGGGTGTTCCCCTGAGGCCTTGACCTTCCAGGAGGACAACCGTTTTCTTAAACTTGGAGGCCTGACTAGCATACCAGGTCTGGAACTCTGCACTTAGTTGGCACTGGAGGAGGACTGCTCACTCTCGCTTGGAGTCGCCCAACGCTTGTGCTCTTTGTTCTCTTTTGGCAGAACCAGCTTCTTGCAAAAGGACTGTTCTTTGTGGAGGAGAAGATCAAGCTGTGCGAAGGCAAGTATGAGGAGTTGGTGTATGGGGCTGTGACTCAGCCTTTGATGTTTGGACAGCTGAGATGCTTCTGTCCAAAAGCCGCAGGCTTGGAGCAAGTGAGTCACCCTGCCTGCCTGCTTCTTCCTGCGCTCCGTGGCACTTCCCTTTGAACCAGCTTTCCCAGGCAGTGTGAGGCAGGCCGTGTTTGGAAGGCTGGAGTAGTGTCCTGGAGACCTTGGTAAGGGTTTTCACAGCTGCATCCTGGTGTTCTCCTTTGAGAGGTGCGGTCATTCGTTCCACCTCAGATTCTGTTGTGCGGTTCTCTCTGGTCTGCCCCGGGCGGCTTCTCACCCAGCTTTGTGGTGTTTTTTCTCTCCGAATCCCAGCAGTCAGAAGCACTCACCATTTGGGGGATAAACAGGCTCCTGATCAGTGATGTGTGATCTGACAGATGAAGAGGGCCTTGATGGTCTGTGCTGTGGTTTTAGAATCCAACTGACAGGGTAGAAAGGCGCTGACTGGGGATGGGCGATGGTCCCAAAGGAAGAATTGGCCAACCCTCAATTCCACCAAGGGTTACTGACCTGGGGCCAGTTCTTAGCCTGTCCCCTAGTTCTGGGTGACTTTTGACAACTTACTAGTTTGTCAAGTGTCATTTTTTTTTTTTGTTTGTTCCTTAAAGACAGGCTGGCCTCAGATTCGGTATCTAGCAGAAGATGACCTAGAACTTCTGATTCTCCCGCTTCCGTCTCCGAGGCTCTGTGCATGCTGGCAAGCACTCTGGCACCTGAGCTAC
The DNA here is from genome assembly GCA_009823505.1 of Rhizomys pruinosus. NCBI lineage: Eukaryota > Metazoa > Chordata > Mammalia > Rodentia > Spalacidae > Rhizomys > Rhizomys pruinosus. The sequence goes on along the minus strand of VZQC01014607.1, from coordinate 473,935 downwards.
CTTCCTAGCTCTAAGACTCATTCTTTAAAAATGTTTTTAGGGGTTGGAGGGATAGCCTAGTGGTTAAGAGCACCGACTGCTCTTGCAGAGGACCTGGGTTCTTAACCTAGTGGTTAAGAGCACCCACATGGCGGCTGAGAACCGTCTGTAACTCCAATTCCAGGAGAACTCCAGTTCCAGGGGAATCCGATGCCCTCTTCTGACCTCCAAGGCATTGCACGACATGGGTGCACAAACCTACATGCAGACAGTACATTCATACACATACAAAAAAATAAAATTAAAAAAATAATTTTAAAAATGTTTTTAAAATGATGAAATGGGGTGAGGGCTTATAGAGGTCCTAAGACTCTCAGCCAGCACAATACCATACTCTGCACCTGGCAGGTTTACAAGTGAAGCCTCCTTTAGCCTAATGACTTCACTAGAGGCCAAGTGGCCTTCCAGACCCAGACGTCACCTGCTTTACCTCATCTCTTTTTTCTTCTCATTCTCTGAAAGACCAGGCCTAGTAAATGGGCTCCTACAAAGACAAAGTTGGAAGGAAAACAAGGAACTGAAACTGGAAAGTTCCAGTGTTTGGGATGCAGGAAGTGCCCCCCCAACCTTTGGAAGAACAAAGCCCCAACTAAGGCTGCTTGAACCTGTCACTGTTTTTCTCTAGACTATGTCTAGGTTGTGATTTTGTTTCCCCCCAACTCTGTAAATACTCAGCAGTAAACTCAGAGATAGAGATAGATGGGGCCCACCAAAGATCATCCTAGAGTATATGCCTATGTCTCACAGCATGGCCAGGGTCCCAGCTAGGCCTTCCCTTAAGGTTTTCTAGTCCCAGGGGTGTGATGTGGGGGCCCTTTCTATACACTGAATAGACATGGGTGGGGGGACTTTTTTAAGAGACTTCCCCACCTTCTAACAAAATATCCCTTTTATTTTATGTATTAGAACTTCAAGAAAGATTTCATTTGGTTAAAAGGATTCTTATGGTATAAAAACATATATTCTTGTGGTATAAAAAGTTTGGAAACAACCAACGTGATCTGTTGCTGAGTGAAGCTCTCTTGGCAGAGTTTGCTTTACTTGTGTTTGTTTCTGTGCTGAGTGCCTCGTGGGCAGGAGGCAGGGTGTTACTGACCTTGCTTTTCAGGATGATTCTGATGGCTGCTTGTATGTCTGGTGATCTAAACTGTGGTACACCAGAGGGCAGATTCAATAAGACAGACACCTAGACTCTTCCATTCAGACCAGCTTTGTCTTTGAAAGGGGTTAATTCCTTGACTTGTGGGCTGTTTCTGGAAGTGAAGTCATTGTTTCCTTTAACTCTTTTTCCCCCGTAGCCTGCTCTGTGTTTGATGTGCTCACATAGCATTTTCCAGAACCTCCTTTCCTCCAGCAGTCTGAGGAGGCTTCATAGGTGGTACCTCGTGCCCCCCGGCTTGGATACCGTCATGTATCCATCAGGCCTCCTGGCACAGAAACACACACAGCACTAGCTGGAGTGTTCTCTCTCCTGTCGTAGGTCACAAGGGCCTCAGCTGGTCTTTTATAGCAGATAAGGGCCATCAACAAAGGAAGCTAAAGCAGCCTCTTCTCTTTGAAGTGCCCTTTCTAGGTGTTGGGGTTCAGTTGGATCTAGGAAACAGAATGACCTCAAGTTTCAGGTGGACCATTTATTCCTGTCTCCTCTCTGCAGCCAGGGAGCAATGCGTCCCTTTGAAGGAGGGTGCTGTGTTGCTGATCCTGTCGAATGCTAATGAGCTATTTAATGAAGTCAAGGTCCCTTGCTGGGGCCCTAAAAAACCATCCTCAGATTATAGGCCTTTGCAGGGCTCCTAAATTGGAAGTAGGGACAGACATGAACAAAGCATCTTATATGAATGAATCAATAGTGTGTGTGTGTGCGTGTGTGTGTGTGTGTGTGTGTTTCTGTAACCAGGCCTCGTTCTAATAATATACTAACCACATGGGTGGGGGAATGAGGCTTGAGGAACTGGGGGAAAGTTCCTGTAGGAATGAGTTCTGAACTAAAACTAGGAGGATAAACCAAGAGTAGACAGAGGGCAGGAAAGAGCAGTTTGAGCAGAAGCTGGGTGAGCGTGAGGGGCTGAGGTAGAAGCTGCATTGCCGTAGTCCAAACGGAAGGAAATCCAGTGCAGGATGAAGACACAGGAGGAGATAGTCTCTTGGTTGTAGAGATGACACTGGAAGTTCCCTTTTTTCTAAGAGAAAAGGGAAAATGTTCTTACCAACCCAAAAGTCCTCTCTCTATTGTCTCAAATTTGGGTCACATTGTGCCTCCTGCCCCTTACCAGACCTGATAGCCCAACCTCCTACACGCTTCACACTTGCCCCTTATTCAAATGAAGGCGTTTACATATTGGTTTATTGATGTGTCTGCCTGGTGCTGTGCCCCAGAAATGCACTGGTGAGGAGGACAGACCCCGCACTCCATTGCTCTGTAGAGGACACAGGAAGGAAAACCAGCAGTTCCAGCGAAGTGGGATAGTGCTCTGCCAGGGAGAGCCCAGGGCGGCAGGGGTTCGCGTCCACTCCCATCTACTAGCAGCTAGCTGTTCTGTACCATGCTTTCTCCCTGGGTGCTGCTTTTGATGTTCATTACATTAATAGATGGAAGACACTAAATGCATCTTTCAAGATTCGCTCCGTGGAGCTACCAGGGTTTTGCCAAACATGCCTCTTGGTGTCTAGCCTTGGCTGACCCAATTTCTCTGCCTAGGATGAGCATCAGATCATTAAGCAGCCACCACCCGGAACCAGTGACTCTCTGCTCTCATGTGGGGTGACCCGTGCCCTCTAGCCTGTGGGTGGCACTTGGCTTCCTGGTGCTAGAAATGAGCAGCACAGTGAGGAGGTGGCCTTTTTCTGAGGCCCTCCCAGTTACAGAAAAACAGTGGGCAGAGGTGACACTCTACTTCTGATAGCTCACGCCCAGAATCAGGCTATGGCGTTAGTGACTGAGCAAACAGAGCAGTTTAGAACTGCACAAACATCTTCAGGGCACAGGCAGGTAGAGAGCGTGGCATTGGGATCCTACTTCTGCTTTGAGCAGTGAGGTACTGACCTTGTTACTTGGTTTCTCTGAGCCTGGAAGATGGGGTTACAGGGTCTACCCATATCCTACTGATAACAGTTTAGCATAGTGCCTGGCGATGCTTCCAACAGTCATAGCGTAATCATCGGTTGGAGGACAGAAAAGCGTAGTGAGTGTTTTCAATTGTGTCTGCCAACCTGACTTTGGCTACAGCAAAACACCCGAGATTGCTTTATAAATAAAAGGTTGATTTGGCTCACAGTTTTAGAGACTCAGTTTTCCAAATCTGGTTTGGCCTCTGGTGGGAACCGCATGATAGATGGCACTATGGTGGTGGGCATGTGTGAAAGAGACCACCATGGAAAGGCAGGAAGCCAGGGAGGAAGGCAGAGGCAAGCTCACTCTTACAACAACCCTCTTCAAAGGGAACCCAGCCTACAATTGTGGCATTAGGCTGCTGAAGGGACAGGACCCCCAACAGCCTAACCCCCCATTAGTCTGCTGAAGGGACAGGACCCCCAACAGCCTAACCCCCCATTAGTCTGCTGAAGGGAAAGGACCCCCAACAGCCTAACCCCCCATTAGTCTGCTGAAGGGACAGGACCCCCAACAGCCTAACCCCCCATTAGTCTGCTGAAGGGATGGGACCCCCAACAGCCTAACCCCCCATTAGGCTGCTGAAGGGACGGGACCCCCAACAGCCTAACCCCCCATTAGGCTGCACTCCTTAACGTTTCTGTTCCACCATCTCTTTCTCTTTTGGTTTTCTGACACAAGATCTGGCTATGTAGCACTGGCCTAGAACTTACTATATAGCCCAGGTTGGCCTCAAATCCATGATCCAAGCTCTGGGATTACAAGTCTGTGCCCTCATGCCCCGCTGATCATCCCTTAATACCACCACACTGGAGACCAAGCTTCCTTCATGTGAACCCTGGGCGTCACTCCATATCCAGCCTTAGCACCAGCTTATCCCGCACTGACCTCAGTTACACTGTGGCTCAAACTTCTCTTCCCTCCCCCTCCCCCAAATGTTCCTCACATTCAGGGTCTTGCTAGAGAAGTGGGAGTTTCAGTCAGAGTGTGCATCCTATGAGGTAGATCTGTTTCTGAGAATTTCCAAGACCCTGTAGCATCCTAGCTGTGCTATCTGGATGTCAACAGCTCCCAACTTCAAGTCCTCTAGTACATGGGACTTCACATTTGGGGAAGAACTGTCCTGTGGTCTGTCCTTTGAGTAATGACATGTTCTCTTTCTGTCTCCCCTCCTGTCATTTCACCCTGTGTAGGTGACGGTCGCATTGAGGTTCTGGCTGAAGTCTGGGACCACTTCTTCACCGACACCCTCCCTACTCTGCAGGCAATATTTTATCCAGTTCAGGTCAGTGTCACTGGGACACAGCAGTCTGTCTCTTCTGATGACTTTGGGGGTCAAGCTTCCTGATGAGTGGGGGGCAGCCTGGAAATGAGGCAGCGGGGCCAGGAAGTGCCCTGGAGGTCTTATGAGGACTCTCGGGGTCTGTATTTAGCCACTAACTTAAAGCGAAGAAAGCGCACATAACTAGCAATTTGTAGCTCTTGGCAGCCTCTCCGTTTTGATGGTGTTTTTATATTACCGGAGTGGCTTACTTTTTTCTTTTCTGACATACAGAAAACTGAGCAGGGAGGCTTGCATTTTTTCCTTCTCTTTTTCACCCCATTGCTACCGCCTGTACTTTTTTTTTTTTTTTCTTTAGAGTGCAATTTAAAAATACTCCTAGTGCATATTAGCCGGGTGTGGTGGTGCACGCCTTTAATCCTAGCACTTGGGAGGCAGAGGCAGGCGGATCTTTGTGAGTTCAAGGCCAGCCTGGTCTACAGAGTGAGTTCCAGGACAGCTGGGGCTACAGGGAGACCCTGTCTTGAAAAGACCAAAAAAAAAAAAAATACTCCTAGTGCATATTAATCAGACAAAGCTGTGGGTTCGATGGTAACGGTTTCACCTGTGCCCTCTGACCACATTCACCAGCCCCTGACCCTCTGCTGTCCCCCCTTCTTCCTGTCCCGCTGATTCCCTTGAAACATATTTTTAAGCAAGTTGCTGTTGCCCTGGAATCATGGGAAAGGATAATGCTCTTTGCCCTCCTTGATGGATTCTCATCCAGACAGCCATATGATGTCATAGAAATAGCCCTGGGAGGGGAATTGGCAGGCTTGAGTTCAAGAGTGTGGGATTGGCTAAAGTTGTTTAACTTCATGCACAGCACCGTTCAATTACTATAAAATGCAGAATTTAGAGCTGCCAAGATAGGGCAGCAGTTACGAGCTTTTGTAGAGGATCTGAGTTTGGTTCCCAGCACCCATGTTGGGCACCTCACAACTGCCTGTAACTCCAGCTCCGAGAAATCCCATGCCTTCTTCTGGACTCTGTAGATGCCTGTATTCATGAACATACACTTACACAGAGACACATGCATGTATACATAATTTTTGAAAAAAAATAGCTGGGTGTAGTGGTATGTTCCTTTAATCCCAACACTCAGGAGACAGAGGTAGATGGATCTCTTTGAGAGTGAAGCCACCTTGGTCTACATAGTGAGTTCTGGGTTAGCTGAGACTACAGGGAGACTCTGTCTCGATGATGATAATGATGATGATGATGATGGTGATGATGATGATGATGATAATGATGATGATGATAATGATGATGATGATGGTGATGATAATGATGATGATGATGGTGATGATGATGATAATGATGATGATGATGGTGATGATGATGATGATGATAGTGATGATGATGATAATGATGATGATGATGATAATGATGATGATGATGGTGGTGATGATGATAATGATGATGATGATGATGATGGTGGTGATGATAATGATGATGGTGATGATGATGATGGTGGTGATGATGATGATAATGATAATGATGATGATGATGGTGATGATGATAATGATGATGATGATGGTGATGATGATGATAATGATGATGATGATGATTATACTAGTAATAAACCATCTTTTCTAAATGTGGGATTTAGGGGCTGGGAAGGTGCTCAGAAGTAAAGAGTTTGCCATGCAAGCCTGAGGATGTGTGTTCAGAACCCCGGCACCCATGTAAAAGCCAGGTGCAGCAGCACATCTGTAACCTCAGTGATGGGACCAGACAGGCAGATAGATCCCTGGGGCTTCTTGGCCAGCCAGTCTAGAGGGATTTGCGAGCTCTGGATTCACTAAGAGACCCTTCCTCTAAATTATAATGAGGAAAGCAATTGAGGAAGGTACATAGCATTGACCTCTGCCCTCTACAATTATGGGTCTGCAGTAAGTGAAGGAGCCCTGTGTTTCGTGTTCTTAGTCTGTGACCTCGGCTCCTTCTTCGCTTGCCTTGATTTATGTCCCCTTCCATGGAGGCCAAGTCAGAGCACCTGGCAGCTAGTCCTCTCCCAAGTCACTCTCCTAGACCTGCAGTGTGCTGTGCTCACATTCCTTTCTTCCCATGTAGTTAAGGCTTTTACCTGGTCTGGCTTTGCTGAAGTGTGGGTGTAATGAGCAGAATAGGAAGAGCGACCAGTGATGCCTGGAATTTCCTCATTCCACAGGGAAGGCCCCATGGGGATCGTTTGACCTGAGTGGTGTTTTAAAGGAAAATGAGATTGGTTCAAATCCGTATCCAATATTTAAAACTGCTTAGTGACATCACTTCTTACTACAGACCCAGCTCTCATATTTCCAGTCTGCAACCCACTTCTCTAATCCATCTTCATTCTGATGCTCCCAACAGACACCTGCCTCCTTTCTGCAGTTATTTCTGCAGTTGTTTTCTATCAGCCAGCTGTCCTTAGATAGACAGACCTGAGGGTAAGGCCCACTGATTCAGCAAATAAAAATACCAAGTGCTCTGTTATCTTTGAATTACATATAAACAACAAATAATCCACTATTTGAGAATCATATATATGAAAACCAAAATTAGCCAGCATCCTGTGTGTGTTTCTAAGATTTTTTTTTTTTTGTCTTTTTGAGACAGGGTCTCCTTGTAGCCCCATCTGTCCTGGAACTCACTGTGTAGACCAGGCTGGCCTTAAACTCAGAGATCTGCCTGCCTCTGCCTCCCAAGTGCTGGGATTACAGGCATGCGCCACCACCCTCGGCTCCAAGATTTATTTTTATTGTATATGTATGAATGTTTTGCCTACACATGTATATGGGTACTACATACATGCAGTGCCATGAAGTCCATAAAAAGATGTTCTGTCCCCGGTAGTTGGAGTTACAGATGGTTGTTAGGCCCCATACAGATGTCAGGAATCCAAACCCAGGTCCTCTATAAGAGCAGCAAGTGCTCTTAACTGCTGAGCAAGCTCTCCGCCTCTGGCATCCTGTGTTTTATCTACTTAATCCTACGGAAAGGGATGTGCAGATCAGGATCATTTGAGCAGGGACTTCCAGGGTGCCACGATGGCTGTACAGTGGGGACTGCGGCTCCAGCCAGATGTGGCTCTAGTACAGTCAAGGGAGAGCATTTGAGGGACCCTCCTAAGTTCATAGCCAGGCAGGATCCCAGTCATGCAAATCTAAGAATGGCATTGTCCTGATTCTCTTAAAGAATTCTAGGATCTAGTAACAGTTAGTACTGTTCAGTTTTCTCGTCCTCAGGCAACCGCCTGGAAGTTTGGTCCCATTCTGTAAAATGCTCACAGCCTGCACCTGCCTGGTCACTCTCTTCTGCCCTCCCATCACAGAGGGCATCTTCCTGTGCAGGCCCATTTTATTCTGCTAGCCCATTGGGATTGGGTGTGTATCTGAAGCATAGATGGGATAGTCGTAAGTTGGGAAGACGCAAAGGAGGTGGGCATCAAGGTGGACGGTGCCAGGTGGGCAGCCTGCCTCCTTTCGCAGCTTTGTTCTCTGCTGGCCCTAGTTCACATGTGGATGACTTCAGGGGACAAAAGGCTCTTGGTACTCACTCTTACTTTGTGTTTAGCCCAGAGAAGCCAGACAGTATCTAAGGTAACATAGAGGTGTTTTTTCTGTTTTGAGGATAGAGATTGTAAGGAGGTAGACTTGCTTCGGTTGTGGGCGTTTTGTTTATCTAGCCTAAAATAAGATTGGAGAAGCCCGTTCTGCATGAGTAAGAATCTTTTTGCTGCTTCACCATGAAGGAAGAAGTGACGGTGTCTCGTGACACGGTCTGAATGGTCATCTCAGGAGACAGTGACTGGTTTGTTTCTGCTTTTAAGCTGGGCTCCCACATGAATGTGTTTCCTGATAGCACAAGAAGTCACATTTTCACATGGAAAAGGACTTTGTGGGGCTTGGGGGACCAGAGACAGTCTCAAAGTAAAGCCCCATTTCAGGTGAAATTGAGGACATGGACAGTTCCCATGTAAGTGGTGGTCTCATACTGCTGAACTCGGCCTGCGTTAGCTCACCATTCAATGCAGGAAGTTCCCAGGTACTGACATCTCATGGTCCTCTGGTCACTTACTAAAGTGGGCTCTCTGCAGTGTGTAATGTTTAACTTGGGGTTTGGGAGGTCCAGAGGCAGCTTTTCACATTCTCCAGGAAGTCACTGGGATCCTCGTGCCTAGCCCACATCCGCATGAGTACGGGCATTTCATGTGAAGAAGCAATGACTGTGGAACACTCTGGAAAGGAAACGAGTGAGGGCAGGCAGCTCCAAGGGTGAGCAAGCTGGTTCAGGACATGGGCTGGCCTAGGATCAAGTCCTTGGGGTGCTACTTGACATCTCTGAGCTGAGATTTCTTCCATAAATAATAAAACCTTCTTCAGAGCATGCTCAAGAGAGTGTGTCAATATGTGAAATGCGCTTAACTCAGTGCGGGACATGCAGGGAGTGCTAAAGAATAGTTAGCCATTCCCTCCACAGTCAAAAGGCCTTGAAGCCTAGCTGACGCCTCAGCTATCTGGATCTCTTTTTCATGTGGTTTGGGCCAAGCAGATGGGTTTGGAATTGCCTAGTCTTTTTTCTTTTACATTTATTTACTGATTATGCACATGTGTGTGCCGTGGCACTCATGTGGAGGTCAGAAGAGGGTGTCAGATTCCTTAGAACTGGAGTTGCAGATGGTTGTTAGCCATCATGTGGGTGTAGGGAACAGAACCCAGGTCTTCTGCAAGAGCAGCCAGTTCTCTTCACTGCTGAGGTATCTTTCCGGCTTCTCTCTCATTTTTTGGAAACAGAATCTCTCACTGGATCAGGAGCTTGCTGACTGAGCAAGATTAACAGGCCTGCGAGTCCCAGGGGTCATCTTGCCCCCGCTTCCCCCGCGTTTGGATTTTCGGCATATGCTGCTGCACCTCACTTTCTATATGAGTTCTGGGGCTTGAATTCAGGTCCTCATACATGTGTAGTGCTTTATGGAGTTATCTCCCCAACCCACTGGGGACTTTTATTATTTTTGAGATAGGGTCTCATTATATAGCCCTGGTTGGACCTGGAACAATATAGACCAGGTTAGCCTCAAACTCACAGAGATTTACCTGCTTCTGTCTCATGAGTACTGGGATTAAAGGTGTGCCACAACTACCACATGTAGCTTCTGTAAGATTTTATTTTATTTATTTATTTATTTTTTTGGTCTTTTCGAGACAGGGTCTCCCTGTAGCCCCAGCTGGCCTGGAACTCACTCTGTAGACCAGGCTGGCCTTGAACTCACAATTATCCACCTGCCTCTGCCTCCCAAGTGCTAGGATTAAAGGCGTGTGCCACCACGCCCAGGCTTTCTGTAAGATTTTATAAAAGCACATTTTGATGGTGTAATTTTTCTTTCAAAGAGAGATATGCCAATGAAAGTGCCCAGAAATGGACAAATGAGCATGCTTATTATTATGTCTGTAGGCAAAAAAAAACCCCAAAACACGACATCTTGGTTGAAGAAATGGCAATTAGACAGAGTGTGTATTCCACACAGTGGAATACTAGGCAGCCTAAAATTAATGGGAGGGGAATGACAAAGGGTACTAATGTGAAGAGATGTCCAGAATATACCAAGCTGAGCAAAGGCAAGAAGCACATGACCTCTTTGTGTACTTAGAAGTGATAGTTGTAATTTTATTAGAAAAATCAAGAAGATAATAAAACCACTGAAGAGTGGTTTCTTGTATATAAATCAAGAGAGTAACAGAAGATGACTTCTGTTTACCCTAAACCTATCTTAATTGTAGGAATCTTAGCCTAGAAATATCTATTACCTTATGATTTATAATGAAATACAACAGAAAAGGCAACGAACTGAATCATTGCTCTTTGAAGTGCAGGGCTGGTGTCTGGAGAGGTGCCTGGGTTGCCCCTTGGGGCTTCCTGGAACATCAGTTCTTTGAAGTGATTTGGCAGTTGCCAGTCAGGGGGTTCTTGAATTGTCTCTTTTCCCTTGGTTAGCTCTTCTTTCTTCCAGAGTGCTGACCAGGACTAGTTTCTAGAGTCTGCCAGCCCTGGCTCACCTTCTCTTTCTCTGCCTTGCTTGGTTTAAATCCAGGATCTCTACTGCTGACTTTCATAGGAGGAGTGTGAATGGAAGTTGGATAGTTCCTATCAGCTCCCAGCATCCAGCCTGGGGACAGAGTAATGGGGTCTAGGACTGGCTGGGGCTCTTAACCATCTATCTACACAGGCCACATCAGCTTCCCAAATGATGTGAAAGAAGAAATGCAGAAGCATCTTAAACTTGAAGGGCCCATCGCTTTAGCTCTACTGCAATTATTTTAATGCTACAGAAAGAAAAATGTAAAAGCTTCAGGTATATAATGAAAGATATCATATATGAGATTCAAGAGGGGCACTGAGAAAGATTGTTCAGAGTAAGAAGCTTACTAGAACAAGTAATTCCTCGGACAGACAGACAGACAGACAGACAACAGCATAGCCAGGGCTCTGTGAAGGAATCAACTCCCCAAGTCAGGAGTGGGGGTCCTTTCTTGTATATAGGTCTCTGATGAAAGAGGAAGGTTTTACAGCAGAAACCTGTGGCCAGGCTCTCTGAGTCCCCTGCAGGCAGCAAAGGGCACCAGGAGAAGGACACGTGGCCACCAGGAGCAGCCGTTTGATGTGTTCTGAGCCTGCGGACTCCTTGGGCAAGCGAGAAATCGGGTCCCTAGAAGTCTGTTAACTAGAGATCCACAGACAGCACTTGGCAGGGCTTGCCGGCATCTGTGATGCTGTGGAGAGAAGGCCTGAGCAGGGCTGACCTGGATTCTAAGAGAAGAAACTAAATACTGAGGTACTGGGCATCTCATGATGGCAGACTACCGTGGACTATGTATTATATGTCTGCAATGTGGAGCACTTCTGAAGCAGACCCAAAACAAACAAACAAACAAACACACAAACAAACAAACAAACTGGTCAAGCCATGCTAAATAGTGCTCTCAAGGGAACAAATAAGTGTCTTGGAGTCAGCAACAGTGTCTATGGCTCACATGCGGCACACCAGGCTCTGTGCTCTGCTAATGAGTAGATTGTCCATCCACGGGATCTACTGGCAGCACCCCTGCCAGCCAGTCCCCAAGACAGCAGGTCTGTGCAGTGTTGTTTCAGGATGGCGACTGGTCACTCAAAACTGTGGCTGGGGAAGGAGGGTGCTTGCCTTTCACACATCTCACTGAAGTGCTTCTTAGCGAAATAATTTTTGTCCCCAAAGCCCAGAATGATTGCATTGTATGGTGTGGTCAGAGTCAGGTAATGTATCAGAATCACTCGGAAGACCTATAAAAATGCAGATTCTCGCTGGATGTGGTGGAGCGTGTCTTTAATCCCAGCACTTGGGAGGCAGAGGCAGGAGGATCTCTGAGTTCTAGGCTAGCCTGGTTTACATAGTGAGTGTCAGGACAGCTGGAGCTACAGGGAGACTCTGTTTCAAAAAGACCAGAAAACAAACAAAAACCCCAGATTCTTGGGCACTGCTCACGGGATTTGTGTTTTAGTATATCTGAGAATTTTGCTTTTGTGGTCAGCCAAGGCTGTCTAGACATTAACCCTCACATCAAGACATCCTGCTTTGAGAACCCCTGAGTTAGAAGCAGCTAGAATGTAGATGTGTCTGGAGATGTGTTCAGAGGTATGGGACTTGACCCTCACTCTACCATGGTGCAATGGGAAGGATCTCAGAAATGAAGCAAGACACATAGAACCATCAATCAGTACTGAGATCCAGTTGGAGAAGTAGCTCTTCATAAGGGGAGACATGTGTTTGGGGTCTCAGGCAATCCAGGGGGTATGCCCATCCAGCATGGGTGGGTGCTGTGTTTGTAGAGGTGGGGGCTGCAGAGATGGCAGGCGTTACTTTAAGATCCTAGGTAGCTGGGGCTGGAGAGATGGCCTAGTGGTTAGGAGCACCGACCGTTCTTACAGAGGACCCGGGTTCGATCCCCAGCACCCACATGGCGGCCGAGAACCATCTGAAACTCCAATTCCAGGAGAACTCCAGTTCCAGGGGGATCCGAGACCCTCTTCTGACCTCCGTGGCATTGCATGACATGGGTGCACAGACTTGCATGCAGACAGTACATTCATACACATACAGAAATAAATTTTAAAAATTAAAAAAAAAAGATTCTAGGTAGTTATGGGGGAAAGTAAAACTTCCACCTCTTCAATCTGAGGGGTGGGAGTGGGGGTGGGGGAGGGAGGAAATGTGTTCTGTTTTTCTTCTGTCTTGAGAAACTTTAGGGGTGCTGAAATCAAATTATTCTGGTTTGAAATTCCAGCTGTATCTGGGGTAATGACTTTAACTCTCTAAGCTTTTAAAATTTTATCATTTTAATCTATTAAATGGATTATTATAGTAGTACCCATCTCAGAAGATGGTGTCTTAATCTATTCAGCCTGCTATAACAAAATACCATAGTCAGGATGGCTTATATCCAAGAGAAGTTTGGCTCATGGCTCTAGGAGCTGGAAAGTCCAAGATCAAGGTTCAGGCAGGTTCAGAGTCTGGTCGGGGCTTGTCTGTCACTTTATAGGTGACACCTCCTTGTCATCTCTTCCCATGGTAAAGGGGCAAAGGCTTTCTTTCATTTTAAAAGCTTCGCCCAAAGGCTCATCTCCACATCTTATCACCATAGAGCTGGAGGTAAGGTTTCCAACATGTGATACTAAGGAAGGCACAAGCATGCAAATCACAGGAGTGGTTGTGGAGATACATGCTGTTCTAATTTGCCTTCAGTTACTGTGACAAAACACTCTGAACAATACCAACTTGGGGAGGAAAAGGTTTATTTCACTTACATCATCTCCTGGGTCACAGTTCTTCACTCAAGGAGCCCAAGGTAGGAACTCAGGGCAGGAACCCGGGGGCAGGAGCTGCAGCACAGGCCCTGGGGACACTGCCAACTGGCTTGCTCCCCTGGCCCAAAGTTCATCCTGCTTTCTTATACAATACAGAAAAACCTGCCCAGGCATGGCACTGGCCACAGTAGCCTGAGTCCTCCCACATCACTCAACAATTAAGAAAACATGCCACAGACATGGCCACAGGCCAGTCCAATGGAGGAAATTCCTCAACCCAGGTGTGTCAAGTTGACAACTAAAGCTATGCAGCCCACATGTGTTATTTATATTCAGAATATCTGGAATCCTGCCTACCACAAAGAGCTTAATAAATGCCACCTCCCTCAGTTCACGAATACTTTTTCTTCCTTCGTTCCTTGTACTTATGTAAGACTCTAACATCTTACATAATGATGCATGGTCTGATATTTCTTTTGCCTGGCATGTGGTGAGTACTTAAATATTTAACAGACAAGACTGAAAAGCATCCTTGAAGTGGGGTGGGGTGCAGCACTGATGTCTTCTCTTGTTTCTCCCCCACTTTCTCCCTTCCTTCCTAACCATTCCCAGCTCCCACCAGCACGTGCCCTATTTATGTGTCTTGTACTGTCATTGGGTCAGGGTGAACTACATCTTTTCTTTTGATTTGGCCTGTATCTATGTAGGTGTCTGTACCTGATGTGCGTGCAGTGCCCATGGGGGCCAGAAGAGGGCAATGGAGCCTCCATGTAGGTGTTGGCAACTGAACCTGGGTGCTCTGCAAGAGCAGCAAGTGCTCTTTAACCACCGAGACATCTCGCCAGCCCCCATATCCTTTCTTAATGCCAGAGGAGATGGGGGCTGGGTCTTCTTTTTTGTCAGGCCCATCTAGAGAACTCCATAAATATGTGTTGTCCTAAACTACTCAAGGCTGGGGACTTGGCCAGCACTCACCTCTCATTCTTCCTGTGTCTCCTCTCCAGGGACAGGAGCTCACCATCCGCCAGATCTCCCTGCTGGGCTTCCGGGACCTGGTCCTGCTGAAGGTGAAGCTTGGAGATTTGCTGCTGCTGGCGAAGTCCAAGCTGCCTTCGTCCATTGTGCAGATGCTGCTTGTCCTGCAGGTGAGCATGGGTGGAGGGCTGCCCGTCGGGTGTGTGTGTGGGGGGGGGGTCTGTGTAGCGTGTATTCAATGTGTGCCTGTCAGGTCCTAGTGCTGTGCTACAATGGAAGTATTGCAATAAGGAGAGAAATAAACACCTAGAACCTGACTGGGGTACGTAAGACTTGTCCTTTCTTGGCCCTTGCAGAGATGGGACCTTGGTGTTCACTTTTCCTCTGCTCTGAACACTGTTTTCTGGGAGACTCAAGGCAGATCCTAAGCTTCCTCATCATACTTGTGCCCTCAGCACTTAGCCCAGTCTTTAGAATGAAATTATTCATTAAGCATGGCTTGATGAGGGATGGCCCCAGCTAGTGAGGAGTGGACATCCTTCTGTGCTCCTCAGTTATGTCAGGGAGCCAAGGATTGTAAGTTGTGACAAAGAATCCACCTTAACTGAGTCAACCCAGCGCTGGAAGCTCCCAAGGCAGATGGGCTTCGTGACAAAGCCAGGCCATGTCTGGGCCTGGAGCCACCAGCACCCCTTCCCTTCCTGATCTCTTCCTGGGTCTGTCTTCCTTGTTTCTCTCCAATGTGGTCTCTGGTGGCTGTCTTTGCCAGGTAGCTCTTGGACTTGGTCTTTCTCTGGCTATGGAATCATTTGCACCCACTCGGACATGGCATGGCACAGCACTCGTTTCCAGAGAGACATTAACCCAGATGGCTGCGTGCCGTCTTCTCATCCCAATCCTAAAGCGACAACAAGAAGACGAGCTAACACGTCTCAGCCCCTGGCTGTTTGCCAGGCACAGGCACAAGGACTAGAAATGTTTTCTTAAACAATCCAAATAAGCATCTTATGAGGTCGGCACTGTGGTTATTCCCGTGTTCCAGATGAAGAAACAAAAACATAGGAAGTTTATGCACTTGTGTGAAGTCCCTTAGCTGCTGAGAGGTGGTGCGACTCGATGTATGCATCCTGCTTCCTCCCTGGTGGGGGGGGTAAGGAATCTGATTGGCATACCTTGGGCTTGGTGATCTTCTTTGCCCAGTTGGCTGTGACCCTGAGCAGGGTCAGGTGGGACCACATGGCCCCTGGGAGCCTGTTCTCATGGACGGCATGCCGTGTTCAGGTTACAGCCCCATCAGGCTCTTCGTGGCCTCACTGCCTTTGCAGCAGGAGTGGAATGCAGCAGCCCACCTCCCCCAGCTGCTGTGCGTTGGACCATCTCAGGGCCATCTTTCTGCACACTCTCCCCTTTGCTGTAACCAGAGAGGTGGAAGGGCCGTCTAAGGCATGGGGGTGGGTAGAGGTGGCCGGAGTTCCAGGTCCAGCATTTTTGTGGAAAGGAAGGAGAAGGATGGAGATAGCAAGATGCCTGCAGCTTGCATTTGAAACACTGAACTCAGAGCTTGGCTTCCAAATATGCAGTGTAGAAAAGGAAACCCGGAAGATCCTGGGACTGAGGTTAGAAAGTCGAGCGGTGCCTTCTGTTTTCATTCATAATACTCCGGGGGAGCAGAAGGGTTTATTTAGGCTTCCAGCCATCCTGGCAAAGAAGGCCTGCAGCAAGAGGGTGGGGCAGAGGCAACCGACAGGAAGCAGGGAGGAGTGAATGCTCGTGCCCAGTGGGCTTTCTCTTTTGATGCAGTCTGGGACCCCTGCCCAGGGAATGGGTCTTCCCAGCTCAATCTGATATAGATAATCCCTCACAGATAAATCCATGGGTTGTTTCCCGTTGTGATTCTAATTCTTTGCAAGTTGATGATCAAGAGTAACAACCACACATCCCTAATTTTGGATGTCCTCTGAAGATTCGTATGTCCCGAGGGCCTGTCTCTATAGAAAACCATCTGCCACGTTCTGCAGTTCTGCGTCCTGTGTGCCAGTCCACATCACATGCCATTTTTCCCTATGAGTCCCTGAACATGGTTTAGATTTGCTGCCTAGGAGAACTTCTTCCATCCATGTTGGCTGGTCCTGTTTCTGCTCCAGGACATGCAATTGCAAACTTCCCAGGTGGCCTTGGATCTCATAATGGCTTCCTCTCTTGGGAGAGGGAAATACAGCCAGAGAAGCTGTATGGTCACATGGAAGTTCAGGAAAACTAGGCAGGGAAACAGCCCCTCTTGTGGCTCTGTTTTTCCCACTTCTGGGTAATGAAGGATCAGAGAGGCTAGCTAACTAACAGGAGCACAAGCTGGTTTGTGGAGAGCTGGGCCAGTCGGCCATTCCTCAGCCTTTGCTGTCTCCATCCCCCTCCCAGCCTTCTTTCCTGCTTCCTTCCAGGTATTGGGAACATCCTCATTGCTTCTAAGAGGATCACACACTCCAGGGTGAGGTTCTTGGCAGCATTTCCTTCCAAGCCTCTGAGGAATAGGCCCCTGGGGCCTGTTCTTCCCTTGGGAGATGTTGAGCCTGAGGACAAGAGGATGACATCAGTCAGTGTAGGTCCTGCACAGTCCACATCCATCTTCTAGGCCCTGGGGCAGCAGCTTGGGAATCTTAATAGAATACTCAGAGAACCCACCCCAGGGCCAATCAGGAAATGTATTATAAATTGATCTCTCTTAGGTGCTTACTCTCCACTGAGGTATGGTGAGCTTCAAAAAAGGGAAGAGCAGACTGTGTTGTGCTTGGAGGGCCCGGGCCTAGTTTAGTAGTCTCCCATCTCTCAACAGTTATTGAATGTGGGGCCTCTCATCATCATTTAATACTGGCCCACAAAAGTCTGTCATTTACTGGCTGTGTCGTGGTGAGTTGTTTAGCTGTAGGGCCTAAGGCAGGCAGCAGCTTCCTCAGCTCTGCAAGCCCTGTCCTCGAGGGCCTCATCTCTGGAGAGCCACCCAGCTCTAGGCTGTGCCTTCATCGTCCATTTCCCCTCTGCCGTTTGCCACTTCTGTTTCCTGTCATCTCTCTCTGTTTAGGGTTTATGAATTTTGGAGGGGGGAAGCTCAGGGAAAATCTGATGAGAGCTACCGAGAGCAGAAATAAAAGAAAAAGTCAGGACTGGAGAGATGGCTCAGTGGCTAAGAGCCAGCTGCTCTTGCAAAGGACCTGGGTTCAGTTCCCAGCACCTGCATGGCAGCTAACAACCATCCGTAACTCCCGATTCTAGGGGATCCAACACCATCTTCTAACATCCATGGACACTGTACAATAGTGTCACGCTTATATACATGCAGACAATACACTCATACACATAAAATAAAAATAATAAAATATTTTTCCAGAGCTTTGAAAGTCTCCTATGGCTGGAGGTGCTCTACTCTGAGGCCTAGTATGGTTCCTGGGGAGCAGGAATAAGGCTTCTCTTTTCCTCCAATGCTTTAAGTGCGGTCCTTCAGTTTGGGCAGGTTCTTTTTTTTTTTTTTTTTTTTTTTTATTGATTTCTGTATGTGTATGAATGTTCTGTCTGCATGCAAGTCTGTGCACTCGTGTCGTGCAACACAGCGGAATTCAGAAGAGGGTCTCAGATTCCCCTGGAACTGGAGTTCTCCTGGAATTGGAGCTTCAGAAGGTTCTCAGCCGCCATGTGGGTACTGGGGATCGAACCCGGGTCCTCTGTAAGAGCGGTCGGCGCTCTTAACCGCTAGGCCATCTCTCCAGCCCCGGGCAGGTCCTTTTCTTTTCGTTTCCAGCACTAAGCATTCCAATGCTTCAGCTCAGTGCCATTGAAGCTGGAGCAGAGGCCACCGTGGAGCTTCTGTCAGGCCTGTCCTCCCACTGAGAAGTAGACCACTGACTTCTCTTCCCTCCCTACTCTAGCCTCAGGTTGTAAACTTTGTGTGTGGGCTGTAGACTCTCAGCTTCCCTGTGTCCTCAGCCGTGCCACTCCCAGGCATGGGCATCCCTGTGAGGCAGCTGGGAAGGATCAAGGAAGAGCCTGTTTCTTGGGAGCCGCTTCTTACCCCGGAATCCCTGCGGACGTTGGCCCTTCTTGCTTCACTCCCTGAACTTTACCTCCAGCTCCCCAAACACCCAGGGCAGTGGTGAGCTTTTGCTTTTTAAGGGAAGCCATTTAGAATCTATTTTGAGAATTTGATGTGGTAATCTTTCTGGCTAAGCATGGAGCCCCACAGAGCCTGGTTTCTTTCCTGCGCAGGCCTCTGTCGCTTGCCAAGTGGTCTCTGCGCTTTGCTACCCTTCAACAGGAGAGCGTACTTTTGACCCTCTTTCTTGTGAGAAACAGGATTCACAAAGAGCCTGCAGGTTTTCTACAAGGCAGTGGCAAGCAGCTTTTCAGTCCGGGCTGTTGTGAGCATTTGTTTTGGTTGGCATTTACCCAGGCTTAGTCTGAGAACTCTTGTCCTGCCGGGCTGCTCAGAGCAGGCCTACCACCCTGCCTCCTTCTTCCTGCTCTGAACTTAGCCATGCTTCTTTCTCCTTTTTCTGACCTGTGACAGGGAGATGGTCTCAGAGCAAGGCAGCTTGGGTTCCAGCCTAGTACTGTTTCGTCTGTTTGTTTGTTGTTATTTACTGGCCGTGTTGGACTAGGCACATTACTTAAGCCCCTCCGGTTTTCATTTCTAGTCATAACTAGGGGGACTGTGGCATACTTCTGTCCCTGGTTGTTGAGAGGCCTCAAGTGCTTCCAGGAAGTGTCTTTGCGCTATGGGTGAGCTAGTCAATCTTCTGTGGGTAGGACCATCACGAGGTCCAGTTACATCTCACCCCTAGAACTGGAGCTGAGACTGTGCCACCCATGCTGCCCTGGGAGAACCCACAGACTGTACCTGAAAAGCCCTGTTTCTGCTTTAATAGTCTCCCATACCCTACTCAGTATTCTTTACTAATTTTTGAATGCAGAGGCCTGTGCATTTTCATTTTGTACTAGGCTGAAAAAACTGTCATTTCCTGGTTGTGTTCTGCTGGGCAGTCTGGTGGAGGGAGGGGCAGAGGGCCGGGGACAGCTCCCAGTGAGAGGCTTGTGCAAGCTGCACCCCCAAGGGTCACGTCCCTGGGAGAGCCTGCCAGCTCCCAGTCTTCATTCATCCCTTCCCTCCCACCTTTGCCACTTCTCCAGTTCCTGTCATCTTTGATTTGCATCCCAGTGACTTATGACAAGTGACCATTGCTTGTGGCTTCAGGCCTCAGTTCATGCCATTCTAACCACAAGTGTGCCTATGGCCACACTGCCTTGCACGCAGAGGAGGGCCATCGGGATGTGGTGACAAGGGCCTGCTGTATCGAGAATTTTCACTGACCTTTGTCTGTCTTGAATGTTCATTTGTAGAGTGTGCATGAGCCCACAGGCCCAAGCGAGGGCTACTTGCAGCTGGAGGAGCTGGTGAAACAAGTGGTTTCCCCCTTTCTTGGCATCAACGGGGACCGTGGCTGCTCGAGCTCCATGTACACACTGGGTAAGAGGCACATATGGCTCTCAAGGTGCCTGCAGGCTTGGGGACATTAATGCCACTGCATGCAATTAATTGCCTGCTGAGCACTTTTCTCCACTGAGGGCCGGTGCAAATCTGGGCGTGTTATTCAGGTACATTCCTGTTCTGGGGGCAGTAACCTCCCCCTTGGCCACTCTTCCCTAAGGACTTATCCTGGTCACTTGGCTGTCTCATCCAGAAACTGTGCCTTCTTATTCAACCCTCCCCTAGCATAAGTGGAAGCCTGCTAACAGCAGTCTTCCTTTGGACGGCAGCTCGTGTGAAGCCAGCGTGTGATTCGCTCATCAGGACCTTGCAGCTGCTGGGCCTACTCCATCTTCATAGGTGCTGCAGGGCCTTAAACTGCAAGGGATGGGGTCCCTGAACTTGCAGACAAATCTTCCTGAGGCCTCCTCTTTGGGTGGCTGTGAAACTATAGCAGTGCCAGGCTCTGTCTTAGGCTCTGTGGAGAGTCTAGAGGTGAATCCATGTCTGTTCCTCCCCCCAGTAAAAGCACATTCCAGATGGTCTCAGTAGAAAAGTCTGGATAATATAATATAATATGCTACACAACAGCTCCTAGCAAAACCACTGTCTGGGTAGAAACAGCCTTGTGAAAGGCTTACGATAATGACAGTCTTCAGTTACCACCTAAGATGAAAACCCTTAACAGAGTAGGCCCTCGCTCAGTGTCCTGTCCTCCGCAACTGCGGTGGTACTCGGCATATAGCAGGTACTCAAACATGCTTGCTAGATGGATGGCAGGCAGCTATATCCTGTGGCCAGGGCAGCTGGCACCCACAGAGTGCGGCAGAACAGGAGACATCACCTGGATGTGGAGTCTCTTAGACCTCTTCTGGCTGTGCTGAAGCTCAGGAGAGAAGGGTGGAGAGCAGCTTCCAGAGCTTGCAGGCCTTCTGGGGCCTTCTTGCAGAAGGCCACACCTTCTACTGGCGGTTTTCCTGGCTCCAGTCCTGTTTCTCTGGAGACACTAGCTTAACCACTGCTAGTGGTTAACTGGCCGCAGACAAGAGGCTCCAGCCTGCTGACTGCCTGGTCTCCCTGACTCTTTGCTCTCTCCCTTTCTTTACGTAAAGAACTGTTACTAAAGGAGGACAGCCTCCTGCTCTCCCCAGTCCTAAGCTGGACGCTGTCTTGCTGTAGTCTCTGTGGAGTCCGAGCTTACCTTCTTTCAGGGATAGAGACCCATGGAGTTGCCAGCAGGTTGGCTGGGCTACGCCAGGAACTCCACCATGGTCGGGGATTAATGCCAACATAAGGAAAGAATGTTTATTTTTCTTCAACTCTCATAAGCTCTCATTTGGAAGAGAAAAACAAACAGAAGTGTAGTGAAATGTGTGTTCCTGCATCAAGGGGAGACATCCAGGGAACAAGTAGTTTTCAGATAGCTGGCTTTGAGTCCCTGCTTATGAAACGTCTTCAATAAAGAACAGTTAAATTTCGTTGTTGTTGTTGAAACAGGGTTTCGAGTAGCCCAGATTGGCCTCAGACTTACTCAGTAGCTGAGGACCACCCTGAACTTCTCTTCCTGCTGCTTCCTCCTCCCAAGTGCTGCAATTATGGGCAAGAACCACACACCCCACATTCTGCCCGCCTCTGTAGTATGGATCTGTACGTGGGTGATTGACCTGGCAAAACAGGGATGTTGGGTTTCCACTCAGGCCCTTAAGGGGCCTTTCCTGCCACTGTGACATAAGTCTTTTAGCAGATGTATCCTCAGACCCTGTGCCAGGCACCTTGCATGCTGCCGACGCAAAGTGGGACCCATCCCTGTCCCAGGTCCAGTGAGGAGACAGAAACCAAGGCAGTGACTCATCTGTGTCTAAATGCTCTGAGAGGGAGGCACGGGGGCCAGAGGGGATTCTGTGAGACCAGGAAATTGGGGAGTGCTCCCTGGAGGAAGTAAGGCTGATGCTGGGAAGTACAGATGAGCAGGAATTAGCCACACAAACAGGAGGGGAGGCTGTTCCCGGCAAAGGAGAGCCAGAGGATGGAGTGTTTGAGGACTGAAGGGGTTCAGAGCTGCAATGCCCAGTGACAAGAGAGCATTGCCATGTCATGGGCATTGTGCTGGGTGGGCCGAGGAGCAGTTATGCCATTCCTACTTTACAGGGACTGAAGTCCCTAGCTGTGTGAGTTAGGATCCCCAAACCAAGAAGTTTGAGCTTCAGCAGCTGCCCCCGACCCCATTCCACCATCACCCCTTCCCAGAGAGTCAGCATTTAGGACATGGAGAAGGTGCTACCCTACTTTTATCCTTTAGTGCAAAGGCCGAATAGTTTATCCCAAACCTCTAGATGTTTAAAAGCTAAGGTGGCCCGCCTTACCAGGCAGTGCCCTTGGGAGATGAAGACCTCTGTAAAATGGTGGTAACAATCCTTCCATCTGGGGCAGAGAGGTGTTAAGACAAAAGTCCAGGGACTGGGGAGATGGTTCAGCAGTTAAGAACACAGACCAAAGTTCAGTTCGTAGCACCCATGTCAGCTGGCTCACGACTGTCCATAACTCCAGTTCCTAGGGGGTCTGACACCTCCAAGGGCACATGCGCTCAGATGCACATGCCTGCATACAGACACACACATAGATAGACACATAATGTTTTCTAAAAGATGACTGATTTTTTTTTTTAAGTTTCATTGGGCATGAGGGATCTCTGTACCTGAGGCAGGGCTGTGCTGAGACCAAAGCAGCTGGGGATTGATCAAGGGCAGCTGGGCATTGTCCAGTGGCCGTCCCACACAACAGCCCAAGCTGTTGGCATGTGTGCCCAGCCTATGGAAGGTGTTGCTATTTTTACTTTCTGGGTGCTAGCAAAAAGGATTTTTCAGGCCAGAGAGGTGAGGCTTCATGTCACCCTGTGTTTCTCCATGCTGTGCAACCTGTGTCCTGAGTCCCCTGCGGTAGTCTCTTCTGCAGGTCTCTGGCCCTGGACCAGGAGTCTTGCTTCAGAGAACAGATGCGCTGTCTAATCCAAAGCCCCAAATGGAGTGTGTGCATGTATGCATGTGGGGTGGTGGGATGATGGGCTGGGTGGGGCGCTGGGGTGCTGGGGTGGTGGGCTGGATGGGGTGCTAGGGTGCTGGGGTCCTGGACTGGGTGCTAGGGTGCTGGGCTGGGTGGTGGGGTCCTGGGCTGGGTGGGGTGCTGGGTTGCTGGGTGCTGGGCTGGGTGCTGGGGTGCTGGGTGGTGGGCTGGGTGAGGCGGGGAGTGGTGTGCAGGTGCTTGCCTTCCCTTCCAAATCTTACTTTTTAAGTACAATAATACAATGAAAGTATCAGGTGAGGGCAACAGTGAAACTAAAATAACAAAAACACAGATCTGTCAGAGACAGGCTCTACCTTTCAAGTTCCCCAAATTCCTGAGCTGGTTGGGTTTCCTGCAGCTCACAGGGCCCCTCCTCTGCCGCACACAGAGGCTGGATTCTTCGCAAACAAAAGGCCTGGCCTCCCACAGTCTCCCTTCTTTGTGTCCCTGGGCTCTGACTCCTGAGCCAGCGCCCTGCTGTTGGACTCTGGGACCGCGGCATGACAATTAGGCATTGTGGGCTTTTCAGGTACAGGCCCAGAGAAGAGCGCACCGTGGGCTTTGAAGGCAGGCATCACAATGGCAGCCGGGAAGATCAAAGGCCTGGAAGCTAGTGCCAAGCAAAGGACAGCCCTAGCCTTTGCCTCTCTAGGGGTCTGAAAGGAGCCGCCATTGCTGCCTTCCGGAAGGAAGGACGAATGCCTGACCAGCTGGGTGCCTGGATAAAGGCTCTGCTGTCCCCACCTTGTGAAAGTCAAGGAGGAAAGGGAGCGGGCCCGATAGTGGGTGCCAGCTTGAGGCAGACCAGCCTCTCTTGCACAGACTGCTCCACTCCAAGAAAAGCCCAGTGTTGAGGTCCCACGGGTTCCATTAAGACCCGCATGGCGGTGGGAGAGTCCCTCCGCCCTTCGCCTTGGTAACGAGGCCCTCCTTCCTGGTATAA
Source organism: Rhizomys pruinosus (assembly GCA_009823505.1). NCBI lineage: Eukaryota > Metazoa > Chordata > Mammalia > Rodentia > Spalacidae > Rhizomys > Rhizomys pruinosus. Next base: position 450,156 of record VZQC01014607.1, on the reverse strand, counting down.
AGAAGAGGAGAAAGTATGGAAAGCTGTCTCTCAGCCCAGGCCCCACCTTTGGTTTTCAGGCTCCCAAGCAGCCCAGCCGAGTTTGATGGGGTCACCATTCAGCTGACTTATCTGAGGGTCATTTGTAAAGTCTGGGAAGGGGCACTGAGTGTCTGTCAGGGAACTTAACAAACCATGAGGCCCTTTTGACTTTGACCACACCCAGTCTTAGGAACCAGAAATTCTTCCCCAAATCAGAAGGAACTAAAAGCCTCTCTGCTAGTTGCTGCAGGGTAAGTGAGGAGGCAGTGTAGGAAGAGCTGGGAACCTCACGGGTCAGGGCTCAGCCATGCAGTGCGTTAGCTAATTTCTTAGAGCCACACAGGACTGAACACAGGCCCTGGCCTTCTGCTGGGCAGCAGGAGGAAGAACCTGCTTTGAGGCAGAGCCAGGCAGTACTGATGCTTGCTGTGTTACGGGTCCCTGAGGAACAGCCTTTCTCCTCCCCTCCACCCCGAACAGGTCCAGGTCGGGGGAGTGTTGCTCACTTACCCTGCCCTGGACCCAAACCCTTGCTATACTGTGCTGTTGTTGCTTAATCATCAGTTTTCCCCTTAGACAGTCTAAGGGGAAAAGACAAGAGACACATTATGCAAGAGACACATTTCTCTTTGTACCCCAGACCTCTCTTGTAAGAGGTAGTCTGTTGAGTCTGTCAATCCTCTGTGAGCATAGCCCATCTGAAATACTCTCTTTTCAATAGTTTACTTTCTTGAAGCTAGGAAGATGGCTCAGTCAACAAAGTGCTTGCCATGCCAGTAGGATCCCCCGGGTTTGATCCCCCAGAATTTACATAATCCCAGCAGAGACAGGATCACCACGAGGTGCTCACTGGCCAGTTAGTCTAACTGAATTGGTGCAGTCCAGGTGCAGGGAGAGACCCAGTCCAAAAGAATAAGATGGAGCAGGGTGTTATGGCACATACCTTTAATCCCAGCATTCAGGAAGCAGAGGCAGGTAGATCTCTGTGAGATCAAGGCCAACCTGATCCACATAGTGAGTTTCAGGCCAAGTCACGGGACTACAGGGAGACCCTGTCTCAAAAAAAAAAAAAAAAAGGTGGAGAAGTGACTGAGCAGACACTGATACACTGACGTCTGTCAATTTCTTTACTTCCGTCTGCATGCCCTCCCATGTGCACATAGATGCACCACACACACTGCACACATATAGAAAAGACTTCTCCCATTCTCTGGATTTTCAGGGTGTTCTTAGCATCATTTCCCCAACATCAGCTATTCGAATTTCTTCTAACAGTTACTGTGAAGGTCGTGAGCAGGAATTCTGCTGTGGGCCCTGGACTTATGACTTCTGGTTCTGTCACTAATTGTGACAGTAAACTTCAGGTTCCTCTTGTACAGAATGTCGAGAGGAGATTGTGTTTCCAAAGCATCTCCGTTCTGACACAGCATCCCGCACTTGCTGGGTGGCTTCTCCCGGACCCGGACCCCTGACGGTTCACACATAGTGCATGGCGGATCCCTGACCGCCCACGCACGTGCATGGCGGACCCCTGGCCGCCCACGCTCGTGCATGGCGGACCCCTGGCCGCCCACGCACGTGCATGGTGGACCCCTGACCGTTCACGCATGTGCATGGCGCAGGCTCAGGTCCCTCCTGCACAATATCAAATTCACGGTTCTCTTCTGCTTTTTGCCTGCCGAAGGCCAGGGAAGGTGTCCTCGGGGCCCTCTCCTCAGGAGCTGTCTTCTCTCTCAGACTTTGGTTTTCACCCCTTCTAGGACTCTCCTGCAGTGAGCAATGGATGGCTCCCAGGAACCTCCAGAGAGACCCTTCCCGGTCTCATTCTGCCAGTGCTCATTTCTTCCACAAATCCAGTCCCCATTCCCTCAACTTTGTCCTCTTCAGGCCCAACCTTTGCTCCAACTTTTTCCTCCTCTTGGACTGACCATCCTGGCTAATCGACCTGTCCCAGATTTCAGTAAAATCCCAGACCAATGTTGTGCTTTCCACGCACCCCTCTGCCAAACAGAGTGTCCCCCAACTCCTAGGAGTGTGTGTTCACGAAAGAATGGAAAATCAATCTCTCTCTCTCTCTCTCTCTCTCTCTCCTTCTCTCTGGTCTTTTTGAGACAGGGTCTCCCTGTACCCCCAGCTGGCCTGGAACTCGTTATGTAGGCCAGGCTGGCCTTGAACTCACAGAGATCTGCCTGCCTCTGCCTCCAGAGTGCTGGGATTAAAAGTGGGCGCCACCACGCCCAGCCTAAGCTCTTCTCTCAAGCACACACCTTTCCTTGTGGATGACCACCCAGCATCAGGAACAGAGACTGGTTTACAAGACATGGTCTCTGAAATTATCTACCTCTGCTTTCTGCTAGGCTGATCACTGTGGGGGTTAGGGCCTGACATGGGTTTTCCTGTAGCTAACCACAGTGTTCACTTATAAAAGTGGTATGAGAAATGAGTTGTTCTCACTGCCACTGTTTGACAGATGTTTCTTTAACTGGGTCCTTTCTGCTATGAAGTCTTCCAGTGCTCTGGTTTTATGAATATCAATTTCTATGACCACAGAAGTAATGGGGCTGGAGAGATGAGTCAGCAATTAAGAACACTGGCTGCTCTTGGAGAGGATCTGGGTTTGGTTCTCAGCACTTACTTGGCAGCTAACAATTATCTGTAACTCCAGTTCTGGGGGAATCTGACACCCTCTTCTGACCTACATGGGCATTGCACAACATGGGTGCACTTACGTACATGCAGGCAATACACTCATACATATAAAAATAATAAATAGAATATTTTTAACAAGTAACACATGACTGTGAGAATATTATAGAAATGTGCGGCTTAGAGGGGACAAATGCTGTAAGAGATTCTTTTTCACCACTCCTCCACATTCTGTTATTCCCTCTCCAGGACAGCAGCACCCCGTTTAGCACCTCCTGGGGATGGTCCTTGTTAGTACCTTGACTTCAGAGAGTGTGCTAGCTCCAGCCATCATAAGTCCTGCTCTTCTACACCCTATCCTATGGCCTCCGTAGTATCAGCTGCGGTGTCCCCGGCCCATCGTCCTCACCCTCCTAGTGCCCTTCTAGCTCCTGTCCAAACACCTCTCTTCTTTACTCTGATACTGGCATTCACTTTTTTCATGTGCAGTCCATATTTGCTCTAGGAAACGATGCCTCTGCAGTCTCCCTGGATTTCCTCCCTTGCTTTTCCAGTGTCAACCCACCCTTAGCGCTCCTCTGGGGCCCCTTCCTGAAGAATACCCTGTCCTGTCTTCCCACGGCCTGTCCCATGGCATAGATGCTTCCACTGGGTACCCTAGGGTACACCTAGGACACACTTATCCCATGCTCAAGCGCATAGTTCCACTGTAACTGTATGCTGTGTTCCCATCAGGCTGTGACCCAAGGGAGCATCTAGAGACTTGTTCCCAGCATTCAGAATGCTGTCCCCTTCCACCCCCTTCAGGAACTTCTCCCATCCAGAAAACTCATTTCCCATGTACGTCCCTAGCAAGTTTCCTCATAGTCTCAGATACTTTTTTTTTCCCACCTGTGGACCCCATTGGTTTCTGTAGTATTGATTGGTAACTTATAGCAGCTAGATAAAGGGAAGTCTGGAATGAGACAGAGTTTATTTGAATCCTAGCTTGGCTGTGTTCTAGCTTTGTTATCCTGGGCAAATAAATTCCTGCTTCTCTGATATTAATTTTTCTCTTCTTTTAAGTAGAAACTAATGTGACTATGTTATGCTTTAGATTCAGTTTCTAGGAGGACTCTGGAGTATATGCTAAACACTCCAAAACTTTTGGGACAATGAGATTTGGACATCATACATGCTAGGTCAGTGCTCTAGTGTTAAGCTACATCTCCAGCCTGCTATTCACTTTTTATTTTGAGACACGGTCTGACTTTCCCACACTACTTTTGAACTTTCTTTCTAGCCCAGGCAGGCCTTGGACTGAGATTCCCCTACCTCAGCCTCCAGGGTAGCTAGGATAATAAGCCTGCACCACCAGGGACTAGTGCACGTTAAGCTTCAGCAGTTTCTGGAGCAGAGAAAGTGCTAAACAAGCAGCGATTTTGCAATAGTCCATGTCTGGTTTTCCCCACTGGTCTGAGTCCTTGGACTCCCTCATGAAACCTAGCCTGGTTTTGACAGTACTGGAAGCTGTTTGAATCAAGGCAGGGCGACTTGAACACAGGTCTCAGCTCATCAACTTCAGACTAGTGAGGAGCATTAGTATACCTGCTGAAGGTTTACTGATGGTCCCACTACATTGGATTTGACAGCCAGGACTGTCCCCAGTCACCTCTTCCTGAGGATTTAAACTTATGAGTCTTTTTCATCTCAGCCCCTGTGTGTGTGTGTGTGTGTGTGTGTGTGTATGTGTGTTATGCTTATGTGAGTACATGCATGCATGTTCACATGTGTATAGACGTGTTGGTGTGGGTGTGCATGGACATGTGTTGCTTATGGAGACCCAAGCCTGACAGGAATCTTCCTTAATCATGCTACATGTATGCATTGAAGCAGGGTCTCCCACTTGAACAGTCTACGTAGCTAGCTTGTCCCAGGAATCCTGTTTTCCACTTTCCAAGTGATCGATTCACAGCAGACCAGCTGCCACACCCATCCAGCATTTATGTGGGCTCTGGGGATCACTGTGGTCCGCAGGCTTGCGGAAGTGCTTTATCCACTGAACTGTCTTACCAGCCCTTTATTATTATATATTTTTAAGATAGAATCCTTTGGGGCTGGAGAGATAGCCTAGCAGTTACCTTGCAGAGGACCTGGATTCAATCCCCAGAACCCACATGGCAGCTGAGAACTGTCTGTAATTCCAATTCCAGGAGAACTCCAGTTCCAGGGGAATCTGACACCCTCTTCTGACCTCCGTGGCATTGCATGACATGGGTGCACAAACCTGCATGCAGACAGTACATTCATACACATACAAAATAAATAAATAAAATTAAAAAAAAATTTTAAATGTAGTTTAAAAAAAAAAGATAGAATCCCTCACTGGCTTGAAACTTGCCAAGTAGTCTAGGGTGGCACCATCAAGCTCCAGGGATCCAATTTACTGACTGAACCATCTCCCCAGCCCTCCTATCATCTCTCAACACTGCTCTGAAGACCTACCAGATACCATTGCTACCTCGTCCCCAGTCACAGCCCTTGCTGTCTTTTCTCTTGCAGCCAGGCGGCATTCCAGGGTGCGACCCAAGGTGACTGTCCTGAACTACACCTCCCTGATGACCTCGGTGGGCCGGCCGTTGAACGAGATGGCTTTGACCCCGCTAACAGAGCAAGAAGGAGAGGCCTACCTGGAGAAGTGTGGCAGCGTCCGGCGGCATACGGTGGCCAACGCCCACTCGGACATTCAGCTGCTGGCTATGGCCTCCATGATGCACTCAGGGTTGGGGGAGGAGGCTGGCAGTGAGGACAAGCACCTGCTCCTGCCACCCAGCTTCCCACCTCACCGCCAGTGCTCCAGTGAGCCGAGCATCCCCGACAGCCCTGATGAACTGGAACTGGAGGAGGTGGGCAGTGGTAGCCAGGAGGACTCTGAGCTGAACTGTGCTTCCCTCAGCTGAACCCTCAGCAGAATGAGGACGGTCTCTCTCCTCCATGGATCACCAAAGGGTTCTTCCTTTGGGCAGTGCTGCCTTATTTCCTTTAAGGCACAGAGAAGTCTAAATGCCTTAGAGGAAACCCTTGTAAACCTCTCCATTCTGGTGTCTGTGACTAGCTAGCTCACCACACTGTGCAAACCCAACTGTCTGTTGTTCTCCCGATTTTCAGCCTTGCCTGCTTGAGCTGGATCTTCATCTCTGGGCCTTCTCCATTCTACTGGACTGGTTAATCTGATCTATGATCTATCCCAGCACTCTGCCATTACTGCAGCAGAAAATCGGACCACACCGAAGAGCACTGGGAATACAGCAGCCTTTGCTGTTCCCTTAACACTCCTGAAAGAAGGAGGACTATGAGTCAAAAGAGTAGAGAAGTTTTCTGTAGCATGAAAATCAACTGTAGCCCCCATCACACATGGCCCTGGAAATGTTTGTGCCTTCCTCACCTTAATGTCTGGTGGATGGGGGTCCATTCTCACTTCTGTCCAGATGCTTATGCACTGTCTAGACAAAGGACTTTGGCCTAGGAGAACCACCACACCGGAGTAACCCTGTCTTGTATTAGGCCTCAGTGTGTCCCTCTCGGGCTTCCTGCCAGACTCCAGGAATGAACCTTCTTAGTCACTGGTGCCTTCCTCCCCCTCTAGTTTTAGAACTGGACCACTTTCCTGTTATGCATATGTGGGGCTGGCTGATAGCAGCTGACTAGTCCGTACCTGGATTTCACTTGAATTTCTTAAATGTATATATAGTTTAAAAACATCTTTTGCAAATGTTTGCACATAGGATCACGCACTGCTCCTTCCCAGTGGGGTGGGTCTCTATACTGAAAACAACTGGACTTCTTCAAAAAGGGGATAGGGAGTGGTTCAGAAAAGCGGGATCAATAGTCCACAAGTCTCACAGACCTCAAGGCTCTGCAAAGAGCTGGAACCTGAGTCTGGAATGGCCTGGATTCTTCTGGGGAGGAAGGGTGCTTTGGAGTGGGAAGACTACCTCTTGAGCAGAAAATTGAGCAACCAGAACGTTCCTGTGCAGGAAGAGAGATGGTGATGTGGGCATGGTGTACTTGGAAGGATGTTTATTCCCTGAGGTTACAGAAGAACCCAGAAGTATCTGGGATTTCTATCAAGTCAGGTGTTAAAACCGTAGGAAGCAGCAGGCTTTGGTACTTACTGAGTTTAGTCCTTAACACCGCTTCCTCCAGGTTGAAGGGGCTTTTTGTCTGCCTTGAGTCCCCATCTTTCTCTTTGTATTTGTCTATTGGCCCTGTTAATAGCAGCTCAGGAAAACAGAAGGCTTCCCTCACTCTTCTGGTGGCGTGTGGTGGCCTTTCAGGATCCTGTTAGTCTTTGGAAGTTTTGTTTATGAGATCTCAAGCCATAGGGTGCCAGCAGTACAGGCCTTCCAAGCTCATCTAAGCCTCCATTGTGTTTCCCTTCTGGACCAAGATCTGTGCTTTTGATAGCTTATGATTTGGAAATTTTATTTAAAAAATTTAAATTTCATCCTAAGGGAAAATGACACAAAGAGAAATGTCTACACATGTGCACCCATCTGTGTGTGTGTATATATACATATATATATATATATATATGCATGTACACATACAGACAAATGTACAAATTCTCTTGAGCATTTCAAACAGAAAACAATCTCTGTATATGTGGTATATAAAGTCCATAAGCTGGGGCTGGGGAGAGCTCAGCAGTTAAAAGCTCTTACTGTTCTTACATCCCAACAGTTGGCTCACAAGTGTAACTCCATTTCCAGGGTATCTGACACCCTCTTTTAGCCTCTGCAGGCACCTGTACATACATGTAGGCATACACACACACATACACATAAAAATAATTTTTTGAGACAGAGACTCCCTGTAGCTGGCCTGGAACTTACTATGTAGACCAGGTTGGCCTTAATCTCACAGAGATCCACCAACTAAAAGCTTACACATTAGCTATCATGTGTTATCAGTGGAAAATAGGGATTTATTTTATTTTATTTTTTTTTACCAACTTTTCAATATTTACTTTTTTTATTTGAATATTTCATGATTTTAATTTTCTTTCTTTTTTCTTCCTCTTTTGTTTACTTTTTAAGGGATTCTACAATATAATAGCACAGTTGTTTTCAGATAACACTGATGTTACTCAGTTTACCATACAATTAGGTAATTGGTGCATTTTTTTGAAGCGAGCCAAATTATTAAGCTTAAGCAATGAATGTAAGTAACATTCATGTAAAACCAATTTGCAAGTATCTATGTCCAAATTTTGAACAACCCAAGGTTCCCATAGTCCAGTTGGAGAAGCTTGTATGCACAAGCATGTTGATCAAATAGGAATCCAATCTATATTGCTGTAGTCTCATGATTCACTCCAATCTCTCTGCAGCCCTTACATTCTACCATGCCTCCTCTTCCGTAAGTTGTTCCCTAGGCTTTGGGAAAGGGGCACAAGAGGGTGAGAAGCAAAACAGTCTATTTTCTCTGGAGATGTCATTTTGGACTCTAGTCTGTTCAGGTTGTTCCCCTTCATGGGTTGACAGCTTGTCCAGGGATGCCTTTTTAATCCTACTAACAAAGCACAAGCAATTAGATGTACAGGCATTTAAGCAGTACTAATTATTGTGGCAAGCTAAACTGTGAGCATAGACATAGATGCTTGGATGGTAAGCTAATCCACAAACTGTGGTTTCTCTATAAAGGGTGACAAGTTCTTATTGTGGCTTATAACATCTCCTAACCACTAGAGGGCATAAGCTTGTGGCATCCGCTGTGAAGTTATTCCTCCAAGGAGAGAGCTAATAGTCAATTAGATTTGGGATATATATAGACACATGGCTGCCACTGTTGCACAGTATCTGCAGGTAGTTGAGGTGTAGCTGATATGACAGAGGAGTCTTGCTTGTCTCAAGGAGACCCATATTTTGCTCTATTGCTTTAGTGGCCTTTGGTAACACTCTCTGGCATTTCAGAGGCCAGTTGTATGTTAGCAAGTGACGTCTCAAAACATTTTTTCATGCTCACACCAGGTCTTTGACAACAGGGATTTACCGCCTTTCTCCTTGCATATATCCCACTTATAGGCAAAAGGCCTTTATAATTTTGGGGGCTTGGATCCCCTAACCAACATCTCCTAGGCAGAATAATTCATTGCTGATATCAGAGCTTTCCTGTACTAATATATTTTGCTTAATTATACAGCTTATAAAGACTTTACTATTGAATTTGGCTCTAAATAGAGAATTATCCTTTCACAGATCCCATGCCTATCAGTCAATTAAAAAAGGGTAGTTATACCTGTTTCATAAGAAATTACCACTGTAGGGGCTGGAGAGATGGCCTAGCGGTTAAGAGCGCCGACCGCTCTTACAGAGGACCTGGATTCGATCCCCAGCACCCACATGGTGGCCGAGAACCGTCTGAAACTCCAATTCCAGGAGAACTCCAGTTCCAGGGGAATCCGAGACCCTCTTCTGACCTCTGCGGCATTGCACGACACGGGTGCACAAACTTGCATGCAGACAGTACATTCATACATATACAGAAATAAAAAAAGAAAAAAAAGAAATTACCACTGTAACAGTTGGCTCTAATTTATAGTTAAGGAATGATTTCATTACCATCATGTTTTTCTTTTTCCTATAAAGGGGAGAGGTAGGAAGGTTTCTCAGCATCTGGAAGGTAAACTTCGTTAGGGCCCATTATAAATAGTTAACCCCAATATTATTCAGAGAGATGCTCAGTGTCTGTGACTCAGGCAGTCTGAGGTTCCTCTTTCTTTAATGTTCAGATGGGTCAGCCTCTCTGCTGGCATTTCCCAGTCCATCCTGCACAGCCAAAAGTTGTACGTTTTCAGGCATTTAGATTGGTGTTTTTACCTGTGGGAACATACAAATCTCCTCCCATTGTGAGTTTCAAGATCTCAAAATTGAAAATTTATCAATAGGTTTGGAACACAGTTTTCCATTTGAAAATAGGGATTTGTTTAACTGATGTCTAGGTCCTTGTTAGTGCACTTAGCACACACTTGAGATTATTTATTGATCCAGGCAAAGTAATTAGTCATGGTTGGGTTTGCTTTTGTAGTTGATAAGATTAACAGTGTGTGCCTTTAAAATGCCTTTTCTCCTTATCTCCGATGTCTCTGTCAAGGACAGCAGGCATCAATTAAGTATGTGAGCTCTCAGGCTGAGAGCAGGAGCATCTGTACAAACCATTGCATTTAATTGCTGCTGACTGTTAAATAGTTTATAACCTTACCTTTGACACGCCAGGTATTAATACAGAAAATGTCCCAGACCATACATGTTTTGTGGACACTTTGTGGGCATTTTAGCCATCAGACCTATGGCAGCAGTTTTAACCACGTTTCCTCCGTCTGGTGTGAGGAAGATTTGTCTTCATTATTTTCTGCCAAGGATTTCCTTTGGCTCAGGTTTAATGAAAGATCTCATCCCAACTCTGGACTCTGGATGAACTCACAAACCAAACCTCTGTCTTCATGTTGTCCATTTCCAAAATAGATGGAATAAACAACATTTTGGTGGTGTTATTGTGTTGCTGTACTGGGAGCTTCAGGTGTGTCTTGATTGCATTTGCCAACACAGCAACCTTGGCCTCGGTGCCTCCTGCCCTCCAAAGCCCCAAACTGTGTGTCCCGCCACCTGCTCCCTTCTCCTGGCGCCTCCTCTCCAGAGTGCAGCCATGGCCTTCGGTTCGCTTAGCTAATCTCCCCTGGGTTTTGGTGGCCATTCTGAATGGGATACACAAGTTGTTTCTTGGAGAAGCATCTAAGCTGAAAAAAAGACCTTCAAGGCTTCTTCCAAAACCAGCATGTATTTTCCTTCCAGAGGGAATGCTTATTATCATAGGCTCCTCCCCTATCATGTTTCCCCTTTGATTCTGTTGGAGGAACAAAATTTGTAATATTCTGTTCTCTGCATGAATACTCTTAGAGGGGCAGCATTGCCTCTGAAAGTGTAATAAGACTATCTGGAGAGGTGCTAGCTGAGCTGATTAATAGTTCTACATTTTTGCTGGTAAATGGCCAGGGAGCATTCTGCCTTAGTGGTGAAGTAGACTGTCAGAAGCCGAAGGATGTGGGCGGCCTCTGGAAGCTGCACAGGTAAGGAAACGTCACTCTGAGGTTCTGGTCCAATGAGAATCGTGTCAGGCTTCTCACTTACAGAACTATGAGATAACACAAGTCTAACGTTTCAAAGTCATTGACACACCGCTGACTTGCTAGTGCAGCACCATCTGCCTCCAGTCACCTGGAACATTCTGGGGGAGCTTCTAAGGTGAAAGTACTTTTCTAGATGCTGGGGACATACTGATGACAGATAACCAAGATGCCTGCTTCCTTTGAGACCGGAAGTGGACGGGACCCAGACCTGAGCCCAGTGCCGTGCCTTGTTCGTCCTGAACGCTGGGATGCGTCCCAGCTTCAGGGAAGATGAGGAAGGAGGGTAGCTAAGCCAGGAGCACAATCTTCCCTGGCTACAAGGTCAGTGATGGTTTCATGGCTTCAAGGAAGCTGAAAACCAGTCGCTTCTAGAGAACACAGGTAGGAGAGGGGCAAGGGGAGTCCAGTGTCCTGGGCAGGAGCTTTCTTACATAGAAAAAAGACTTTGGTGGATTTTTTCTCTTCAATATTATTTGGTTTCAATTGGGGTTTAAAATCTTAATACTCAGTAAATTTGATAATAATTTAAGAAATCATACACTTTACCCTCGGAGTCAATAAGCTAATTGAAAGACCCTTTTTAGGTTTTTGTGTTCAGCTCACAAATTTTAATATTCTATTTATAAATCTAGCAAGTTTTTTTTTTTTTTTTAATTTTTATTGATGGTTTGTGCATTTTATACATCATTTTCCAATTCAGATCAGGCATATTTCCCTTTCCCTTCCCCCCCACCCCCACCCCATCCCAGATCATGTATTCTGCCATAACTGTCCTGCATCTTTCAGGTTTATTTTTTTTCATTTTTTAGCTATAAGTGATAATCCATGAGTATAAGCATCCTTCGTGCAAAACCAATCTATAGACTGTTGTGCCCAAACCCCCACAGTCCCACCATTCAGTGGAGGTTGACAGGTTGTTTGTTCAATCAAGTTGATCAAATGAGTGTCCAGACTACATCGCTGTAGTTTCACCGTTCACCCCAATCGCAGCCTTTACATTCTACCACGCCCCCTCTTCCGCAGATTGTTCCCTAGGCTTAGAAAAGGGGCACAGGTGGATGAGAAGTAAAACTGTCCTCTCTCTCTGGAGCTGTTGACTTGGATTCTGGTCAATTCTGGCTGTTTCCTTTCATGGGCTGACAGTTTGTTCAGGAGTAACCTTTCGATCCTACTAATGAAGCACAAGCAATTAGATATATAGGTATTTAAGCAGCACTAATAGTTATGGTAGGTTACTTTGGCATAGACACATATGTTTGGATGATATGTTAATTCATGAATTACATTTTTACCCCCTGATAAATATAACAGGGTCTTACTGTGGCTTATGACATCTCCTAACCTGTAGAGGATGTAGGCTTGTGGCATCAGCCATGGGTTATTCCTCCAAGGAGAGAGCCAACAGCCAATTAGATTTGGGATATACAGGCACATGGCTGCCTCTGCTGAAATCTAGCAAGTTTTTAACAGTAACAGCAGAGAACCCTTTGACGAATGCTTAGCCCTATTTACAAGCTTAGCTGAGCACTTCAAACACTTTTAAATAAATTTACAAACTTAATCTATCTCTTTTAAATACGCCAGAATTTCTGACAGTAAGCAAGCACATCCTAAATTATGAAAGCTGATAAATTGAGCTTGTAAGGAAAACCATAAGTTCCATTAAATGATTTTACACTACTCTATGTAAATCCGGATGCCACCATAAAAATTCACAAGCCTAAGTTAATTCTCAGTTACACATTTTAAAGTACAATTATAAAACTGTCACTCAAAGACTTTATTCTCTTAAATATCATGTGTTGAACATTCCTTCCTAACATAAAAATATTAATTAATGCTGTAGTTCTGTTTCTTCTAAGCCTTTTCACATTAAAGCTAAATCTTGCAGGAGTGTTGATTGATTATGCTGTTGCCTCTCAGATTCAAGCTTTTTCGACAGTTGTGATGTTGGGGCTAGGATTCTGCAAACTGTGTTTCTGCTGTCAGCTGGGTCCCTGCAGGCGCCACAAGTGGGGCCTGAGAGGAAGCCAGGGGGCTGTTGGTGTAGGATGGTGCATCCTGTCTTTGTCAACATCACCTGGCAGGTACAGTTGGCTCCAACAGCAGCAGCACTGAGATCCGGTTTGCAGTTTTTCCACATTCTCAGACCCTGCCTTAGCGCCTCCCCTCAGACATAGCAGCGTCAGATGGCCTGGGCCCCACTTCGGAGTCTGAAGCCCAGCGCTCAGGGCCCCTGTCTAATATCTGCAGTGACAGAAATTCTCTTTGTCTGATTCTAAGAGTGGTGGTTGCTGCCTGTGGTTACCACCTGTGTCTCTTTATTCCCTCTTTACTATTTTATTTGCTTAATACTAGAATAATCTTATGTTAAACTGTTAAAATAACAGGCATAGGAGCTAGAGAGATGGCTCAGTGGTTAAGAGTGCTTCCTGCTTTCCCAGAGGACCTGAGTTCAGTTCCCAGCACACATAATAGGTGGCTCACTACTGCCTGTAACTCCAACTTGAGGGAATCCTATACCTTCTGACCTCCCTGGGCACCTGACACATGTACTCACACTGACACATGTACACAAATAAACAAACAAATAAATAAATAAATAGAAACATATGTGAGTTTTGTCCTCTGAGTAGACCTTGACTGATGAAACAGAACTGAAAGATCACACCTATCAGAGAAGACAACAGTCTTCCTGGGTAACCAAGGTTATTCACTTGGGTTTGGGAAGAGAGCTCTAGCCACTCAGGGTGATTCTTCTCACGCCACCTAAGTAAAGCCTACTCTTATTTAAAGGAATCCTGGTGATTATTCCTCAGCATTCTTGAGTTTACAAGTAGAGTGAAGTAGATTCTCACAGCATCCTCAAGATACAATGGATTCTAGTTATGATTCCTTAATCAATGTGTTCATAACTTAGACTCTTGTTCTTGTACAATGCCTAACTCTACGAGAATGCCTTTCTTACAAGTCACTCATTAGGTTGTTTTTTTAAATTTACTTGGCTTTTGTGGGCTCATTCTAATGACTTTGAGAGGAATTCTAAAGCAATGTAAATATGGTCTTCAGTGTAGTCAACTCTTGAATTCTTTCATGTTCTCAGAACCATGCAACTCTTAGCAAATTGCCAAAAGTTCAGTCTGATAACAAATAGCTTGGTTTGCTCTGTTTGTGATCCAACTTATAAAAGCATTTTACTGTCTCTAGACTGAAGGAGAATCAAGTCCACTGTCTGCCAAGAAAAATGTTTGCTGCCCACCTGAACTGTTGGTTTTGAGATGGAGTCAGTAAAAGGAAACCACATAAAACTTCTGGTTCTGCCTATGGGGAATGGTTTATGTCATTAATATCCCTGCCCAAATAATGATAAAGCCTGTGAAAATATACTTAAAGCAAATGTTTGAAGGAATTAGCAATGTGATAGTGCAGGCAGGATCTCTGAGAGGGTCTGGTCAGCGAGAGAAAGCAAACGTGTGTGACAAGCTTCAGATCATCCTGGTGATTTCCCTGAGGAATCTGTAGGGTGACTACAGAAAACAGCAGTCTTTCTGGACTGACACGGTAGTGTAAAAATGCTGGGGAGTTGGAACTTGAAGATAGAGTGATAGAGGCGGCTGACTGAAATCTGCAGACAAGGTCCCTCTTGAATAATAATTCAACTCCTAAGCAAAGAACATACTATAGTTAATATGTTCATTGTCCTCAAAAGGCCACATGCTGACTTGGTCACCATCCCCTGGTGCTGCTCCGAGGTGGTCAACCCTTCCGGAGGTGAGACCTAGTAGAAGGAAGTTAGGTCACTGGGAGGTGTGGCTTTGAAGGGGCTCCAGCCCTTGTCTTTCTTTTTGCTTCTCAGCTACTATTAAGTGAGAAGCTCGGCTCCCTCCATGGCTCCTCCCGTCATGTACCCCCTCACCACAGGACCCAAACCAGCAAAGCCAAGTGACCAGAGACTGACACGTCTAGACTGCAAGCCAAGAGAAACTTCTTCCTTCATCCCAGGTATTCTGCAATGGGAAGCTAACAGCATACCCAGAATTACAGGGTCTAGCTGAAAAGAGAATAGCAGTTAGGATGATAAAGAGATAAACTGACTTCAACAACATAATGCCACCCAAGCTACACAGTGACAAAAGGTCAATTCAAAAGGAGGATATGAATTATAATTCACATATTATCATTTATTTGTCATCGATTATAGGCCAGTCACCATTGTAAGTATTATGCATTGGTTGTTGCGTACAGGTTCTCTGAATAATTTTTTAAAGTAAGTTTTTTTTATCATCTCATTTTACTAGATGAAGAAATGGAAGCTCCAAGGGGCTTGCCTGAGATCACATAACTAGGGAAAGGTAGAGACAGGATTCGAATGTAGCTCTGTCTTAGCCCTTACCAAAGAGCTTTATCACTGTTCTACTTTCTAAGCACCACAGTGCTCATGGGATGGTTGCTTAAACTAGTTGAGGAGGGCCTGAAGGCACAGAACCATTATTGGACTCAAGAGCTGAGCATTCTGCAGGAACTCCAGAATTCTGGACTGGAAACCATTAACAGCTATCATCATCTGTCTGCTGCCTCTCTTCGAGAATAACTGGAGCAACCAGCAGAAAGGAAGTCTTCTGTGCACCTGTGGTTAAGGAACCTTATGGTTCATAGATCACAGACCGACTTCTTCAAATTTCTTAGTCACAGCAGTTGCACTGGTCTGACTCAAAAAAATCAGATCTCCATCTTGACCTGTCCTCTACTGCAGAGGAGCGCCATGCTATGCTGTGCAACTCAGATTCCAACCTCTATCGAATTCTCCTTTGGGAGTGTAAGGAGTGTCCAGTTGTTTTCGGAGGAAAGGCGACTTGGCTATTCCAGTGTGAATCTGGGCATGTGAGTGGGAGCCAGAGCAGAAAAACCCAAGCAGTCTATTCCTGATCTCTTCCCCAAAAGCAAAGGTATCTGGGAAAGTGAACAAATAGCAAGCTCTGGTAGAAGAAGCTCAGGGTACCAATAGAGTGGGGGACAAATGGGCCATCATCAGGGTGGGAGGGGGAGAAATTGGAGGAGACTACCAAAGTGAGACACTTTATTTTAAAAAAAAAATTTTTTTTTTTTTGTCTTTTCGAGACAGGGTCTCCCTGTAGCCCCACCTGTCCTGGAACTCACTCTGTAGACCAGGCTGGCCTTGAACTCACAAAGATCTGCCTGCCTCTGCCTCCTGAGTGCTTGGATTAAAGGTGTGTGCCACCACACCCGGCAGTGAGACACTTTATAAAGCAGACACTGGGGCTGGCAGTCACTGTAGCTGGGGCTAAAAGAGGAAGGCCACTTTCTTTCAGGAAGTGCTGTTTTCCATCTTTCTTCTCTTGCTACCAGGGCAGGTACAAGTGGAGATGGCTGCGAAGAACACAGGTCAAAGCTGTGGAAAAAATATGTGGAAGGAGTGGATGAAGGGATAACATAGCCAGAACAGTGTATAAGGAATCCTGGAGACTCCCAAGGATAAATCTGCTGGAACTGATTATAACAACAGCATTTAACAGTAATGACAAGAATAGAGGAAAGAAGTGTGTCCTGTAGTTAGGGTGGGAACTTTGAAAACAATCGGTATCTGTCCTAGCTCCAAGCCCCAAATGCTGTTGGTTCTATCGTTCATTCTGTCTTATCACAAATGTCTTAGCCAGAGACATGAATTTTATGTCCTGAATTTTTGGTTTATTTGTTTATTTTGTTTTTTAAAAATATCTTCTAGCTAGGTGTGGTGGTATACTCAGGAGGCAGAGGCAGAGGCAGGCATGTGAGATAGAAGCTAGCGTGGTCTACATAGTTAAGTTCTAGACCAGTTGGGGCTACAAGGAGACCCTGTCTCAAAAACAAAATCTTTCTTTTGAATAGCAACCTACTGTTCAGAGCTGCCTGGAAGCTGTTTATCATCAGATCTTCACTGATGCTTGCAGATGGACACCAGAACCCAGTCTACTCACCGGGATGGAGGGATGGGGAGCTGTATGGGCTTCTTGTGGGGACCTGTGCTTGGGCCAACTGGACTGCCCAGCCCAGCTCCCCTTACCTCAGTCCAGTCATTTCAAAGAACAATTTATTTTTTATTTATTTATTTTTTGTCTTTTTTGAGAAAGAGTCTCCCTGTAGCCTCAGCTCACCTGGAACTCACTAGTAGACCAGGCTGGCCTTGAACTCACAGAGATCCGCCTGCCTCTGCCTCCCAAGTGCTAGGATTAAAGGCCTGTTCCACCATGCCTGTTTTCAAAATAACAATTTATTAACTTAGTTATAAAACCTTGTTAATCCTTAGACAAAGCCTCTCCTAGACAACTCTATTAGTCAGGGTTCTCTAAAGAAACAGAAGCAACAGGACGAATATATAGCTATATACAATTTATTGATTTGCTCACATGACAGAGTTCAAGGAGCCCAACAGTAGCTGTGCCGAACTGGAGAGGCTGAGAATCCAGGGAACTGCTCAGTCCGCAAGGCTGGATGTCTCAGTAGTCCCAATCTGGTGCTGAAGGCCCAGTGGATTCCAGGAGATCTGCCGGTCTCAGTACACGCTGGGATCTGAAGGGTTGATCACAGCAGCAGGACAAACTCACCAGTGAGAGAAAGGCAAACCACAGGAAAAAAGGGACCAGCTCCCTCTGGTATGGCCTTAAATACTGCCTGCCAGCAGAAGGTAACACCCACATTTGGGGTGGGCCATCCGGGTTGAGGTGGTCCAATCCGAAGATCCTTTTCTCTTATTTGTTCCTTAGTTCAGTCAAGTTGACACCCAGGATTAACCATCATAACAACCTTCTTTGGTGAGCCCTCTGTGGATTCATAAACTCCGCTTGCTTTCTCTCTATAATGTAACTCTTTTTTTTTTTTTTAAAAAAAAGATTTTATTGTGGGTGGAGTGGTTGGTCAGTGATTAAGAACACCTGCTGTTCTTTCAGAGGACCTGGGTTCAGTTCCCAGCACCCACATGGCAGCCAACAATTGCCCTAACTTCAGTTCCAGGGGATCCAACACCCTCTCTGACCTCTGCAGGCATTGCACAACACAGGTACACTTACATACATGCAGACAATACACTCGTACACATAAAATAAAGATATTAAAATATTTTATAAGACTTTTATTGATGTTTTGTGTATTTCAGACATAATTTTTCAGTTAAATTTAGACATATTCCCCTTTTCCTCCCACCCACCCCACCCCAGATCATGCATTCTGCCATACATGTCCTGCATCTTTCAAAAGTTTTTCTCTGCAAAGGTTTATTGTTTTGGGCAGAATTTAACTATATCAGTCCCTTCTTTGATCCAGTCCTTATGTCGTTGTGATTCCATATCAATTGTATTGCTCCAAAGCATACCTATATACACATCATATATGTACCAGAATTATGTCCTCCAGGAATAAACTCTGATACATGTTTAGGAGTTCATGATACATGTTTAGGAGTTCACATTTTTTCCCTTTAATTTTATATTACTCTAAAATATGAATATATACCTTCTACCCATATACATTAATTACCATGTCTGAAAGTAAGTGGTAAGTTAATTTGAGGACTCATTAAGAGATTCACATTGTAACATCACAGTTGCTTTCTGATAGAAAGAAATATAACAATAACATTGCACAGCTTGCCTTTCAACTGGGAGATTTGGTACTAGCATCCACAAATGAGGGAAACCATTCCTGTTCATTTTGGGGGGACTGTGTTACTTCACTTAGCATAATGGCTTTGAGTTCCATCCATTTACCTGCAAAGTTTATGATGTCATCTTTCTTTACTGCTGCATAGAACTCCATTGTGTGGATGTAACACATTTTCGTTATCTACTTGTCAGTTGAAGGGCATTTGGGTTGGTTCCAGCTCTTCAGTATTATGAAAAGAGCTGCAATAAACATAGATATGCATGTGTCTTTGCAGTAGGATGAGTCTTGTGGGTGTATATATACCCAGGAGTGATATGGCTGGGTCAGGTGGTAGGCTCATTTTGAGTCTTTTAAGGGTTCTCCACACTGTTTTCCATAATGGTTTTACAAGTTTACATTCCCACCAGCAGTGGATGAGTGTTCCTCTTTCCCTACAACCTCTCCAGCATTTGGTGTCTTTTGTATTCTTGATCTTATCCAGTCTTATCAGAGTGAGATGATATCTGAGAGTGGTTTTAATTTGCATTTCCTTAATTATTAATGATGTTGAACACTTTTTAAGATGTTTCTCAGTCATCTTTACTTCCTCACTGGTGAAGTCTCTGTTCAGTTCTTTACTCCATCTTTTGAGTGAGACATTTATTTTCTTCTTTGTTTTTGGAGTAGTTTATATATTCTGGATGTTAATGCTCTGTCAGATGTATCACTAGTGAAGGTTTTCTCCCACTCTGTGGGTTTTCTCTTCACTTCTTTGTTTCTTTCCCTGTATAGAAGCTTTTGAGTTTAATGAGGTCCCACTTGTCAGCTGTTGACCTTATTTCCTGTGCAGCTGCTGTTTGATTTAGAAAGTATTTTCCTACTCCTATGTCTTGTATATTGCTACCAACTTTATCTTCTATCACCTTCAGAGTTTTGGGTTTCATGCTGAGCGTGATCTACTTGGAGTTGATTTTTGTACAAGGTGAGAGGTAGGGGGTTAATTTTGTTCTTCTACATATGGTGATCCAGTTTTGCCAGCACCATTTGCTGAAGATGCTATCTTTCCTCTAATGAGCTTTTTTGGCCTCTTTATCGAATATGAGGTGGTTGAAATTGTATGAGCTCGAGTTTAGATCTTCATCTGTTTCATTGGTCAACAGGTCTGTTTTTGTGCCAGTACCAGGCTGTCTTTATGACAGGCTGGTAATATGGCTTGAAGTCTGGTAAGGTGATCCCCCCCCCGCCCGGTATTGCATTTTTTGCTCAGGCTTCCTTTAGCTATTCAGGGTCTTTTGTTTTTCCATATGAATTTAAGGATTATTTTTTTCCAAGTCTGTGAAGAAACTCATGGGGATTTTAATTGGGATAGCATTGAATCTGTATATTAATTTGGACATTTTTACTATATTAATTTTTCCAATCCTGAGCATGGGAGTTTTTTCCATCTTTTTATTTTTTCTTTTGAGAACAGGTCTCCCTTTGAGCTGGCCTGGAACCCACTCTGTAGACCAGGCTGGCCTTGAACTCACAGAGATCACCTGCTTTTACTTCCCAAGTGCTGGGATTAAAGGTGTGCACCACCACACCCAGCATTTTTTCTATCTTTTGATGTCATTTTCAATCTCCTTCAGGGGTTTAAAATTTTTGTTGTAGAGATCTTTGGTGTCTTTGGTTAGGTTTGTTCCCAGGTATTTTATTTTTTTGAGGCTATTGTAAGTGGGAAGGTCTCCTTCTCCCGTTGCTTGTTGTTGGTGTAAAGAAAGGCTACTGATTTTTCTAGGTTAATTTTGTATCCCACCACTTTACTGAAACTCTTAATTGTTTCTAGGAGTTTTCTGGTGGAGTTTTTAGCATCCTTCAGGTAAACTATCATATCATCTACAAACAGGGATATTTTGACTTCCTCTTTTCTAATTAGTACTCCTTTAATTTCCTTTTCTTGCCTTAATGCTCTAGCAAGCATTTCAAGCACTATATTGAAGAAGAGTGGTGATAGGGGGCAGCCTTGCTGGATTCCTGCCTTTAAGGGGAATGCTTCTAATTTTTCTCCATTTAGGATGATGTTGGGTACAAAAAATGTTATGTATATAGTGACACTGAGATACTATTTGGCCTCAAAAATGAAGGAAATTTCAAAAATACTGGTCTCAAAAATGAAGGAAAATTTTAACATATCTACAGTATGGAGGAAGCTTAAAGATATTGTGCTAGGCTGTAGAGAGGGCTCAGCAGTTAAGAGCACTGGCTGCTCTTGTGAGGATCTAAACTCCATTCCTAGCATCCGCATGGAAGCTAACAACTGTCCCTAACTTCAGTTCCAGGGAATCCAGTGCCTTCTTCTGCCATCCCCAGGCATTGCATGATGGATGCACTTATACACATGCAGACAATACACTCATACATATAAAATAAAGATAATATAAATGATAAAATATTTAATTAAAAATGGTATTGTGCTAAGTGAAATGAACCAATAACACACACACAAAAACAGTATTGTAGGATCCCACTAACTCAGAGAGACAAAAAGCAGAGTAGTGCCTATTAGACTGGGAGGATAGCATGTTCTGGAGATGGAAGGTGGTGATGTGTGCATGACAATGTGAATGTGACTGATGCCACAAAACTGTACCATTAAAAGTACAAGCAACTTACCAACTAAGATATCACCCCATAACTTTTTCATTTCTCTTAGGTAGAAACCTAGGACAAATTTGCCAAGTTATATAATAGTGTGTAAGATTAACTTTTTGAGAAAAAATTTACAAAGTGGCTATACTAATTTACATTCCAGCCAACAGTGGACAAGGGTTCCCATTTTCCTACATTTGTGCCAATGCTTTATACTGCCTGGCTTGTTTACTATAGCCACCATGCAACTAAGCACGAAATGGTATCTTGTGGCTTAAAATTTGCCTTTCAGCCACACTGAGTGATGTTGAGCATCTCCATGTGCTTATTCTATATTTTCTTTGGTGAAATGTTTATTTACATATTTGCTTACTTTTTTAAGGGATTGATTGGTTTCTTCTTTGAAATATATTTATTATTTATTTATTATTTTTATTTACATATATGTATGTGTACTGCATGAGTTTATGTGCACCGGATGTGTGCAGGTGCTGGAGGATTCCAGAAGAGGGTGTCAGATCTTCTGGAAGTAGAGTTCCAGGTGGTAATGAACTGCCTGATGTGGGTGCTAGGAACCAAACTAATCCTCTGCAACAGCAATTAAGTGCTCTTAAACAGCAAACTGTGTCTCCAGCCCTGATTATCCTATTTCTAATAATTTTTTATAAGTTCTGGATGTAAGTCCTGGAAAAGATATGTATTTTGAAAATATTCTCCCCCAGTGCATTGCCAGGCTTTTTGTGCCTTGATTGTAATTTTTGCATACATTTTATTGGATTTCGTATATTTCATACTTAACGTCTCCATCAGTCTTAATCCCTTTATACACCCATCTCCACTGGCACCCTCCCACAGCCCCTCCACTAGAATTCATTCATTCTCTCATTTGTGTTAAGGCCTATTGTGCCAAGTTAATCTCCCCATATTCCTCAGTGCAAGTTTGTCCACTGAGCTCTAGTCAGCCTATCCAGAGAACCTTGCTTTCAGAAGGCCAGTTCTTCCTCATCCAATAGTAATCAGCTGCCAATAATTTTTCAGCTAAGATTGGATTCTGCTGCCCATTTCCAGTCCCATGCTGGGTTTTTGTCTGGTTCAGCTTGCATGGATCTCGTGCATGCGGATACCAATAAGTGTTGGTTCATATGAGCAGAGTCCCAGAGGATTGTAGGATTCTATCTCCATATGGTATTTTATCATCTCCCCAGCTCTTACAATCTTTCCACTCCCCTCTTCCACAGTGTTTCCTGATTCCTGGGTGAGGGAAGCTTAATATAGGAGACCTGTCCGTGGACCCACACTCCGTAGACTCCTAATCTCCACATTTTCGTAATTTCTGACCTCTTGACTTCCTGGGCCCCTGTTGCATGAGGGAGCTTCCTTAATGAGAGTTAAGTGGCTAATTAGTGTCCTCTTGGCCCCTTGTTCTATGTTGTTTAAGTCTTAGGTGTAGAGGTCTCATCGTAGATGTACCTCTCTTATGCTTGGGTAATTCACAGACAATGTGTGTGACTAGCTGTGGAACTCTGTGGTGCTAAAGAAGCTTATTTATTGAGCGGTGTCTGGGATATTTGTCTGTAAATATAAGGATACCTATTTTGCACTTAGTAAAAAGTAATATATTAGTCTAGGGATGTGACAGCCTTGGGGATTTCTTTAAGGTCTATGACCGCTCCTGCCACGTGTATCTGGATGTTTATATACCACACACGAGTTTCTTTCCACTGAGTGAGCTTTAAATTCAATTCAATGTTAGCCGTTGATTGTCCCCAAGATAAAAGTGCCACTACTGTACCAATGTCATGTGCTGTGCTTGACACTGATGTGGATATTTGGTCTTAGATCTGGTGTTTGACCACCAGCTTGCATGGTGCTCTCCAGATCTATGGGAGCCAGCCTTCAGGAGAGGCGGATTCCAGGCCAGTTCCAGCTCCATGCTCCAATTCTAGTCTCCCAAGTATGTCCTGACTTCGGTAATAAGGTCTCACCTTCAGGTTCTGGGAGGCAGTCAAGGGCTGTGGCAATAGCCTGTGTAATTTTGGGAGTCTCTTGGACTACTCTGGCCAACAACTCAAAGAATATATATTTTTTCAATCTTAAAGATGTCTAACCTGTGTTTCTCCTATGCACTATGGATAGGTGTCATATGTAAGAACTTTTCGCCTAAGTGGGTCTCTTATTTTTTCTTGTTTTCTTCTAAACCTTTATCATTTTAGCTCTTATATTAAGCCTATAGGCATTTGAGTTCCCTCAATTATGTGTGTGTGTTTGTGCTGCAAAGTGATAGCCTAACTTTATCTTCTTGCATGAATATCTGATTTACCATCATTAGTTGTTGTTTTAAATAATTCTCTAAGTAAACTGTGTTGCGTATTTGTCAAAAAGTTTTGACTATACATACAAAGATCTATTTATTCTGCTCTCCCAGTTCTGTTTCTTGGTCTGCATGCCTTCGTGGCAACAGCATATTGTTCTGCTGTGTAGCTCTAAGTTTTGAAATAAGGAAGCGAAAGTTCAAAGTTCATCAACTTTGCGCTTCCTTTTCAGAAGCTGTTCAGTGATTCTAGTTGTTCTGCATTCCCACGTAAATTTTAGGGTGTGCTTGCCCATCTCTATAAAGATCCTGTTGGGATTCTGATCAGAATTGCATTGAATCTGTAGATCAGTGTGGGGAGAATTGCCTTCTTCACAGTGCCGAGGCTTCCCATCCATGAATATGAAGAGTCTATCTGTCTAGGTGATCTTTCATTTCTCTCAGCATTTTGTAATTTTCATTGCATAAAGCCTATGCCTTTTTGTGAAGTTCATTTCATTTTATTCCTAGGCCTTTCTAAGTGGAATTTTATTCTTAATTTATTTTCAGATTATTTGCTGGTTTCTTATTTTTATTTTATATTAGCGTATTGCCTACATGTATGTTAAGTCCACCTGTGTTTTGCAGTGCCCACAGAGATCACGAGAGGGTTTTGGATCCCCTGGAACTGGAGTTAGGACAGGTGTTAGCCACCATGTGGGTGCTGGGATTCGAAGCCCGGTCCTCCGCAAGAACAGACAGTGCTCTTCTTAACTGCTGAGCCATCGTTCCAGCCCTTTTGTTGCTGTTGTTATTGTTGTTGTTTTTTAATCAGTCTTATAGGCCTTGTTCTACCTATTTATGAGTTTTAAGATTCTTTTTGGCAGATTTCTTAGGACTTTTTATCAGCTCAAGCATCTGAAAATAAACACGTTTTACTTAGCCATTCCCATCTGTATACCTTTGTATTTATCTCACCAAACTCTCATACTACGTGATGTACAAAGAGCAGGAGCAGACAGCCCCACCTTATTCCTGATCTCTGGAGGGAAAGCATTTGTCTCTCCATCAGCCATGATGTTCACTGTAGGTCTTTGCCAATGTCCTTTATAGGTTGAAGGAGATTATTTTATTGCTTGTATTAAACTGTTTGCCCTTTTAAAAATAATGAGTGAATGTTGGATTTCTGAAGTTTATTTTTAATTTGTGTTTAGAATAAAGATATTTAATGTTCACTGCAGATTTGGAGCATTCAGAAAATTCAAAAGAACAATATAACACTTAAGATTTTACCTACCTAAAAACAACTTATACTTTTCCTATGCCATATGTATATGCATATGTATATAGATGTCTACGTATTAGGCAGATAGAGATAGATGGGTGGAGAGATAGATAGACAGAGAGACAGACACACTACGAGGGGGGAATAATTAGCTGCACTTTTCAGAAGAGGAGCAGACAGAAATGTAACTTGCCAAAGGCCACTTAGTTAGTTTAGCTAGGCATAGAAAGGCTTTGGTATGATCCCAGCAATAGCAGAGTATTGAAGAAAACAGAACAGTGACCTGCAGTCTCTCTTTGGGGCTGACTCTCTACTCACCTGTTACCACTTGGTCTTTAGTGGGAGCTGAGGCTTATCATTCTCACACATTAATGAGATTTCCCTGAAATGTATCAATGTCCCTATGGGAAACCAGGGATTCTGTGAGAATGCCTGGAAAGCTCTTGCTTTCTCAATGACTAATTCTAAACATGACATGCATTATATTCTCCATCATGGAGGAAGAGCTTACAATAGTGGCTAAAAGGCAAGGCCTCAGAGCTGGACATTCTGGTACTGCCATTTATATCCATGGCCTGGGACAAATTATATACCATCTTGGTGCCTCTGCTTCTTCATAGATAGAATGTGAACAGTAATGTCTACTACGCTGTTATATGATATGGTTAAGAGGAGATGACAGAGATGGAGAAAGTGTTATACCAGCACCTATATGAGTGAGTGACACCAAGAAGAGCTGGGTCTTTGAGAAAGAAATGTTCTCATCTCAAATGACAGGATGTACATTTATGGACATGGTCACCTTTGTCTTGCTAACTTAAGAATAAATTCTGTGGACAATGTAGGATGAGTTGAGGAGTTGTAGGGGGTTAGAGAGATAGCTCAGCAGTTAGAGCATTTGCTGCTCTTGCAGAAGACCCAGGTTTAGTTCCTAGCACTCACATGGCAGCTCACGACTATCTGTCACTCCAGTTCCACAGGACCCAACATCCTCTCCTGGCTTCTGTGGACCTTGTATGAATGTGATGCACTTACTTACATGGAAACTAGAAATATATATTTTATGTATTATTTTTATTTTTTTATGTGTTTGAATGTTTTGCCTGTATGTGTGTAAGTACACTCATGCTGTGCTGCAGAGGCCAGAAGAGGACATTGGATCCCCTAGAACTGGAGTTATGGACAGTTGTTGACTGCCATATGGGCGCTGGGAACTGAACTGGACGCTCTGCAAGAACAGCCAATATCTGTTCTTAACTGCCGAGTCATCTCTCCAGCTGTATTTTGTCCTTTTATCCAGTGAGGGGCATTTGGACTGTTAGGAATGATACTGCTATGATCATGGTCATATAAATATCTTAAAACAAGAATTTTATGATATTTAAAATTTCTCCCAATAAGGTTATTTTAAATCAAACCAATTGTTTTTTTTCAGAATTTAAGAAGGTAAATAGTAGATGCTGCTATTATGAATTAATGAAACATTTATTCTGTAAAGTGAGTTTTTATAAGTTAATTTAGGGGATTGGGAGAATAGATTAGTGGGTGTGATGGTTAATCCTGGGTGTCAACTTGACTGGACTAAGGAACAAATAAGAGAAAAAGGATCTTCGGATTAGACTACCTCAACCTGGATGGCCCACCCCAAATGTGGGCGTTATCTTCTGCTGGCAGGCAGTATTTAAGGCCATACCAGAGGGATCTGGTCCCTTTTTTCCTGTGGCTTGCCTCTCTCTCACTGGTGAGCTTGTCTTGCTGCTGTGATCAACTCTACGGATCCCAGCGTGTACTGAGACTGGAAGATCTCCTGGAATCCATCGGGCCTTCAGCACCAGATTGGGACTACTGAGACATCCAGCCTTGTGGACTGAGCAGTTCCCTGGATTCTCAGCCTCTCCAGTGCGGCGCAGCTACTGTTGGACTCCTTGAACTCTGTCACGTGAGCAAATCAATAAATTATATATAGCTATATATTCGTCCTGTTGCTTCTGTTTCTTTAGAGAACCCTGACTAATACAGTGAGAGAGCATAAGACTCAGAGTTCAACCCCCAACACCCCCAATTTTTTTTAGGTTAATTTAATTGAAAAAATATATCCTTGGTTTTAAGACAGAAAAACAGCAGCAGCAGCAACAACAACAACAACAGAAAGAATAAGGAACTGCTGGCAATCCAGTTAAAGGCAACCACTTGAAAGAGTGCTTTATAAAAACTTATCCTATGCCTTAATTTTATCTGAAATTAGTAGAAGGAACTGAGATAGCAAAACTGCTAAACTTCAGATATTTATTCCACATACAGAGCTTCATTCTTTAATCCCCCCAATGAAGAATAAGTTACCAAAAAGCATACGAGGACTGGGGAGATGGCTCAGTCTGTGTAAAGTGCCTGTACTGCAGAAGGAGGACCTGAGGCCCAGCCCAGAACACACATAGCAAAGGGCCTGGCAGAGCCTGATCTGCTTGGTGAGCCCCGGGCCGGCAAGAGACCCTGCCTCAAAAAGCAATGTCGGGGGGCTGGAGAGATGGCCTAGTGGTTAAGAGCACCAACTGCTCTTGCAGAGGACCCAGGTTCGATCCCCAGTACCCATATGGCGGCTGAGTACTGTCTATAACTCCAATTCCAGAACTCCAGTTCCAGGGGAATCCGACACCCTCTTTTGACCTCCGAGGCATTGCATGACATGGGTACAAAAACCTACATGCAGACAGTACATTCATACACATAAAAAATAAAAAAGCAATGTGGATGGTGCCTGCAAAATGACCCGAAGTTGTTCCCTGGCCTCCACATGTTCACACTAGTGCATACATGTAACACCGCCCCCCTCACCTCCCCCAGAGCAAGGAGTTGTGTTGGGATATTTAGGCTTTCATTTAAGTTCATGTTTCCCGATGGCCCTAGTTTAATTCCCCAGGTGAATAACTGTTTCACAAAAATCAGAGGATGTTTTTGATGGTTAAAGAACCTGAATTTTTAGATTAAGAACAAATGAACAAAATTTAAAAGCTTAGTGAGCTTTTATGATAAACTTTTAAGAGAAGTTGTTATGAATGATTAGCTTTGAAGCAAAGAACTCCAGTGACAAATCACTTATTCAAAAGTGGTTATCTAAAATCACATATTAAAAAGAAGGAAGTGACTGTGACCATTGTCTAAAATAAATGGGAAGAGGTTAGTCAGGAATTTGAATCTTGGTCAGTATCTCCTGGGAATTCGCTGGCTCTTGCTTTTGAGTCTAGCCGCTCCTGCCTGAATTCTGTGAGGAGTGGAGCACGTTCATTTTACTCTGCTGTCTTTATTCACTTAAAAAATTAAATGTATCTGTAATCAACAGAGAGCTGTTCCATCAGCAGATCCAGTTCCCTTACCAAAGCTGTGGAAAACCAAGAAGCCCTGAAGACCTGTGCACTGGTCAACCAGCTTGATAATTGTAAGACAAGGTCAGTGACCTCCTTGCCAATGGTGTAGTGCCCACCGTGTACTTACTGGCAGCATCTTCCTTGCCTGTTGTGAGTTGCTCAGGGTGGAAGACCTGATGATAGGTACCAGTGCAAACTTCAATGACCGTGTGTTTCAGGTAAACACTGACCTAGGCACATGCTTGCCAGCACCTGTCTCACTGAAGAAGGTGTTGAAGGAGTCACCTCCTCCCCCAATGGTCTTGTCACTTGGCATCTGGCCATCAGGATGGATGCCATGTCCCAGGCAGTAGAACTCCCAGCAGACCTTGCCGATCTGAACACCAGCCTGGCCATCTTGGATGGCGATGTACTCAGGTATCCATGATAATGGCTGGTGGAGACCTGACCAAGGTAAACGTGTGTGCATTGCTGAGGCTGGGCTGCCTGGAGCACAAGTTTAGCCTGCTATACGCCAAGCATGCCTTAGTGCACTGGTATGTGGGTGAGGACATGGAGGAAGGGGAGTTATTTGAGGCCCATGAGGACGTGGCTGCCTTAGAGAAGGATTATAAGGAGGTTGGAGTAGATACTGCTGAAGGAGATGACAAGGGTGCTGCAGTTTAACTGTCTTAGAATTCGTGTGTGTGTGTGTGTGTGTGTGTGTGTGTGTATGTGTGTGTGTGTGTAACTGTCTGTCCTGAGATAGCAGTAAAGGTGATGCTGGCCAGCCTGGTCTACGGAGTGAGTTCCAGGACAGCTGGGGCTACATACAGGGAGACCCTGTCTCAAAAAGACCAAAAAAAAAAAGTGATGCTTGCACTATAAAAACTTATTTAATTTATGACAAAAATTTGAATAGCCTGTTCTTCTAATATTTAACACACCTTCCTTGGGAATTATTTGATTTTCTAGAATTTGCATGTGTTTTATTCTGCAATTTATTTTTTTTAATTTTATTTATTTTTAATTTTTCTTTTCTTTTATTTATTTTTTATGTGTATGAATGTACTGTTTGCATGTAGGTTGGTATACCTGTGTTGTGCAATGCCACGGAGGTCAGAAGAGGGCATCAGATTCCCCTAGAACTGGAGTTAAAGACGGTTCTCAGCCGCCATGTGGGTGCTGGGGATCGAACCCAGGTCCTCTGCAAGAGCAGTCGGTGCTCTTAACCGCTAGGCCATCTTTCCAGCCCTGCAATTTATTTTTTTGAGCCTGGGTACTGCTCAGTTATCTGTTAGCTTGTATTTTTCTACCTTGTTAGACAAGACATTCCAAAGGTTTGGAGTCTCCTCCCACCACCCCCCCTCCGAAGGATATTATTAGTTTCATCTGTAATCCGGGATCCTTACTCTGAGTTCTTTTTGTTTTGAACATGCTTTTTCTGATGGGTTAAATAATTCATTTTCAAGCGCCTCAGTTACAAAGTAATGAGCTGAACTAAACTTTGACATGGGCCTATTCTACATTGGAATGAGAGTCACAGTTTTATTTTATTTATTTACTTTTTAGACAGGGTCTCCCATAGCCCCAGATGGCCTGAAACTCACTATGTAGACCAGGCTGGCCTCAGTCTCCCAGAGATCCTCCTCCCTCTGCCTGTGGAATGCTGGGATTAAGGGCATGTCCTACAAAACCTGTGAAGAATTGTGATTTTAACAATCATATTTTGATAGCTGAGGGATCTCCACTCACAACTCCTCCTACACTGGGTGCAGAGTCAGATGGGGGGGCTCCTTAAAATAAAAATCCCTCAACCCTCCCACTGAGTCTAATGGAGTGAATTTGGTATGAACTTGGCCACAGGCATCCATGGTAGTTGCTGCAGTGACAGCTCTTCTTCTTCTTCCTCCTCCTCCTCCTCCTCCTCCTCCTCCTCCTCCTCCTCCTCCTCCTCTTCCACCCTCTTCCTTCATCCTCTTCGCTCTTCCTCCTCTTTTCTTCAGTGCTGGAGGTTGAGCCCAGTGCCTTGTGCATGTTAGGCAAACGAACACTGGGCTACATCCCCAACCCTTAATAGGCACTTTAATACTTTGGGAGATTCTTAGGCTTGTGATGCTCAGGTCAGACACCTGGAGAAAGCCCCTTTGCAAACTGGGTGTTGTAAAGATGCCAAGGCCATATTGGTTCTCACGGAGGTGGGGGATGGACTGATAGCTGCAGTTAAACATTGAGGTCTTGGGTTTGGACTGGAGTCCAACAGTCCATTTTACTAAACTTCCACTTGGACGAGGCAGTTGATCTTAGATGAATCTACTATGGTTGTAACAGAATGGGGTAGGAATTAAGGGGTGACCAAGAATCTGAATATATAGGTTGAGTGATATGAAACTGCCAATGTTTAATTCTTTACTGAGTTACAAAATGGCAGTGAATAAGGTATGATCTAGTTAACTCCTCGGGTATCTTTAAGTGGACGTATAGGATAAAGATTTTTTCTTTCTTTCTTTCTTTCTTTCTTTCTTTCTTTCTTTCTTTCTTTCTTTCTTTCTTT